>OZ059847.1:1800000-2254840 GCA_964057195.1 Orthosia cruda | reverse complement strand
GCCCCTAAAATACTGGATAATACCTGTATGTCCTGTAGTAGGGGTGCGACAAAGATTTATAGTGCGGATGCAAAAACTGTGATATGAACCTGTTACGGGCACGCTGCCGCTGGACGCGAGGAACACTAGTGCCGCGTTATTTATGTTACTTTTGATACTGTTCCGCGGTTGGTTTAGGATAAAATAGAGTGTAAGTTTTGTCATAGAGTTTTTGTAGCGTTTGTTTGTGATATATTCTGATGGCAGTTTCAGTGCTGTGATGCCTGATAGCGTGATGCAATTGTAATTACGTCGATAGGCTATATGGAGTACATATTTTCTAAGAAAATTTCAAATGCAAATCGGTAAAATGTCTCCATGGGAAGGTGCTTCGAATTTCGCTAATTGGTGTGATATAAATCGAATAGCGTTGATCCATAAGGAAGGTCGCTTACATATTCGTGTTCTTCTTCACACAAACTATGATGTGATCATTGATTGATTAATCTGGATTTTGATTTCGAGAATCTATAAGCGCAGTCGCACATTTCCACAGCAATGGGGCATAATAATTCATAGCAATACTTCATCAAGCTTCCACTTTTTCTTTCTTCTTTTCTTTAAATATTCCTCATTTTCTCACCACAAACGCGGACAAGACTTTCCCCCTGCACCAACGACCCATCACACAAAAACATAGAACAACCCAACACAGTACTGTAATCGTTAGAATACTCATAAAGCGCCGAATAACAACGCAAGTGTCCGTAATAGCACGTGTAATCGTGGCTGTACGACCTCTGCCTTCTGTGGGGCACGGCCAATGGTTTGACTATTTTCTGTTCTTTGTCGAGGTTCTATTCGATGTGCATATAGTTTGTACCCGTGTCTTGGCAAGCACGTAAATCCGTTGGTCCTGAACTTGATCTCTCTCAGGTTATGTCACATTACCATCCCATCGGAGTATGACAGTAAAATAACATAGAGTTCATCTGTTTTCGCGCTTTTTTTTATGTAATTGGCTTATCTCCGTTGAACCATTGATCGGATTGACCTCAGTAATCAAAATTCGGTCAGAAGGATTACGAACATTAGTCACATAACACCTGTTTGTAACATTCCCATACTACAAAAGCATACTACAGCAAAAGGTCGTTTTATTGGCCTTTACGATCCGTCTTGATTTGTGCTAGGGGTCTGTAAGTCAATAGTGAATAGGTTACTTCTAGGCAAGTGTGCTCCAACGTCGACCTACCATCATGTGAGACAGTGTTCAAGCGCGAGCCAATCAAACATATAATAAAAATCAGCCCAAACTTATAAAATAATAATACTACCAGTGAATCCCTTCGAGGAAAACCGTCTCGATGTTATGTTATCTGGTTTTTAACTGTGTATCGGTCCATTAAATTATATAGACTTCTTAGAATAATATCACCAGAAAACGCTGCAACGGTATCCGAATGCAGAAATAAATGCATGCTAGTTCCCATACAAAACCACGTACAATGTTGAATATTTGATCGTAAAAGACGTTGTATTAGTTTCAAATGGCGCATTACATGCAGTTGCCGAGACTCAGCGACGCATTTTACTCAGTATTTCGATCTCAGCAGCATATATTACCGAGTACGGTCATAAGCATAAATTCCTAGATACTATCATTCACTTGTAAGTAGGTACTTTGTTCTCTAGATGAAATTCTATTATGTCCATCTTTGGGGAACTATTTTATATGGTTTTTGACTGATTTAATGAGTAACTGATGAAAGAAAAGATAAAGAATTAAAGATCATTTGAACGGATCATTTAAAATTGATTCCAATAGATGGCACGGTTTTAAATTTCTGTTGTACGCCCCTGGATTTTTTTAATTTGTCATGCTGCACATTTTTTCACGTCTCAATGCCTGAACGAATATGGATGAAATTTGGCACACGGGTAGGCCATAATCCGCATTAGGATATTTTCCCTTGTTTTTTTACCGCCTAGGTCGGGCAATGCCGCTTCCAGAAGGTAAATAGTACAAAATAATGAAAGGTTTGCTACACAATGATCTCTATTTAATCCATTAACAGATAAACAAACATTGAAATTAATTAAGTATCTTGCTGGTAACCCAGGGGTAAACACTTACTAGACATACAAACAACTTGTCAGTGGCAGTACCCTTATACGCCAGGTACGCCTGTTAACCAATCTATTACATAAGAAGACTTCAGACAAAACAAATACACAATTACTTCGGCTAACAACAGAACGCTATTAACTCCAACAATACTAGTCAATAACCTCTCATGTTATAGTGACGTAACAACTAACAACGTATTTTACTAGCGATGTAACCACTAACAGCGAATAGTGACGTAATAACATACAACGTTTTCAATAGCCGTTACCGCCGGCTTAACATAATGATAAGCAAAGCGACATTCATATTACGGCGATAGCATCGACGGTGACGTGGGCCGGATTTGGGGACAACGGGAATTATAAAGACCTGTTACGTAAAGGTTAAACGGTACCAAAAACTACTGGCTATTGGTCTATTGGTTTTTACAAGCTTTTATAAGTTAGTTTGTATGTGTGGAACAAATCTCGCAACTGAATTTTAACATAGTTATACAACCAATAGGATAGTTTACTGAACATTTAATTTTTATCCGTCAGGTAGATTAGTAAAAAATATTGGACACGTATTTTTTTTTGACACGTAAACATAAAGTGAACACGATATAATGCGTTGAAATATCGTGTGACGTCACGCCGTTAGTACACTTTATACTGCCTTAGTGTCGTCACAAGCCCCCACTCCTGAACTTTGATGCGCTTTAACTTTGTATTTTTTTATTGATTTGGAAAAGCAAAAAATATATATAATCTCACTATATATATATATATATCATATTCTTTGATAATCTCACTGGCGGACTTAATAGAATTATCATTTTTCTACCCCGGAAAAATCCCTATTGATTTGAATATTTGCATACACGTTTAGTTGGGATGACTCAATATAATGAATTCCCCAATATAGTGGATGCCATGGGTATCACATGAAAGGGTTTGCTAAGAATAACACGGAAAAGTTTATTAAAAAATGTTTTTTATTGTATTTTTACATACACTTGTATAGATCTTTGTAGCCGTCAGTAAACTTCATTTGCATTAAGTAAGTAAATCTGAGTACCAGTCAATGTAATCCCTCGCAATTATGTTTTACATACTTACTATTACGATTAAATTAAGACGAAAAAACGTGCATTAATCTTGTTCAACCTCCATTGCCGCCGTTTTCACAAAGCTTTTATAAACACCAAAATAAAATAAGCATCAACCCAAATCCGTCCCTGCAAGCGTTCAGCGGTGGTGTGTCTCGCAAGTAACTTAATCCGCAGAGATATGGCGGCACTAGGACGCTGCCTCACTGCCTTACCGACGGATTTGCTATCTTCAGTGGGACACAGAGATTTCCCCAATTACTCCGAAGACTGCAGTCATCCGGCTTAGAACCTCTCTGAAAGACGAATTCCTTTTCAAAGCAGTGTAAACTATTGCCCGAAATTGCAATTACTCTGCCATACAATCGTACAGTTTGCAAGAGGAATTAGTGATCATTAAATGTTCTGAAAATAAATTACTAGTTGCGCCCGCAGCCCTGCCCGTCCCCCGTGCCGTATGTGTTATTCTGATGTATAAGCTATATTACTGTAAAGATTCATCAAAATCCGTTCAGTAGTTTTTACGTGAAAGAATAAAAAAACTTTTATAGTAATAGGAGGATAGACGAATTTGGCTCAAAATACACTTTACTTTATCCCAATTTGCAAAAACAAATAAATAGGTTTTCACGTAACCATGTTCTAAAACCCTATTTTTATGCTGACTTTATCTAGTTGCCCTTTGATGGAAAGCCCCTAAAATACTGGATAATACCTGTATGTCCTGTAGTAGGGGTGCGACAAAGATTTATAGTGCGGATGCAAAAACTGTGATATGAACCTGTTACGGGCACGCTGCCGCTGGACGCGAGGAACACTAGTGCCGCGTTATTTATGTTACTTTTGATACTGTTCCGCGGTTGGTTTAGGATAAAATAGAGTGTAAGTTTTGTCATAGAGTTTTTGTAGCGTTTGTTTGTGATATATTCTGATGGCAGTTTCAGTGCTGTGATGCCTGATAGCGTGATGCAATTGTAATTACGTCGATAGGCTATATGGAGTACATATTTTCTAAGAAAATTTCAAATGCAAATCGGTAAAATGTCTCCATGGGAAGGTGCTTCGAATTTCGCTAATTGGTGTGATATAAATCGAATAGCGTTGATCCATAAGGAAGGTCGCTTACATATTCGTGTTCTTCTTCACACAAACTATGATGTGATCATTGATTGATTAATCTGGATTTTGATTTCGAGAATCTATAAGCGCAGTCGCACATTTCCACAGCAATGGGGCATAATAATTCATAGCAATACTTCATCAAGCTTCCACTTTTTCTTTCTTCTTTTCTTTAAATATTCCTCATTTTCTCACCACAAACGCGGACAAGACTTTCCCCCTGCACCAACGACCCATCACACAAAAACATAGAACAACCCAACACAGTACTGTAATCGTTAGAATACTCATAAAGCGCCGAATAACAACGCAAGTGTCCGTAATAGCACGTGTAATCGTGGCTGTACGACCTCTGCCTTCTGTGGGGCACGGCCAATGGTTTGACTATTTTCTGTTCTTTGTCGAGGTTCTATTCGATGTGCATATAGTTTGTACCCGTGTCTTGGCAAGCACGTAAATCCGTTGGTCCTGAACTTGATCTCTCTCAGGTTATGTCACATTACCATCCCATCGGAGTATGACAGTAAAATAACATAGAGTTCATCTGTTTTCGCGCTTTTTTTTATGTAATTGGCTTATCTCCGTTGAACCATTGATCGGATTGACCTCAGTAATCAAAATTCGGTCAGAAGGATTACGAACATTAGTCACATAACACCTGTTTGTAACATTCCCATACTACAAAAGCATACTACAGCAAAAGGTCGTTTTATTGGCCTTTACGATCCGTCTTGATTTGTGCTAGGGGTCTGTAAGTCAATAGTGAATAGGTTACTTCTAGGCAAGTGTGCTCCAACGTCGACCTACCATCATGTGAGACAGTGTTCAAGCGCGAGCCAATCAAACATATAATAAAAATCAGCCCAAACTTATAAAATAATAATACTACCAGTGAATCCCTTCGAGGAAAACCGTCTCGATGTTATGTTATCTGGTTTTTAACTGTGTATCGGTCCATTAAATTATATAGACTTCTTAGAATAATATCACCAGAAAACGCTGCAACGGTATCCGAATGCAGAAATAAATGCATGCTAGTTCCCATACAAAACCACGTACAATGTTGAATATTTGATCGTAAAAGACGTTGTATTAGTTTCAAATGGCGCATTACATGCAGTTGCCGAGACTCAGCGACGCATTTTACTCAGTATTTCGATCTCAGCAGCATATATTACCGAGTACGGTCATAAGCATAAATTCCTAGATACTATCATTCACTTGTAAGTAGGTACTTTGTTCTCTAGATGAAATTCTATTATGTCCATCTTTGGGGAACTATTTTATATGGTTTTTGACTGATTTAATGAGTAACTGATGAAAGAAAAGATAAAGAATGATAACATGATGATTAATACACGGGAGAACAGAAGAAGAAAACATGTAACCCAATGTGATATGCGACAAAGACAAAAGCAGAAAGATGATGATGATGAGTGGAGACAACTGGCCAATTGCCACGTAAAAATACAGTTCAAACAATTATAATTTTCAGAATAGATTAAAGATATAATTGTCTCAAGCTGATCCCATCTGATGACGTCACAGCCTATATCTTTATATAAACTAATATTTGATACCATTTTTTTGGACTAAGGATGATCAATCTCCTCGAAAGACGGCTAGAGCTAAACTTATCTATGTCCAGCCATCAATACCAATATACAAGTTCTAGTTTAACATTTCAGGATAAAAATCAATGTACTTCAAGGTCACTCAGAATGTTACTCTAGGGCACATTTAGAGCTACAGTCATCATCATTTACTTGACCTTATCCCTATTTGCATGGGGTTGTGTGTTGATGTGTGTTCATACAATTCTACTACTCATCATCTCTCAGTGTTCACCACCTTCCTAGCTTTGATTCTTACTTTATCCTTCATGCCTTTGTTTCTCAAGTAGAAGATATTGTAATTTTAAATCCGCGCAAAAGTAACACGTTCAAACAACACCATACTTTCCTTTTTCATATAAAATGAAATAAAAAGAGAAAGTGTTGGTCGTTTACCTGCTGCAACATGTTCGTACATTAATTTACTTAGTTCAGTGACTCCTGCTTCATTAGTGGTAACGGTCCTCATTCGCCCCGACTATGGAACAAGTCACGAGATTGGGGAGGCTTGAAATTTTTCAGACTGGCCGATATATTTATACCTATAAGGAGAGATGAGGTGATTTGCTAATGTCTCTTAGGCCAATAGAGTATAGAGCGAAGAAAGAAAGATGTGAAAATAATGCAAACTATTGGTTGTAAGAGAACATCGTACAACCAATTCTTCACTTTGGTGAATACCGTCTTGTGTTAACAGAAGACCTATTCGGTCTTCATTTATATTTATACATTTTTGTGAGCCTGCTGACCAAAACCAGATCTATCCTCCGACTGCACAGCATGATTTTCTCCTTGTTTACGTCTTTTTAACTCGCTTTTTAAGCAGTCGTGTTTTTTGGTTTTTTGAATTTACTTTTTTTATTTAAAACTTTTTAGTTAACATCTTTTTCTTCGAATTAGTTACATTTAAACATATAAGTGTTATATATTTTTGAAATCATCTCTTAAAACCCTTTATTTTGATACCCTTACACGATGGGAAAGGAAGAAAAAATTATTGCCACAATATGGCACCCGAAATCCGCCATTTTCCTATTTTAATTTAGCCAGTGACACTGGTTAAGACGAATTGATTGGCGTAAGAATCATCAAAATCGGCAGTCGGGTAAAAACTCTTGATCGCACGGCAATTTGTTCTAGTTTCCACAAAGTCCATAAAATATAGCCTATGCTGCAGTTTCCAAGCTTTAATAATAATAACGATAGAATAGCATATTAGGTTTAAATTGTTATACATGGTAAACATCCTGTAGCCTACACCATACCATATGTTTGATTTTTGCTGTACACTGCTTTAGCTTTAAGTTTGTACCACATAATAAACACGCCACGTAAAGAGTTTACTACGCGGAAGTAATTCTCCCGGTCTCCCCTGTATGCTGTGTGCCTCTCTAGTTTGTGTCCCAGAAACATGATTGCTTAAAATATTATTCTCTTTACCGTTACTACCGAATAATGCAGGTCGTTTTTGGCTTTGTGATTAACCGTTATAATATTAATTTAGTTTACTGGTGTCCTGATCACCAGACATGAAACATAATATTTCAAATTAGCCTGGTTTCAAGGTTTTAGGATAATGATGCTGAATTCAAACTTTTGAATCGCACTTTCATTGTTTCCGTCGAAAAAAGCCTGTGTGATTATCATCATTCTCTTGCCTTATTATAATTAAATTGAGGTGCTCTTCTGCTCTACATCTTCCTCTCTGTCTTAGAGCAATATTTTCCAAAACTGGCAAGATAAAGCCTCTGAAAGAATATGATAACATATTTGGTGTACATAATAAAGAGTATTCTATTCTATTCTATTCTATAACCTACATACTGCAGACTATTAATTATACCGCGGTGTCCCAAATACATAATTCTCTATTTTAGCACTGTATTTTCATCTTGTACGCACTTTTGAGTTTAAGATCCTCTAAATCTCATCCCTTGCACCACAAAGAGGAGTCTTCCCGAACGTCTCCCGTCCGATCAATGCGAACAATCCGCAGCCTTTCCTCCAACTCCGCTGGGCCGTCGGAATCACTTTGTCAACGTATTATTACTTGAGACTCATTCTCTATTTTAGCACTGTATTTTCATCTTGTACGCACTTTTGAGTTTAAGATCCTCTAAATCTCATCCCTTGCACCACAAAGAGAGGAGTCTTCCCGAACGTCTGCCGTCCGATCAATGCGAACAATCCGCAGCCTTTCCTCCAACTCCGCTGGGCCGTCGGAATCACTTTGTCAACGTATTATTATTTGAGACTCCTCCCCTAATACTGACTCGGGATGAGTTCGAGTGTTTACAACTCTGTATACTGACTTATTAACCCATAAACGAGTTTGATTAAGTTGTTTAGCAGAATACTTAACGATCTTCATATGAAAGTTATAAGGGTTTTGGTTTAGGACCCTTTGTAGGGAATCAGAAGTGGGTTGTTGCGGTGCTTGAGTTTCCTGACCAAAGAAATATGCTTGGTCCACATTTGACGAACCAATCTCCTCAATTGATTATGATCCAGCATTAATTTCACCATTTTCCGTTTTTATTGTAAGAGTGTAGTTTTACGTTACACAATTCTTCTTCTTCTTTCTTCTTTTTTAATAACGTTGCCCCACACTAAGAATTTCTCCCTGTATCGTGGGTGCGTTTACAAACATATAAACTCACATACACAAACACCCAGAGCCGGAACGACTACCTTTAGGTCATAAAAATATTTGTTCCGTGCGGGAATCAAACCCGCGATACGCAGCGCAGCAGTCAATCGCTCAACCACTGCGCCAACCGTGCGCCTAACCTTCTCCCTCTATTGCCGATTCAACAAATCTTAGATTCTATTTATTCCTTACTTACCCATCTTAACTGGTCATCATCATCATCATTACAACCGAAAGACGTCCACTGCTAAACATAGGCCTCTCCCAGGCGTCGCTACATTGACCGATCCCTAGCGTCTCGCATCCAGCGGATTCCCGCAACCTTAACCAGGTCATCGGTCCACCTAGTGGACGGATGGCCGAGGATGACGACGGATGACGGAGGCCTTCAAACGCATCGTCTTCCGATTCATGGTGGCCATTGCAGAACTTTGCGGCCTCATCGCCCATCCGTTCTATGAGAAATGTGCCCTGCCCACTGCCACTTAAGTTTCGCAATTCTTCGAGCTATGTCGGTATCTTTGGTTCTCCTGCGGATATCCGCATTTCTGATATGATTACGCAAGAAAACTCCGAGCATAGCCCTCTCCATTGCCTTTTGGGTGCCTTTAAGCTTTAACTGTTCAACCTGTATTCTATTCAAAACATCAAATAAAAGTTATACACATAATCGTAGTCTTACGTAAATAAAAAAAAGATCTTCAGCAACAAAAGTTTTCACAGATACCTAAACAAAAACTCGCTATCTTTATGTTACCGCTGACATACATTCGCATTTTGTTTCTCCACCGTCTTTTGTTTCAATTCCGCAGCATACTAACGCTTGCCAAATAACAGAAGATCATGAAATTCAACGACACCCACAATGAAACATTAACATTCTATTACTACAGAAAAAAAGCGCTTTGTAAACAATGGGCTGCGCTTAGCTCGTTATAACGTTTACGAATAATAGTAGATTCGTATTCAAGGCGGCCTCGAGGCGACTTAACGTGATAACGTGACAGCCCTAGGTGTGAATTTCTAGCTATAATACATAGTGTGGGAAGGGAGCTGCGATTCGCGGAGTGGAGTAGAGTGGTTTACGAGTGCAAGATTGTCGAAAGTGTGAACCCTAGACGAATTTAACCTTTTTTATAGGAACTGTGATGAGTCATGGCCGGCTTTTAGGTAGCCAAAAGATTCTTTAAAATCAAATTATTCACTTTAGTCTTTTGGGTAAATGCCCAAGTCACGTTTACTTTTGAAAATACCTGTGAAAATGTCTAGACAAAAAGTCAAATATAATAAAAATACTGTTAGTTTTCTTATAGCCGTTACTTCTGCCCCTTGTCAGGCCCTAGCTTACCTCGAACGTTAAAAAAATATTACCCACGGGCATTTGAGGATCATTCACACTACGGCACAAAATAAATTAAATTATACCGGGTGACTACTGCCTCCTAAACCTCCTGTCCGTAAACCCTCTCATTTAGCACTTCTGAGTATTGGCATACAATAAGATGATACAGAAATACCACTAGCGAAAACACGAAATGAATAGCGTTACTTAAAGAGATATTTTGTCCACTTACTCAAGAACATTACGTTTTAATTATAAGGCTCGTCCGATGGTCAGACCAAATCCGCACATCATTGAACACCAAACTGCATGATGCTCTCCACGACTCAAAAGACAGGCATAGATGGCGCAAACTTGTGAAGGAAAAGTTCCACGTTGGAAAAATTACGACCCTCAGTAATGAGGAATACGACGCGAGGAGGAGGAGGACAAGGCCTCTGGCAATTGGTTGATGGTTGGATGTCTTTTCTACATACATCAAAGCAGTACAGAAACCCTTGTGCAGTAGCATCATTCCAAGTGTTTGGACATAGTACCTGATAATATCTTGACAGATCCATTTCAACGGCTACCTGGACTCTTTGTCTGTTCCTGCTAGTGGTATTGTAGGATCCCAAACGGTATCCTTGGAAATACTAGCTCCATAATTGTCTTGTCAATTTGTTTATTGACTTATATATATCTGTCTTGGCAACTTCTTGATTTTGCCAAAAGATGTCCACTGCTGGACAATGGCCACAAGCGTCGCCTCATGGACCGGTCCTATGCTTCTCGCATCCAGTTGATTCTTAAAACCTTCACCAGGCCAGCTCCAGGCTTCTGCCATTCGTCGATCTCCATTATTAGTTTATTTTGATGTGTTACCTCCGATATCATATATTTGTTTCCAGAATGTACCTTCTGATCGTATCTCCTTGGTATATTAAACTTGTGTGCTGAACCAAATGTTATTAAAAGTTAGTAGAAAACTGTTAAGCGCGCCATTATTGGGACAGTTCGTATTGACGGACAGAAAGTTAGTTAGTCCTCTGATACCATCGTCTGCTCTCATGTAGTTTGTTTGTTTGTCCAATTATTGACTGAAGGTTTCAGTTTGGTAAGTAAAGACTTTATTTTGGAGTTCTTTGATCTTGTTACTTTCTTATGTATTTATAGTAATAGAGTCAGTCGCTCTGCCTCATTGGTGTTGTGGTCGCAAGCGTTATAGCTGAGCATAAGGTCCTGGGTTTAGCTTCCGGTTGTTATTGGGTTTTTCCATATTAAATATCTCGGTAGCAGGCCAAAGTCTGGACTTGTTCCCGGTTGATGATAATAGACTTGTCCCCTAAAGCATGGAACTCAAAAACAACTGGCGATAAGTGTGTGTACCATAGCTGCATATCTGCTTAATCCTTCGGGCAATACCGGCGTGATGTTATGTTTATGTTATGTATAGTAGACATTTTGTAACTCAAGTGAATGCAGTGGTGGCTTAGTGGTATCGGCCGCGACTTATAAGTTGTAGGTCGTGGGTTTTAAACCCAGGCAGGCGCTTTACTTTGTGTAAATTATTTCACCACCACTGCTCTAAAAACGGTGAAAGAAAACAACGTGAGGAAACCAAGCATGTCCTAAAAACAAAAATTCAAATACTTCTGACATCCACAAACCCGCATTGGCCCCGCGTGGAGTATTATGGCCCATTCCCTCACACAGAGTGGAGGCCTGTGTCCCAGCAGTGGGATCATTAAAAATGATGATGATGATGATAGTAGACATTTTGTAACTCAAGGATTTTTTGCTTGTTACTCAGCAACTCTCTAGTTGTTGAATTAGCTCATTTAAATATTTTTTATTCATTACGGCCTTAGTCTCCCAAAAATAAGTCTGCTTTATTCTTCATTGCGCACGCAATCAATCAAAATCATTTATTTTTATTTTACATAGGCCTACATGGGCACTTATAAAACGTCGACAAAAGGTGCACGGTTCGGGTTGGTCGTTTCCTATGGAGAAGAACCGGCAAGAAACTCCATGGTTACTCTTTTAAAAAATGGTTTGGTTTTACAATATGTCCATGTTACAGCATTAGTACTATGGGGGAACAACGTAGGCCCGACATAAAGTCGTAAGTAAAAAAAAATATATAACAAAGTTAACAAATGTTAACTAACATCTAGAAGGTCTACAATGTTCACACATTCACAAAATAATCGATAAAAGACTAAATTTAACATGTGGCACAAATGTTGTTATCAGTGCTGTAACAATTCTTTGCAAAGGGCTATAAAGATGATTGCGAACTATTGTAAAAAGTCCAATTAAAAGAAGAAAACAAAAAAAAAATTCTCAGATCATTCATCGAGCTATTCATGATGTTGCTGTTCATTACTCAAGTAAATTACTAATTAAAACTTGGTACCCTTCCTACCGAAAACTTCTAATTCATTTTCTTTTGTATCTTACCTAAAAAAAAAGCCGTCCTGTGCAGCACCGTATTAAACGTGATAAATGTAAAACTTTAAAAAACTTAAGATTGAGAGAAAATTAGTTGGAGAAGAGGAAGGAGTTAAAATATGTATATTTGTGCTCTCTCATGTCACTGGACCTCGTGGAGCTCGTGGCTAAGTTAAGTAAAACATTAGGATTTACATATCCTGTGTAGGTTAAGAACAAATTCTAGTTATCAATTTTTCTGTTTTCGTTTTGGATGAGTATGCTAAAGAAGCGAAAAAATATCGTGTTGTTAATTATTTTTTTAAAGCAAAAGTATAAGTAATTCCAAAAAAATATGTTTCACAAATAATGTTCATGAATCAATGAAGTTTTTTTTTTTACCTTTGTATAGTTTTTTTTACCGATTGTTTTGTGAATGTGTGAACATTGTAGGCCTGCTTCATTTCTAGATGGTTATTAACATTTGTTAACTTTTTATCTCGTTTTACTTTTTTTTTTCTTACTACTTATTGTCGGGCCTGCGTTGTCCCCCCATATCTAAGTACTAATGCTGTAACATGGAAACATTGTAAAACCAAACCATTTTTTAAAAGAGTAACCGTGGAGTTTTTTACTGGTTCTTCTCCTGAAACGACCAAACCGAACCGTGCACATTTTGTCGATGTTTTATAAGTGCCCATGTAGGCCCATGTGAAATAAAAAAAAAATTTTGATTTGATTGATTTGAACCAATAATATTTTTTTTAAACCTTTTAACCTAGCCGTTACTGCATCTTTGATAGTCAGATGCCAGGATTTCTGACACCAGTCTTGCCAAGGTCATACAGGCAGTCACTACATGTATCTATATCTCAGCTGTATCCGATTAGTCTGACAGCCGACCCCAAGTTGGAAAGATGCTAGGCAAATCTCTCTCCTGCCATCAAATGTGCCTAAACACGACGCGTTCTTGAAATTTCACTCTTAATTCTCGTCCAAATACCGAACCCGCCTAAGAAAGGGTATTGTCTAGCCGGGCAAGCACGGCCTACCGTGCCAGTCTTGAGTCACACGTTTTTATCATATTTTGGGAACTAAAACCGTGATAAAAAGCGTGACTCAAGCCTGTCACAGAGGCCGTGCTCGCCCGGCAGTTTTGGCCATTCGTAAACACGATGCTATAAAAATAAAAAAATATTAATATTTTAAGTTCTACATAGTTCTAAATCTACTAATATTTTAAGCAAATATCTTATGATAATGACTTTTTATAAATTAACACTGTAAATAAACATTTTACTTTAGTATCGATAAAACAATATAGCTGCAACTGTCTGGTGGACCATATGCTGTGCACATATCATGACCATTATTTGTGTTTTAAGTTCGCAAAGGTGTCAAGAACATTAACCCACCTGCCCAGTTTCTTATTTACTTACGTCTTATGAATCTGAATAATTAATATAATTTCAGAAATAGAAAAAAAAAGTGTATATAGTAGAAATGCGCTCCTTGCGAAGTATGTGTGGGGTAACTTTAAATGATAGGTTGAGGAATGAGGTAATAAGACAACGTTGTGGTCTAAAAGAAGATGTAGTGACTAAAATTTAAAAGTATGTTAAGATGGTTTGGCCATGTTGAGAGGATGAATGAAAGGCGACTAACGAAATGTGTTTACAAAGCAGACGTGAATGGAAACGCCGGGGGAGGACCTTATAAGGTCTATGTATGTCGGTATGGTGATGTTCTTCAAAAAGGCTAGGTGCGCAGTACTCATAACCGGCGTGTGTGTATGACTAGAAGCAAAAGAAGTATGTAAGGATCGTAGCAGGTGGCGTTCTGTAGTTTCTGCCTACCCCCATGGGAAAAAGGCGTGAGTTGAATTTCTTACATAACCTGTTTCAATTAAATGTAAAAAAATATCTAAATTCATATCTTGATACAAAACTAGGTTTAAATCCTCATTCTTACTGATATGAGCTATGAAATCAATCAAATATAGCTGAACTGTTTGCTCACGAGTGGTCACGTCTCTATAGAAATTGGACAATCCTCTTTCACTTCAATACCTATACAAATCGTCTGTAGTCTGCACACTTACATATAGTTTGGACCCTGGCAAAGAAACGGATCCTTCACAAAGAAAAGCCCACAATAAGAAAGAAACACGGCGAGCGTTTCTGATAAGTGTAAAAGGTTCTGTAATCGAGCCATAGCCCGAGGCAGACGAATTATGGAAACTAGATATCCTCGAAATATCCACAGTCCAAATTCCTAATTAAAATAGTTTTTGTATACTGTCGGACAGTGGTGCTCAAACTTGGAGCATTTGAAGTTGTTGCTGTACAAATGGACCTTTCATCACAACGGTGTACATACTGTGAGGACTCTGCTTAACTAGAAGGCAACCTACTTGCCTATAAAAAATACTGGCAATTGGTATTACTTGAAAGGTAAATGAATTTAGAATAGAAAATAAGTGAATATGTTTTGATTGTGAATTCTAGTGGAGCCGCCCAGAAGGGAGGCATATTGTAAAATTCTTACAAAATATATAAACTATAAAAGTAATTTGGTAATTTATTTAAACACTTCTGACTACGCCTTCTACATTTGGTGGATGCTCCGGGTACAGAAAATATCCCTGTAAAGAAGATACAATAAATATTTCGCGTCTGCACGGCGAAAACAGTGCACGAAGCCCCATCTGTGAGTGTGAGGTTACGGAGAACGAAGATATCGTTGGCGAGAACCCTAGCCGACGAACACTAGCACGTGGATTATCAAAGATAAGTGGTATTTTCTAACTGGGTAAAGATGGCACAGCCAGTATTCACGGGGACCGGAACAAAGTCCAGTTTTGAGGATTTCCTCATGCAATTCCGTCGAATTGCTGCTATAAATAAATGGCAGGAACAAGACTTGGGGCTGATTTTGGGCGCATACTTGGACGGCCCGGCACTTGCCTATTATAAGTTCATTTACAAGGACGATCTTTCTTTCAAAGACATTTGCAATAACTTAAAAAAAGAATTCCCAGCGAGGTTAGATTTTATTGAGAAATTTTACAACGCACGGCAAGATAGACAAGAGGATGTAAATGCCTTTTTCTATAGACTGGCGGAATATGCTGAGCAAGCAGGCATAGCCGATGACCAAGTTTTCATTAGAATTTTCCTAAAAGGGGTAACAAATTATTATAAATTTAAATTAGGCACGAAATTATACGGCTCCAGAGCAGAGCTTCTTGCCACAATAATACAAATGAGGGAAATATTAGAAGGTATGCAAAATGAGCGCATAAATTTGCCGGTACAACCTCCGCGCGTGCGTTTCGAAACGCCATCTAATCAAGGGTTCCCTGCCTCACGGAGATCACCAAGCCCAGGTGTGGCCACGTCTAGTGTGACTCCGCATCGGGCGGGCGACGGCGAAATCTTTCACACACCGAGATACAATTTACGCCCAAGGCAGCGCTTCGAGGACAGAAATAACCGCTCTCATGTTGCCCCTAGATTTAGAAGCCCTCTACCAACCGATCACCCAAACGAACCAGGACACAGACAATAAAGATAGACGAGGAGTTGCGTACTGTGTCCATGAAAGAGCAGCTCCCAACCGAAGACAACAAACACGGTGATCTTACTCCATTTATTAACATTTGTATAGCTAATCAATTTTATAACGCATTAGTTGACACGGGTGCTTCTATCTCTTGTATTACGGAAGAATTAGTTCGGCTGCTAGGTCTGAAACATACCAGTGATGAGACGAAACATTTTGTGAAATCTATTTCGGGTGCACACCTAAAAGTTATAGGAAAAACAAGGATCAACTTCATTGTGGATTCGTGTGTCTTAACAAGTGACTTTGTTGTGATAAAAGACATTAACCAAAGTCTAATACTTGGCCAAGATTTTCTATATAATAATGAGGCTATAATTGACTTTAGTAAGAAATGTGTATTTTTTAAAGGCAAGTTTTGTGCTAAATTTTGTAAATATTCTGAACAAAACGTTACGTCGATTTCACGACCAGTGCTGTGGAAGAGCTATCAAGACGAAACAAATAAAGTTAATAACGTCTTGAACGGCCATGGTGAATCTATGGAAGAAAGAAGTGTAATTACGGTGTCTAAGAATGACCACTTGTATTTTTCGAGATTAATAAATAGTAATGATGAGAGTTATATATCAACTGTACCCAAAGAATGTAATGTAAAGAGGGAACTTGATATAAACCCAAACTTGAGTCTCTGTAAATTGGAATCACTTAAGAAGCTTCTTTCATCATATAGAGAGAATTTTGCATTTTCGGCTTCGGAGCTAGGCAGCTGTAGTGTAGAAGAAATTACTATTAGAACTGTAGATGATATACCTGTCCATCATCCTCCTTATAGAGTATCTCCTAAACAGCTTGACATAATAAATACACAAATAGAAGAGATGCTGAAGAATGGTGTTATCCGTGAATCAAGGAGTGCGTACGCTTCGCCCGTTGTATTAGTACAGAAGCCAGATCAGTCCTGGAGATTCTGCGTTGATTATCGGAAGTTAAATAAAAAAGTCATTACCGATAGTTATCCATTACCGATCATAGAAGATTTAATGATTTATTTGTCAGGGGCGCGATACTTTGCGGATTTAGATTTAAATTCAGGCTACTGGCAACATCGTTTAAGTGAAAAGGATAAGCATAAAACTGCGTTTATTACTGCTTCCGGTCTATATGAGTTTAATGTTTTACCTTTTGGGCTCAAAACGAGTCAAGCTGTTTTCCAAAGGATAATGGACAAGGTCTTAGCTGGTATCAAATATAAAAAGGCCATTTGTTACGTAGATAATATCTTAGTGTGGGGTAATAACTTCGCGGAGTTTATGGAATCGTTAGAAGAAGTCATGTGTAGATTAAAGAAAGCAAACCTTACGCTAAAACCGAATAAGTGCAGTTTCGGTTATAAGAAAATTTCCGTGTTGGGGCATGAGATCTCCGGTGAAGGAGTTAAGCCTGATAAAAAAAAATTGCAATCGTTAAAAACACTCAAGACCCCAACAAATACAAAACAGGTTAAGTCAGTATTGGGTTTGTTTTCTTACTATAGAAAGTTCATTAGTAGTTTTGCCAAAATAGTGTTGCCTCTTACAAGATTATTAAAAAAAAAACGCCAAGTTTATATGGGGCAGAAAAGAAGAAGAAGCCTTCCAGAAGATAATAAATATTATGGAATCACCCCCGATATTGCATTTTTATTCTAGTAATAAGCAATTAACTACTAGGTTGCATGTGGACGCTAGTGGGGAGGCCCTTGGCTGCTGTCTCAAACAAGGTGATGATGTGTTGTTCCCTATAGCATACGCGTCCAGGAAACTGAGTGAAGGAGAGAAGAAATATTCTACAACGGAGAAAGAGTGTCTTGCTTTAGTCTGGGCGTTAAATTATTTTAAACATTTTCTTTGGGGTTTGAAGTTCCAGGTGGTCACGGATCATAAGGCATTGTGCTGGCTACGAGGTAGAAAGGACATGAATGGAAGATTAGCTAGGTGGTCGCTGTGTATCCAGGCGTATGACTTCGATATTGTACATTGTTCTGGCAGAGATAACGTTATTGCTGATTTTTTGAGTAGGAATCCATTAGTGCAAGACGAAGAAGACTCGAAGAGGACAGAGGAGGGCCCTGACGACGGCATGCAGTTATATAGGATTGAGGTGGTCAGGATAAGAGATGACCAGCTTAGAGATGTTTTTTGTAGGTATTGGTTGGATAAGATAGCAGCTAGCGGGAGTAATGTGGTGAAGGGATTTAGTGTGATAGATGGCATTTTGTGTAGGAGAACCAGGATTCTGAATGATAATCGGATGTTAGTAGTCGTTCCTAAAAACTTGTTAGAGGAGGTGTTGAAAGAGCTTCATGATGATCCATGGTCCGGAGGGCATTTAGGTTTGGCGAAAACTTTGGCTAAGTTTAGAGCGAGGTACTTTATTAAGGATGCAGAAAGAGTGGTAGATAAATATGTAAGAAGCTGCGTATTGTGCCAAGAGCGGAAGAAGGACGACCAGGTGGCCCAGTTACAACCTGTTGTTGTGAACCGATTGATGGAAAAAGTTGGGATAGATGTGTTAGGTCCTTTTAGGAAGTCGCTGAGAGGTAATAGGTATATCATTGTAAGTTTGGAATATGCAACGAAGTATGCAGTTTGTAGAGCAGTTCCTATGGTGACAGCGCAAAGGATCAGCGAGTTTCTAATAGAGGAGATTTTCTGTCGTTATGGAGGAGTTAAGGAAATTGTGTCGGATAGGGGGTCAGTTTTTACATCTCGCTTGGTAAAAGAAACTGTTAGTTATTTCGGAGCCAAGTCACGCTTCACCACTGCGTTCCACCCTGCAACGAATGGTTTAGTTGAGCGATTTAATCGAACAGTGTGTCAGATGCTTTCCATGTATGTCACCAACGATCAGCGAAATTGGTGTAGTTATGTTCCACTAGTATGTTTTGCTTATAATTCCAGCAAACAGTCAAGCACTAGATTTTCACCTCACATGTTGCTATACGCTAGGGAACCATTATTTCAAACCGACATGCTAGTAAATAGCAGCAATGTTGACATGGTTGATTATGTAGGACGTCATGAGCTAGGGAACAGTTTGTCACGTCGTGCCATAGATAATATAAAAAGGCACAGGTTAAACAGAAAATGCGATATGATAGAAAAGCTAAATTGAGAATATTTACGCCTAATCAATTAGTTATGCTCTATACACCTAGACGGACCACAAATAGAAGTATAAAACTATGTAGGTTGTATAAAGGCCCATACCGAATAGTTAGAAGATTGTCTGATGTAAATTATGTAATTATAAAAAATAATAATAGGCGATTTAGGGACATAGTACATGTAAATAGATTAAAACCTTTTAATGTTAGAATAGGACAAGAGATAGGTTTAAATAGGTAAGAATAGGTTAAGGTTAGTAAGGTTTCCATAAAGGAAGAGGCCGGTTGTCAAATAAAAGAAAAAAATATGAATGACAACTATCAAATTTGACATATTGAAGTTAATAGGGATGGGAAAGTAGGAAAAATGTATCGATAGTTTTCTTATCGATATTTTCAAATAGTATCGATATATATAATTAAATCAGTTCTTTCCGTTGCATGTGCTGATGATGTGGCTGATGAGTTGTGAGCCTCAGGGGGAAGAAGAGGCTGGCAACGTTGGCCACGCATCGAAGAAATGTTTGGTTATGCGATTAAGGCATAGGCACAAGCCAGGGTAATAGTATAACCCAGGGGGTTTCTTAAAGTAATAGTCATAACTGAAACCGACTTTGCTAACGGGGCATAGCCTTTGCAAAGGATGTCGAGTTGACATCATTGGTCCAGTTTATGTCTGATGTTTAAAATAATAAATGCATTTTTAATAATAAACCCTGGTGCAAGCTCTATGAATAGAATTAGAAATTCGATGCGATCCAGCCTTTCCTTCTCTGGCCTGATAAACGCACGAGATCGAAACATTGTATCATATTTGAATTTTTGAGATTAAACCCCATCCGGGTCGATGTGAGTTGACGCATCATTCTTGTGTTGGGAGGACGCCTTGTTCCTTTTTTAGGGTTTTGGTCAAGGAGGTTCAAGCATGACGGCGTGGATTTGTTAGTGCGTATGTGCACGTCACCTGAAGTTAAAAGCACATATCGGAGCATCCGATAACTCGTTTGTCATGATTAAGCCTTCCCCTTTTAAGGGTCGTACCTCAATTGTAAATGTGATTTCCCTATTAGGTAAATGCTCGAGTTAGGGTAAGGTAGGATTCATGTAACCTTTCAAGACATAGAATAGAAGCACTTCATATGATTCTGCGCGTCTATTCGCAGGGGCGTAGCTCATGTGAGGACTCTGCTTAACTAGAAGGCAACCTACTTGCCTATAAAAAATACTGGCAATTGGTATTACTTGAAAGGTATATGAATTAAGAATAGAAAATAAGTGAATATGTTTTGATTGTGAATTCTAGTGGAGCCGCCCAGAAGGGAGGCATATTGTAAAATTCTTACAAAATATATAAACTATAAAAGTAATTTGGTAATTTATTTAAACACTTCTGACTACGCCTTCTACAATACCTACGTACCTTCTATAGAAAAAAACATACACCCTTCAGTCTGGAATGTACTGGACTACACTCCAGACACAGACGGCAGACAGTACTGCCTTACATTCCAGATTCCATTTGATTTTCCATACAGAATGGTGATAGATTTTTTCTTTTTGTCTATTGACTATGACTTCCTACGAGAAATTTGTTGAAGCAGAACACAGGCAGAAGATGTTTTTAAAATTTGACACCTTTCCGTTACACCTTGTAAACAACAAGCCAAAAGCCTCACGGATTTTCCACCAGCGAAAATTACGAACTTCCATTACTAATTTTAATTTGTTTAACCCCTTTAGGGAATTAATTTCAATAATGAATTGGTTATTAAAGGTACTCTGTTGCAAAATTTCATAGTTCTAGACTCAGTGGATTCTTGTTCTGGTGTTACCTTAGGCTGTGTTATGTGAAAGTAAACGCATTTAAGATGGATGATTCCTCCACTTAAATTATCTGCAAAATTCTATTAATGAAATGAATTCTTCGCCAGAACCACGCGGTACGGAATTGAGGGTTAGCTATGGGCAATGAGTTTCGGAAAAGATGTAAGGGGAAAAATAAATGAGTTTATTCAGGTAAGGAAGAGAGGGGTGCCAAGTTGAATTTTGGATTTTCGTATGTATGTACAATTATTATTTATTTATGGCAAACCCAATCGTCTGTTCCATTTTAGATTGGGGAAAAGTTGTGATTGTGGATTTTTTGGTACGTTGCTTATAAAGCACTTGCTTGTACGCGTAAAATTTCCTGGCGCTTCAGTGTTTACTTCCCTCGACAGAAGATCTGGAGATCAAAGTTAAAGTTACATAATTTATTTTAATTAGACCATTAAAGGGCACTTTAAATACACGGACTCCGTGGCTAAAAGCAAGGATGCATCTGGTCAAGATCGAACGTTTTTACCTGACTGCGTGACGCAAGGGAGGGTAATGTGTTTAATACATTCCACTCTAGTTACGAGCCCGCATGCGGGCGTGGCGATTCCAAGAATTCCATGAAATTATTAATCTGAATGATGCAACGCCATGCACTTGCTTTTTAAGCCAATAAGTGTTCCTACTTCGGAGCATTTCGTATTTTCAACAGTAATTCGGTTCACGTAATGCAATGTACTCTCTTTGATGTTTCGCAGACTTATTAACCTACATTCTTAACATTATTATCGGACTGATCAATTATTTCCAGGAAAATTGTATTTAATTTTTCTCCGCATCCCACAACGTTCGGAATTCAGTAAGCCTTAATCTTAAACATTGGACATTTAAGAGCTGTTTGACAACAAGGCAGATAAATATATACTACGTTATGGATTACGGTTTTTCGCATATAACAAATTTGAATTATTCACCATACCATTTCAAAACATTAATCTGCACAATCCTTATACATATAATCGATCAGACTTAAATTAGTGGACTTTAAAATACTGACTTTCATAAACAACGGACTAAATGGGAGTCTAAGTGCGGAAAAAGGAGTCCCACTACTACTAAGACTGACCTCTGTGTTTGTTTCGGTGTCTGCTCTCAGAGTAGTTGGACAGGGAAAATATTGATTTGCTGTTTATCCCGTAAAAGCGTTTGTTGAAACTGATTTACAGAAATACAAATATGTTCCTATCTAAGTATAAACTTATCTAGAACATCAAAATTCAAAGCAAGAAAAAACTTTGAGAGACGCCGCCTTACCATATCTAGGTACATTTAATTCTATTGTAGCGCGTAGCTGCGGATAAGTCGTGTGTATACGTAGGTTGGTACAGCTACACATAAGGCATGTTGTACACCGCTGTTTTTTGCTTATTAAATACCCCGGATTCGCCCGCACCTGCGACCGTGTGTTCTCGAGTAGGTACCTACGGCCTTTTGTGTGTCATACGATTTACCTCTGTGAGTGGCGGCCTTGAACTTTTGCCAAGGACTAGCGTTTGTTTTATGTAAGAATATATCTTTATCATTTATATTTTTTCTTGTGTTTTAGTCATCATCATACATATATCCTCCTGGTGGGAGGCCTTCCAACGTAACGTCTTCCGGTTCGCGGTCGCCACTCCAAAACTTTTCTGCTCCATCGGCCATCCGTTTTGGACCAATGTTTCCTGCCCACTGCCAATTAAGTTTGGCAATTCTTCGAGTTATGTCGTTAACCCTGGTTTTATGGAGGATATCTACATTTCTAGTGTTTTTTTTGTAATAGGGACTTATATTGAACGAGTGCTATACTTCAAATCGCGGTTTTAATAACCAAAACGATAAATTATTATTTTCCACACAATGCCTAAAGAAATAGTTGATGGAAAAACAACTTCTACAAATATTTGCAACAGACAGCCTTTAATTTCCGCAAATCATAACGTAGATACCTCCTCCCCTAATGCATTGCTTTCATCCCTGATCCCTCAATCAGACCACAAACAAAACACCGTCGGCAATTCGATACATCTCAATAAAATGGCGACGTCACCTCTCTAAAAAGCTCGTCATCACGGCGGCCATAAATTAGAATTCATTATAACTACCCTCGCAAGTAAGGGGGAGTAATTTACGTCCAACCCTCAGAGGAGTAGCTTCCCGTAATGAGTTTTTATTCAGCAAAGTTCGGTAGCGGCCTAACATGGTTTACGGGAGCTTTTACGCCCTTTTTTGGCTTGTGAGTATCGAAGACCGATCGTATACTATGTTATTAAAAACATAGTAAACGGTTTTTGTCAACAATATGAAGTTTTCTAGCATTTGCCTCTAAAATGAATAGTCAAGTCAGGCTACGGATATTACCCCGCACTTAAAAAATATTTATTTATTTATTAAATCGTTTTCCCTCACGCTGGAACGCCTTGCAGCAATTACACCAATGGGGCACAAAGTTATAATTAACTAACTACCTATAACTTCAGGTTTCCTCACGATATTTTCCTTCATCAACATCAATCAAATCACCAATGAAAATATTGACAGCAGATTGTTGTTTCATTCATGCGGCCTGCTGCCTATTGTCCCGGAGCATGATTTCAAAAATTTCATCATCGTTCTAGTTTTTCTGAACTACGTAAGTTTGAAGTCGCAATTCAGCCTATTCGGATGCATTTGAAGACGTTCTAGTATTGTTCATGGAGCAACTGCGTGACATGATTTTCTTTCAAGATAATATACATCAAAAACTGGCCAAGTGCGAGCTAGACTCGCGCGCTAAGCATTCCGTACAAACAGCTAAAACATTACTGAAGTTCATAAACAATGACGACACTGAAAATTGCTCTAACGATAAGATACACAGAATTGAGGGACAAAATTAACTATGCCGTTGGAAAACTGTTGTCCCCATACATCGACGTTGAGTTTACCAATTGCAAATAAATACATATTCTTTTTTTTTGATGCAGCTACAAGTTTACGATGTTCGGATTTTTGCCTTTACTTGTGCTATAACACATTGCTTCTTGTCAAATTTCATGATTCTAGGTCAAAGAGAAATACCCTGTCAATTTTGATTCCCTTGCGAGTGTAACATATCCGTCATTAACGGTTGTATCTTGATTGCGTTGATCTAGAAGTTTGATTTTTTCACAGCTGCAAGGGTTTGCAAACTTGAGTATACGATATTAATTTCGAAATAAAAGGTCTTAACAGACAGACGGCCAGACAGACGGACAACAAAATGATCCTATAAGGGCACGGTTTTTTCCTTTTGATGTACGGAACCCTAAAAATTACCCATGTACTTTTACTGAAACTGAAAATTTTGTCAAACTCAAATGATTTTAATGAAAATAATAACGACAACAATTTATACAAGGGAATGGATCAAATGCAAGGGATCTTTTGTGCCACTTTTATATTCTCCTGGCTGAAATAAAACCACGCGACAGTCTCATTAAAATGTAATTAGATGCAACTTTAACATTCGCTGTAGTATAGTGTTCACTTCGAACACAGAGCTAACGAATCTCCCTAAGTACCTGTTTCAAAATGACGGCTTGTATTGTCATATGAGGCTGTATCAGAGTTATAATAGGGATATTTCCTATGTAGAAAAATAATAATTTTATTTAGTAGTAAGTGATATTATGAAATAATATTGGACACGTATTTTTCTTTACCAAATCAATAAAAAATGGCAAAGATAGAAGCGCATCAGTGCAGTGGTGGCCTGGTGGTATCGGCCGCGACTTATATGTTGTAGGTCGCAGTCGCTTTACTTTGTGTTAATTATTATCACCACTGCTATCAAAACGGTGAAGAAAAACATCGTGAGGAAACCGTTATGTCCTAGAACCAAAAATTCGAATACATGTGTCATCCACCAACCCGCATTGGGCCCACGTGGTGCATTACGGCCCATCCCCTCTCACAGAGTGGAGGACTGCACGTGTCCCAGCAGTGGGAACAATAAAAAGACTGATGATGATGATGAAAGCGCATCAGAGTTCAGGAGCTTGTGACGTCACTATGTCAGTATAAAGTGTACTAACGGCGTGACGTCACACGATATTTCAACGCATTATATCGTCGTCACTTTATGTTTACGTGTCAAAAGAAAATATACATGTCCAATATTTTGTAGGGTTCCGTACCCAAAGGGTAAAAACGGGTTCCTATTACTAAGGCTCCACTGTCCGTCTGTCTGTTTGTCACCAGGCTGTATCTCATGAAGCATGAATGGGATGTTAACTGAAAATTAGTATTGTGTCCGTCAGGTAGATTAATAAAACTGGCCAAGAGCGAGTCGGACTCGCTCACGTAGGATTCCTTGCCATTATCGCAAAACACGGAAAAATAACACGTTTGTCGTATGGGAGCCCCATTTAATTACTTTTTTCAACACACTTGCTCATAAAGTTGATCTAATTTTTTTTTCTTATCAACAGGCTCGCGCTTGACCACTATCTCATCTGATGGAAAGCGATGATGAATTTTACCGCAATTAGGCACATAATGACACCTGTAATCAAACTGTGACTCTTTCATTGCTATTATTCACAAGTGAGTTATAGGGTTTTTTTTTTTTATTTATTGGTTGAGTTGCTTTGTTCTTAAAAGAGTTTCGATACAAAAGATCGTGCTCAATAGTACAAATGAATTAATGTACCTATTGCTTGTTCATTTCATGCAACTTTGTATTTACGAGTAAATAGATAATTTCAACTTGTACGTGTTTAATATATAAAACTTTCACTCAAATATAACTTATGTTTTTCTCTGTAATAAATAAAACTTGAAATTCCCCATTTATACGTTGCTAAAACGCTATCCGCTAAAAGCCAAAATAAAAGAAACCTCATTCTTTTAGTCTGTGGCCGATCGCCATTGTTAGGTGCGCGCGTAAAGGAAAACTGATTAAGTTTGCCCGCCATTGCGATTTTTTTTCACAAATCGTTTTCACTGTTGAAAATGTTTCTTAACCGACTTCGCAATAAGGAGGATGTTATCAATTCGACTGTATTTTTTTTTATGTGTGTTACCTCAGAACTTTTTATTGGGTGAATCAATTTTGATGAATATTTTTTTATTTGAACGCAGGTGCTTGTCATGTGGTCCCATTTAATTTTCATCAAGATCTGATGAAGATCATCGGAGATATACATCAGAACTCTTCAATAAATGACGGTAAATCACTCGGGATAGATGCAATCGCATGTCTGTTTATTGTTTACACCATTTCATAACATAACATCACACTGGTACGTTCTAAAGGGGTACGCAGGTGTGAACAGTTCATCTTGGTGAATCATCAAAATCGGTTCACCCAGTAACAAGTTCTGAAGTGACACACATAAAAAAAATAAAAAAATACAGCTGAATTGAAAACCTCCTCCTTTTTGGGAAGTCGGTTAAAAATGAGAAACATTGAAGAAATAATTATACTGTTTCTACTTATTATAATAATAGCCTGATGGAACAAATTGGAATCCTGGCAAAGTATTACAAATAAAAAAAATCTGCCAAGTGCAAGTTGGACTCGCGCACCGAGGGTTCCGTACAATCACCAAACTAGTTAGGTAACATTACTGAAGTTTATAATGAATGAAAGCGCTGAAACTAAGTGGATTGAGAGACAAAATTAACTTTGCCGCTTGAAAACTGCTGTCCCCATCGACATATGTCACGGTCAGTTTATCAACTGTAAAGTTAATAATCTTTTTTTCAATTCAGGTACAAATTTACGTTTTTGGATTTCTTCCTTTGTCTTGTGCTATAAGACATTGCTACGTGCATTTGGCTGACATGACATGATTCTGGGTCAACGGGAAGTTCTCTATAGGTTTTGATTCCCTTGTGATTCGTCAAATTTACAACAAAAAAGGCCATATTTTCGATGCCGTGGTTTTAGAAGTTTGTTTTTTTCACAGTTACAAGGGGTTGCAGACCTAAGTATTAGATATTAATTTCAATTTGATACCTCCAGGCGTTCCATTGAAAAAAATCTTTACACATGGACAGATAGACAGACAGACAACGAAGTGATCCTATAAGGATTCTTTTTTTTCCTTCTGAGGAACGGAACCCTAATTATAAAAAAAAAATGTTACTGTAAAGAAGTTACATCTTACTAATCCTACTATATCATACTAATATTTGGATGGATGTATGTTTGTTACTCAATAACGGCAGCACGGGTGAACGACGATATTTAGATGAAATTTAGCACAGAGATAGACTATAGTCTGGAATAGCACAAAGGCTACTCGGTATAATGTTCCCCCGGAATAATAAAACCCTATTCACGCGGGCGAAGCCGCGGGTGGAAGCTAGTTGTCTATATTGATAATATAAACTCCCCCAGAATTCCACTTAAACAAAACACAGTAACGTGATAGTTTGTCCGAGATGACGTCCACCGGATCACTAACTATGTGCATACATTCTAGCCCGACCAGCGTATTCGACGCCACGGCTCGCTCCGGAATATCTTTGCACAGAAACAGGCGTGAAATATACGGGAGTACGCTTGTGATTTAGACGCTACACACGTCTGATAGTGGCTTCGTTCGCTTAAGCATAAGCATATTATCAGCCATTCAACGTTCCCACTGCTGGGACACAGGCCTCCTCTTTTTAAAAGGGAGTGGGCCGTAATCCGCCACGCGAGCCCAGTGCGCATTGGTAGATGTCACCTGTCTTAATTTTTTTAGTTCTAGGACATGCTAGTTTCCTCACAATGTCGCTCACTTGAAAGTCAAAAATTATCCCTTCTACCGGGATCAAAAGTAAGTATTCTAAGTTTGTTTCATCTTAATCTGTTTACAAGTTGAGGCGTGATTGATTGACAAACATACAGACTTATCCTTTGAAAATATTAGTAGGAGGATAGGATAGGATTGAAGTCTTAAAGCATGGTTGAAGAAAGTCCACTGACTAAAAAAATCTATTTAGTCCTTCAGTTAGATTACCAAAAAATATTGGTTTTTCTTTTGCCACGTAAACAATAAATTAAGAAGATACAGTGCTTTGAAATATCGTGTGACGTCACGGTGTGCTACACTTTATACTGACAAAGTGACGTCACAAGCCCCCACTCCTGATCTTTGATGCGCTTTATCTTTATCAATTTATATTTATTTGATAAAGCAAAAAATACGTGTCCAATATTATTTGATAATCTCACTGACGGACTAAATAGATTTATCATTTTTCTACCTAGAAAACATCCCTATTCAGTCCAGACAATTTAAAGATTCTATTGCTATGTTTTGAGGGTCATGTACTCGTATATCAGAAAGCTCTGTATCTTTTTCCTCTTCTTTTATCCAGCATCGAGGGTCCTATTTTTAGAAATCTTCTATCTTTAAATTGCTAGGTGCAGTTTTAGCGCTGAGAAACTTATCGCCCAACCGAAATTCAGTTTTATGTTGTAATTCTAATTATGCCCGTTTCTTAGATCTTACTTGAGCTAGTCGTTAAGTCTAATCACATTTAAAAAGTACTATTTCGTACACCTAGTATGTCTTTAAGTGTCTAAGAACCAAAACACAGACTAAAACTAATTTGGACGGTAACCACAAACTGAACATTTAACCCGGCGTTTAATTTGAGTTAACTACTGCCGAGCAAGACCCTCGAAATTTAACTGTATTTTTGTTACAACTAACAAATTTCACTTTAGTAATTCAATTTTGCTCGCTTACATGATGCCAATAGCCCGGGCTCGTACACGAGGCAAGCTACGAAATGTATTTAAATAATTTTTTTTTTGTATGTTACCTTTTTTAATTGTTTATTTACTTTTGAGTAGGGTATTATATATCCATTATTAATAAGTCATACATTGTAATATGTATTTTATGTGCATGGCGAAGCTGTAAAACTCTCTGCTAGCGTCTGTGTTCCCTGTGTCTTCAAAGCAAGAGTGGTGAACAGGAAGTTTGCTGAAGAACATAGTTAGAACATAGTTGAAGAAAATAGTTGTACTGTATAATTGTCCACGCATTTCACCGAAACTACTTATTGGATCTCTGTCATACGTTTTGTGTTAGATTGAGTATCTCTCAACTTAAGGAATAGTGTAAATTTCATCAAAATCGGTCTAGCAGTTTACAAGATATGGCGCATACAACCAAACTCCTTAGCGACAAATTATAAAAATTATAAAAAAAGAGTTATTATGGATATTTTGTCAATCCTTTAGATACCTTAATATAGAACATGCCCTTTTTAGTGATGGTGTACTTAAACTAAAAAGAGAGAAATAAAAACCTTTTCACAAAAACATAAACCGACATCAAAATCAAAACACTAAAAAGTGCAAAATAACCTGTTTATGTTTTCTGGCAGCGAACGTGGCGATGCCCTGCGCCCGGACATTACCAGATCTTGCAGAATAGACGCCATATTGGAAGCTATTGCCATTACATCTAGACATTACTGTGTTTTTGAGTCAATGTGTGATCACCTCAATCCAAATTGTTATGGACTACGGTTGCTAGGAAAACGACGAATTCTGAAAACCTTTATTAGTTTCATCACAAATTCCGACAGTTTTTGTATTTCTTGGTAAACATAAGTATTGTCCAGTGAATGTATGTTAGGAAACCTTTTCTGTCTGTAAGGGAAGCTTCGATTTCTTTTACCAACAATTTTAGAAACAAATTTTATTTTCTTGTTATAAATAAGGCATTTCCTTAAATTTGCCATTTAATATTACTTCTCAGAATTTGATTCTTACTAGCGACACTACCGGAAAGTGTAATAATACAGCGTTTGTTTTTTTTTTTCAAAATCATAGGTTTCCTTTCCTGGCTAGGAAAAAGTACATTGATTGTTTAAAAGTCCAATGATGCAGTTTTATATTTCATCATAATCGGGCCCGTGACTCCTTTGAGTATTTTTCGCCATACCTCATAATATCGTATTTGGTCATCCACGCCTACTTGAGAAATTCAGCCTATATAATGAATAATAATCTATATGTAGTGTGTATGCATGGAGAGGTTCTAGTTCATTCTTCAGATCACAAACATTTACTAGCTGTAGTATCCAATAATTATTTATGCAGGACTAGTTCTTGTAACTATAGCCAATAAGAGCCACAGATGTTCCACGGAAGCTTCAACAATGCAAAATCCAGTCGAACTGATATAGACGAATAGTTTCGGATGATAGCTAGTGAATCCATTGCATTCATTCGAGAAATATTGAGAGGCTTTCAATTTCCCCGTGCTCGGCTTCCAAGCCATCAATTTAATATTGAACGCCAAAAAGAAGCCATTTACTCCAATTTGGCGAGTGATTTGATTTGACGTTTTATTTCTGGGTTCTATTTTCAAACGCGAAGGGATACCGTGTCTCGAAATGAGAAGGCATATTCAAGTTTTATGCCTTTTTAATGTTTCAAGGGTGACTGACTGCCAGATACAATATCGACTCACACACATAGCATAACATCACGCCCCATTCCCCGAAGGCTTAGGCAGAGGTTCACCTATAGTCCACATTTCACCAGTTTTGTTTTGTTGTGTAATCAACATTACCAACTCAGCCCCTTCGTTATCAAACGCCTCGCCAAACTAGAATTCGTCGCCACAAGAAAACCATTTCCCGATGCCAATCATAAAAATCCACAACAAAATGTTTAATACATGTCAGGGGCGAGTCACGACTCACATGACCCCTGCTTTATTTCCTTATTCCTTATTCTCCTTCAAAAGGCCAGGCAATTCTTGCGCGATGCCCCTCAAATAGCCCGGCAATTCTTGACCGAAGTCCGTCAAATAGCCGGGCAATCAATCGATTGCTTGGACTGCTCGGAGCAAAGAGTCACTGCTACAATTGATGGCTATCAGGAGAACAAAGTTGGTAACAAACGTAGCTCGCTGATGAATTTGTATGCCGCCTGCGAGCTAGCGGTGTGGTGGTGTTGCAAGTAATAAGAAAAGCGGGTTAGGAGGTTCTTACTCACCTGAACCTGAGCTTTCTTAGATCATCAACACGGCTGTTCATCTCTTTCTCTTGTATCGTTCTTCTATGATCATTTTGCTTCATTTTAACCCCTGACAGAAAAAGAGGGGTGTTATAAGCTTGACGTATTGTGTATTTGTGTCTGAGGCGCCATAGCTCCTAAACGAATGAACTGATTTAGATTTAGTTTTTTTGGTTTGAAAGGTGACATTATCGAGAGTGTTTTTAGCTGTTTGATGAAAATCGGTTAAGCCGTTCAAAAGTTTGCGCATCTTAATATTTGAATGGGGGTATTTTCGCAAGATATCGTGTTGTAATTACTTGATTCCTTGGACGAAACGTGTTTACCACTAGATAAAATATGTAGGTTAAAATAAAAATGTGTCGGAGGTTTTTTAAAAAAAAATAACTTGTCTCCTCTTGGGTGGGTGGGTCCCTCAAACATTGAATGAACTGTCAATGAAGACTCAAGTAAATACCTACACCAGCATGTCTTGCTGTACCACAGCCTGAAAATATCCCGCAGTTCTTCCATCCCTTGTCCCGCTTGCCCGCGACGTGAGCAGCCAATAAATGTGGCCACTCCGTTAAATGGACCACCCCCTCCAAGGTCAGCCGAGCCTTCGGGTCAATCGAGTCAATCAAACTTTTTTCATATTAATTTTTAAAGACTTAACTATGAGACGTTACTTTCTACTAAACTTAGATACTTTTATTATGTTTTCTTTTATTTGTTAGCCATTCCAATTTCGCTGCAGAATTTGCAAATAGTGTTCAGCTAGAAACTAAGGCAGGATGAATTTAATTAAGTGCAGTTTTGTTTTGGAGGTAAAAAGAACACGTTTAAGTGTAGTTTTTTACGATGTTTGAATTTACTGCAGTGCCAGGTATCTAGTTGTTTCGTTTACGCATAGAATTACCGGTCATTGACCTTTCCTTAATCATTCTTATTCTAGGAACCCGAGTAATAAATTATGTTTCGTTTTTAGGGTTCCGTACCCAAAGGGTAAAAACGGGACCCTATTACTAAGATACCGCGGTCCGTCTGTCTGTCTGTCTGTCACCAGGCTGTAACTCATGAACCGTGATAGCTAGACAGTTGAAATTTTCACAGATGATGTATTTCTGTTGCCGCTATAACAACAAATACTAAAAACAGAATAAAATAAATATTTAAGGAGGGCTCCCATACAACAAACGTGATTTTTTTGCTGTTTTTTGCGATAATGGTACGGAACCTTCGTGCGCGAGTTCGACTCGCACTTAGCCGATTTTTCATTAGTAAAAATGTTCAAGATCACGAAAGATGTCGACTCAGGATGGGTTTATATTATAATTTTGTATGTACTAACACAGTAAAAGTACTACCAATATTAAGTATTTTGGTTTAAGCTTAACTTATAGGCATATCTTCTGTGACAATAATTGCTATTTATTTCTTACTTTATTTGTTTTGCTTTTTAACTTATAAATGTATGCGGGGTCCATGAGCGTTATTTTCTAACTAAAACGCAAAAGCTACAAATCTATTCGTTAGCAGAAACCCAAAAAAACGAAAGTTGGTAAATGGCTACCATACTAGGCTTCTTTTCTATTTCAGATTTCCCCAACAGTCGAACCTGAACTCAACACATGCTAAAACAAATGAGCCGCTGAAGCGCTGCGCTCAAGCGCTGTGTTTTTCAACCCCATTCCAAAGTTTTTATAACCAGCATCTGATTGTGTGTACTCAACGCGGAATGAAACCTCGCTCGATTGAACTCCGCATAGTTTTCGATTGCTACATGTTTTTTTCCATTCGGTAATACAAACATCATATGTTTGAGGGGAATCATTTCGCTGTGTCGTTCCATTTGCCGAAGCACATACGATGTACGTATTTATAGTTTGTATTTTCAATGAAAGGTAATTTGAATGATGTTTTTTATTACCTTATTTTATTGTTTTACTCAGTATGTAAGATCTGTTTAAGTACAACTTTATTTAAACAAAAGTCGAAATACTTAGTGTCTTAGGTACTTCTAAGCAATCATGTTCCATCGTCGACCACATAATCTATATAGATTTTAATAAATATTAAAAATCAGTAATGCCATGACAAGTAGGATATCTAATCTTTGTTCAAGAATATGAAAATATAATCTCAGGTCGTTAAATGCTCTCTAGTAGTACATCCAGGAAGGAAATTAATGATTCTCGGAACTTCCTGTCCGACATTAAAATGTACCTCCACGTTATGAGCAGTAAAAGGCACGGTAATGAAATTAGGTGCAGAGGTAGCCTGCTTTATTAAAAAGTGCATAGCAATATTTATTACAGTATAAAATGGAATAAATCAAATCAAATCTTTTTATTGTGGGCATAGGTTATACAGACAGATGTTAGATAAATTTCAGTGCCATTATGTCCTGCATAATACAATAATTAAGTCAACATGCAAAATAATCATAGGTATCACATATAAAGCAAATCTTACAAAATAAGAACTAGGTGCATGGTGACAGATTGTAGTAGGTACTAATTATTAAGAAAACATACATAATATCACGCCTGTATTACTCGAAGACAGACGGACAGAGAAAAAGGTATGTTACACTCAAATTTAGCCAGTTTTGTTTATGTCAGTAGGGGACGAACCTATTGCCAACCACCGGGTACAGATCTAGACTGCGGACTGCTACTGATAAATTGCAGGTGAAAACCCCCAATAACATTTTGCCCGACCCAGGAATTGAACCCAGGACTTTATGCTCAGCATCAGCTCTTCATGTGGCAGCACCCGCGACCACATGAAAAAAAAACAGACAAAATAAAATAGCTCACCATATTTCACCATTTCAGCGATGCATAAAAAGAGGTCGGATATAAAAGTGTGAATAAAATCATTTTGTGAGAATGCGCCCTAAAAATATTATTTTTCCGCCGTCTGCATGCCGCAATCAGAATAAAAGCTTCGGCTTAAAACGTAACGAATTTTTAATAGGTTTTGCTTGAAATATACACATAAACACTTTAATCCAAATCGGCTTCCATATTTTCCTGTTAACAGGATTGATTTCATAATCATCATCATCATATCAGCCGAAAAACATCCACTGCTTGACATGGGCCTCCCCCAAGCTTCACCACATTGACCAGTCCCGTGTGTCCCGCATCCAGCGGATCCCCGCACCAGATCATCGCTCCAACTGGTGGGAGGCCTTCCAACGCATCGTCTTCCGGTTCGCGGTCGCCACTCCAGAACTTTTCTGCCCTATCGGCCATCCGTTCTGCGAGCAATTTGCCTTGCACACTGCCACTTAACTGTAGTTAGAAGTTTTCTCCAAAAGTTAACGTACGATGAGACTGAACAAGTCTTTGTAAAAAAATCTTACGAATGCATTTAAAGTGCAAAAAACAGATTTAAAGTGCTGCTTTATTATTTTATTATATATTATTTTATACTGTGTAAACACACTCACACATACACCCACACAACCTATAATGCATAGTGTTGTACATCATATACTGGCGTTTTTATGTTTGATTCATCATTCATCATCATTTCAGCCGAAAGACGTCCACTGCTGGACATAGGCCTCCCCCAGGCGTCGCCACATTGACCGATCCCGTGCGTCTCGCAACCAGCGCCTTCCCGCAACCTTAACCAGGTCATCAGTCCACCTAGTGGGAGGCCTTCCAGCGTATCGTCTTCCGGTTCGCGGTCGCCATTCCAGAACTTTTCGGCCCCGTCGGCCGTCCGTTCTGCGAGCAATGTGCCCTGCCCACTGCCACTTAAGTTTGGCAATTCTTCGGGCTATGTCGGTAACTTTGGTTCTCCTGCGGATATCATCATTTCTGACGTGATCACGCAAGGAAATTCCGAGCATAGCTCTCTCCATTGCCCTTTGGGTGACTTTGAGCTTTCTGATAAGGCCCATTGTGAGCGACCACGTCTCGGTTCCATAGGTGATCACTGGCAACACACACTGGTCATAGACTTTTGTCTTGAGACACTGCGGTAAATTGGACGAGAAGATACCACGCAACTTCCCGAACGCCGCCCAGCCGAGTCGGATTCGACGGTTGGTCTCTTTCTCGAAATTGGACCTACCCAACTGGACCGTTTGTCCCAGGTAGACATAATGGTCTACAACTTCGAGTGTAGAGTCTCCGACCTTGATAGGAGTGGGTGTTACATGGGCATTCACCATGATCTTGGTTTTGTCCATGTTCATTTTAAGACCCACTCTTTCGGAAGCTCTACTGAGGCCATCGAGCATTTTACTGAGGCTCTCCATGGTCTCAGCCATGACCACTATGTCGTCGGCAAACCGAAGGTGAGTAATGTACTCGCCATTAACGTTGATGCCCAGCCCCCTCCAGTCCAGAACCTTGAAGACATCCTCCAGCGCAGCAGTGAACAGTTTCGGAGAAATGATGTCTCCCTGTCTCACGCCGCGCTGGAGAAGGATTGGTTTCGAGGTCTGATCCTGAAGACGGACTGACATGCTCAACACCTCAATGTACCGGTAGTCGATCTGGCACAAGTCTCGATCGTATCGAAGGCTTTCTCGTAGTCCACAAACGCTAAACATAGAGGCAGGTTATACTCTTCGGTCTTCTGTATAACCTGCCGCAGCGTATGTATGTGGTCTACAGTGCTAAAGCCTTTTCGGAATCCGGCTTGTTCGGGGGGCTGGAAATCGTCAAACCTGCGCGCGAGACGATTCGTGATGACTCTTGAAAACAACTTGTAGACATGGCTATGAAGTGAGATGGGCCTATAGTTCTTCAGCCGGGCATTGTCGCCCTTCTTGAAGAAGAGTACCACCACACCCCTACACCATGCCTGTGGCGTTTTGCCCTCGAGTATGACGGAATCAAACAGCTTCTGAAGGGCCCTAAGGACCGGTTTGCCACCCGCCTTCAGGAGTTCGGCCGTAATTCCGTCATCACCCGGCGCCTTGTTGTTCTTGAGCTGTTTCAGAGCTATCCTAATCTCGTACAGGCTGACGTCCGGGATATCTTCGGTATAGTGCCGGGTCAATCTAGCTCTTGGGTCGTTTGCTAGACTCGCAACGGGCTTGCTGATCGATGTTTACAACTGCCCATAGAATGTCTCGATCTCCCTTAGAAGCTCCGGTTTGGCGGATACGATCCTGCCATCGTCGGTCTTCAGTTTCGTGAGTTGGCTCTGCCCAATAGCCAGATCCCTTGCAAACACCTTGGAGCCTTTATTTCGCTCGATCGCGTCTTTAATACGCTCGGTATTGAATCGGCGGAGGTCTCTTTTCAAGGATTTAGAGATCTGTCTATTGAGCTGCCGGTATTTGCACGCCTCATCTGAAGACTGCAGGATCATCTCACGCCTCTCCTTCATAAGCTTGAGGGTATGATCAGAGACCTTTTTGTTCCTATCTGAACGACGGGTCTTGAAAAACTTAGACCCGACCGTATGGACAGCTTCCACGAACCCGTTGCTGTATTCATCCACGGAGCTCCCTAGGCATTCGAAACGATTCTGGAGTTCGAGCTGAAAGCTCTCGGGGTTTTGGACCTGGAGTAGGAGTAGGAGTTCATCATATAGAGGCCCTCCTTCTCCATAAAACTGGCCAGTAGGTGACCCCGGTGGTTCCGTTGTCCAACTCCAAATTGCCCCATTTGCAGCTCATCCTCGTCTCGTTTGCCCAGTTTCGCGTTGAAGTCCCCCATGACAACGGTGAAGTGAGTTTTGAAACCATGCATGGCTCTGGAGATATCCTCATACATGGTCTCTACCCCATCGTCGGGGTGTGCCGAGGTTGGGGCGTAGACCTGTATGACCTTCAGCGAATATCTTGAGGATATTCTGAGTATAAGGTACGCCACCCTGGTCGACACACTCTCGATCTTCACCACGTTGTTCACAAGGGACTTGTGGACGATAAACCCGACACCACCCTGGGACTGCCGGTCACCCTCTCGGAAATAGAGCAGGTTACCGGATTTGAGGATTATCGAGTCCTCCCCCTCTCTTCGGACTTCAGATAACCCTATAATACTCCATCGCAACCTGCTCAATTCTTCCTCGAGTTCGGTGACCTTCTCGTCGGTCCGAAGTGTGCGCGTGTTGTACGTTGCCAGGTCCAGTCGCTGGTGATTGTTGGGGTAGCCGGATCTCGTCCGGAGATTCTTAGCACCCCTTGCCATGCCGTAGCCTCGATTGCTACCGTAGTCGAGGGTAGGCAAGCTGCCGGGTACTAGGGGCCATTTTTTATTTGTGCTATTCATTGGGGGGGTTTTGCCATAATCGCCACGCTTGGCAGGCGGGTTGGCGATCGCAGTATGGTTGTTATAGAAGCATAGAGAACGCTGCTGCCCATTCTTGGGTTTGTACCTTAGTCGCCTCTTACGACACCCACGGGAAGACATGGGATGGTGAAATTCTTTACGTCCGGCACCATATGTTTGATTGAGATGGAAAAATTAAATCTGTAACTAGGTAACACATCTTCCGTTTACTGGACTTTGGAGGTCAGGCAGGCTTTCTTACCATGTAAAATATATACTCAGCTGCATCTTTGAAGTTGGTAAGTCGACCCCAATTAGTTGAGAAAATGCTAAGCAGATTGTTAAGGCCCTTAGGCCGCTTCCTTAGTATTGATTTATGTAGATTATTTGTGAAACATGGCTTTTTCGTATGACTCATACAATCAATCAATGTAGGTAGATTGATTGATTGCCTTTTCCCAACTACATTGGGGTCGGCTTCCAGTCTAACCGGATTCAGCTGAGTACCAGTGTTTTACATGGAGCGACTGCCTATCTGACCTCCACAACCCAGTAACTGGGTAACACGGTACCCCTTGGCTAGACTGGTGTCAGATCTCAAGCTTCTGACTAATCGTAACGACTGTCAAAGATCTTCAAATGACAGCCGGGACCAACGGCTTAACGTGCTTTCCGAGGCACGGAGGAAACTCGGTATGTTGAAATGGTCACCCCCATCTACGGACCAAGCTCGTCAAGCGTTGCTTAACCTTGTAGATCAACCCGTGCGGCTGGTATTATTTATCCACGAGCTCCTCTGAAAAAATATGGTTAAAATTTCTTCTTAACTTACATAGGATATGTAAATCTAAAATTATTACGCAAATAAAACTGTCCAATATTGATATTCTGACACCGAACGGGCGCACGGTACCGCGAACATTGAGGAATATATACGCCTTAAAGGTAGATCTCTTGGCAGTTCGATCTCTTTTCAAATCTCATGAATCTTTTAGTTTCATTTCACCGAAGACAGTATTTAAAAGTCTATTTCTTAAAAGTTAATTACTTGGTGGTACAAAGTCGTAGCTAAGTTGGCGCGCACCGCGCCACCTTTTTTTTTTTTTTTTTTTTTGGTTGGGAAATCATCCTATGACTTCTCCCGCTCTGGGTGAAGCAGGAGGGCGTGTCAGACTTTTACTGACTAAAACCCACCCGTGTTCCTTCAGTTGCTTTTGCCAGGGCCGCGGTAACTCTCTTTCAAATTTATCCGCGACCCAGACAGGCATCGGCCCTAATGGACCCCGTCAGTTTTGCTGACATCTCTTTGAGGCGCGCGTGGAACACTACGCGCCGTCGACTCAGGCCTGGTCCTTATCGGACGGCGAGCTACCCATTACTCGCCGTCCGCAAGCCCGCGCCTACGGTGGCCGGGAATCGGCTTGCGACTCCCGACGCCCAGGGCGTCTCCTGCGGTGGCTAGGGGCGCGAGGGAGTCTCCGTTGCGTCTCCCTCACGCGTTCCGCCTCCTCTTTCGCGAGCATTACTGCTTCGCAGAAGGAGGTGACAGCTTCCCATGCCCTCTCGCCCCGTACCATGGACTGAACCAGGGCCGGACGCGAGAGGTCGCCACCGCTTATCGCCTCCACGAGGACACGGCGGTGCTCCGCCCAAGCGGGGCAGACCTCCACCGTATGCTCCACCGTGTCCTCCGGGCGATCCACACAATGGTGACACCCGGGCGTTTCCTCCCGCCTTATCCGGAACAGGAAACTCCCGAAACAGCCATGTCCGGTGAGGACCTGCGTCAGGCGGAAGGTGAGGACGCCGTGGCGCCTCTCAAGCCACTCCTCAAAGAGGGGCCTTATCGCCGCAATTGTGGCGTGCCCAGCACCGCGCCACCTAGGATACCTATTACGTTCAGAACAGACTACCGACGTGACGCGAATTGAAACCGCTTAATTCCATCACGAAAATCCTAATTTTGTACATTTTACACGGTTTCTGCCAACTATTTATTTATTTATCTTCTTATGTGCTGCTTACAGATCTCTTTATTACTAGAGTTTTTATATATGAGACTTCTCGCTGCTTTCTTTATGATTTAGGATGCAGTACAGCAACGCTGAACATTATAAAAGACAGAGCATCATTTCGGTTACTTACCAGAGAACTACTATACATTACTATATTTTTTTCAATTTAATTATATTAATGTAAAATAAAATAATTCAATAATAGTTATGTTTTATGCATGCTAATTTGGGATGATAGGGACATGAGAATTATGGTTGCAATACTTGTAAAAGGCTGCTAAGTCATAAGTACTAACATAACATAACAACAATATTATACACTTAGTTCGCAATAAACGTTTTGAATTTGAATTTGAATTATACTAAAAAACATATAATAGATTACAAAAAGGTCGTCATCAGTATTACAATTTAATAGTTACCCATCCAATGCATTCATTTCTCCAAAAGTGATCGATCAGCAATTATGTGCTGGCTAAGTTGAGTCTTGAGTGCATTGAAAGATTGTAGATTTTTTATACAGGACGGTAATTTATTATAAACTTGTGCTCCTTCAAAAGTTATATTTTATTTGCCATAGTTAGTTCTTATTTTAGGTAAAACTAGCAAGTTTGCTCGCCGTGTGCTGCGTTGACTAACTTGTTCATATTGGGTGAGTGTTAAGTTTGAGTGAACACTTTTTTTGAGAATTTTTCTGATGAAAATACATGTATTGTAAATATATAGTTGCTTTATATTCATTAATTTTGTGTATTGATAGATTTTACTGGTTGATGTTAGAAAGGGATAGTGGAATAGTATTTTTATGAGTTTATTTTGGGCAACTTGTAGTTCTGATAGCTTTATTTATGCAGCACTGCCCCAGACTTCGATCAAATTAAGTAGATGAGGCTTTTTACTAGGGAGTTGTAAATAGTATACCGCAATTTTGGTGGAATACAACAGGTGGCATACATCTGGTGTTGGTCCGCCAGATCGCGAATATGTATTCTCTGACTGCACAGAATGAATGTTTTCTTGTTTACGTCTTTTTAGTTCGCTTTTTAAGCAGTCGGTTTTTTATTTTATTTTTTGAATTTTTCCTCGACACGTGTGTCATACTTACCGTACATAAACTATCTTTATTTTCTTTCTTACAAGCTGAACTATACGCCTATATTTTACGCAGTCATTGTCACAAACACGAATTCACCTCAAATCATTAAATTGATAGTTATAGTTTGTTGAATGTAAGTGTTTATTGACATTAAACAAGGGTCTTTTTCGTTGCTATGACGACAGAGTCGAGAGCAGGTTCTTCAAGCGGATTTGGAATATGAGCCTTAGACTAGTTGAAGTTTCTTAAAATAGCAACTTGTGCTGATTAGAAGCCATAGAATGCTTAGACCTCTTACCTTCACTTCTGTAAGGCGAACTTTCAGTGTGTAAAGTATCCTTGCTTAACTTTTCAGGTAAGTATGCGTAACTTTTACCCTCTTTAATTTCTCACTACATACCTACTTGGGTACTGTGAAGTTACATGTTTATACCACACTCTTGTGCCTTTTGAATGCTCAAAAACTGTTTCATCCTGAGAAAAAGTATAAAATCAGAAATTAAGCTGGCAACTGTAATGATCACCACTGCTCTCAAAACGCCGAAGGAAATATCGTGTAGGACAGTTTCCTTACATGGCCGAGAACCAAAAATTCGAATATATGTGACATCCACCTACCCATACCGGGCCTGCATGGTGGACTACGTATGGCCCATTGGAGGAGGCCCAGCAGTAGGAACGTTACCGGCTGTTTATACAATGCTTATGCTAAGGATCTCAAATAAATCTCTGAAACCTACCTAAGCTTCACATGTGCCCATAAATAACTTTTTAAGTTCCAGAGAAAAGCCACAAATAACAGTTAAAACTTACTAATAGAGAGCCATAAACCATGTGCCGAGTGTATCGGTGTGTGCTGAGGAGAAAATAACCAGATAAAATATGAAGCTAGGCCTGGAGGGACATCATAACGGACGATTGAGCGGCCGCTTTGAAACCAGGGACGGACTGTGGGCTGCTAACCGTGGCAGTAAAGAAAATGGCTGGCAAATTTGTTAAAAACAAGGTATTGCCTCAAATTTGCCGTATGACATTACTTCTTAGAGTTTGATCCATATTAGTGACACTATCGTATAATAAAGCGTGTTTTTTTTTCAAATTCTGGTGGTTCGATTCCTGGCTAGGAATATAAATTTGTCAAAAATCCTATGATTTCGTTTTGTTTAGATTTCATCAAATTCGGGCCCGTGACACCTTTAAGTGTTTTCACTATTCCTCATAGTTTCAGATTCGAATATCGACATCCACTTGGTAAACTCGTCCTGTATAGGATAGGACATATGGCAACAGTTTGAGCTGTTCTTATCTAATTATCTTCAAAATCAAAGTCAAATCTTTATTGTGAGACAGTGGTGACAGAGTTGTTATTAATATTTTTGTGTGTGTTTGCACAAGCTTGTTATAAATTCGTGAAGACATTCCGAAGAAATTTTTAGAAAAAAGGGCTGTTTCTGAGGCCATAATATTTACTATTTTGTCGGCATGGCGACAGGAGTGCATGTGAGCAAACTTTTCCCTATTAGTTTTTACGCTATTCTTACTTATGCACTGTTAGAAGTGAAGCGTGAAGAGCAATATGAAAGAAAAGGTAGTCTAGTAGGTAGATAGTGATAATGTGACGGTTGACAGGACGGTATGGAAGAAGAAAACGTGTTGCGCCGACTGAAGTAACATGGAACAATGGTAGGAACATGAAGAAGCTCTTAAGGTTTGTTCCTTGACGGTGTGTTTGCAGTACAGTTGGAAAAGCTCGAAAACGTCCAGTCGATTGTACTTAAAATCCGCATATACCTTGCCAATTTACTCATGAATCAAATTCTCATATGTCATGAGCTCGACACATCATTTCTCCAGTTCATAACGTGAGCCACAAGTTTGAGTGCCCCAAGAGGCCATACACCAGCTCCTTGGTTGAAAGACTTAATGAATGCCACCGTTACTGCAATTAACGTGGCTACCTACTGGGTTCAAACCGTCTAAGGAGTAGCAGGGATAGTTAACCATTGCATCGAGGAGAGGTCAAAATCTGACTAGTGTGAAATATCCAAATTTTCCTAATTATTTTGACATTCAATTGACTAATTTTATATACATTATTGCATATTTTAAATTTTAAATTTGGATTGTTTTGTATAATGGATAAATTTGTAATTATTTGATGTTTACTTGTTATATTTGTACGCCGTTAAGGCAAAACAAGACAGTGATAAATTTTATTGTAACATCTTGCATGCTATGTGTGTGTATACTCATGTTTTGGACAAATAAATGATCTTATCTTATCTTAAAAGACATAGCAATCAACAGAAATAAAGTGGTAATTCCGGTATTTATTTTAAATAAAGTGGCCAATGCTGTATTTGTTTTTAATAAAGTGGCTATTCCGGTATTTATTTTAAATAAAGTGGCCATTTCGGTATTTATTTTAAACAAAGTGTCTATTGCTGTATTTGTTTTTATAAAAGTGGTCATTCCCGTATTTATTTTAAATAAAGTGGCCACTCCGGTATTTATTTTTCAACACACTTGCTCATAAAGTGGCTCTAATTTCACAGCAATTAGGCACATAATGACACCTGTTATCAAAATCTGACTTTTTCATTGCTATTATTCACAAGTGAATTATAGAGTTTTTTTTTTTTATTTATTGGTTGAGTTGCTTTGTTCTTAAAAAGTTTCGATACAAAAAAGATCGTGCTCAATAGTACAAATTACAAATGCAACATATTTCATGCAACTTCGTATTTAAATAGATAATTTCAACTTGTAGGTTTAATAAATAAAACTTTCACTCAAATATAACTTTTGTTTTTGTCCGTAATAAAGAAAACTTGAAATTCCGCATTTTGTACGTGGCTAAAACGCTACCCGCGAAACGCCAAAAAAAAAAGAAAACTCATTCTTTTTAGTCTATGGCCGATCGCCATTGTTAGATGCGCGCGCAAAGGATAACTGATTAGTTTTGCCCGCCATTGCGAAAAAAAATTCACAACTCATTTTCACTGTTGGAAATGATTTTTTTGAATTATTTTCTTCACAAGTGTGTTGAAAAACGTCGTGTGATACACGTGAGTATTGATGATTACCGTCCTCGGCTCTCTTAAGACCCTCACCTAACGGCTCGGGTCTCAATGGCGCCTCAGCGGTAATCACCAACATTATACACTTGTACCATAATGTACTATTTCCAAATCAACAACTTGGTTTCTGACATTCAAAAGTGCCTTTTAATGGTCTAATCGAAATAAATGATTTGACTTTGACTTTGGTCCAAGCAACTGTAAACAGTTCTTGTTTTTCAAGTACCTTTTAGTAGTAATAAGAGTCTACAATTTAGCACATGTTAACAGGAATAGAGATACATTAAGATTAACTCTCGCGTGTTTCAGGCATAAGTGGTAACTGATACGAAAGATCGAACTCATGAGAAGTTTGTTTGTCTCAGCGGCATCTAATGGCCTCAGGGAGGCAACTGGGAAATTTTATCTCACACAATACATAGACCTACTTGACAGCCTTTCAAATCAAAGTAATTAATGGCAATGCTGTACATGCCTACCAAAATAACATATAATAATAGTATAGGTAGGTTGGTAATATACTTCTATAGTATCTGCCTACCCCATGGAAATGTATATACGTAGTTAGGTTAGCTTCTATTTATCTATACATCTATACTAATAAATAAAATCGAGGTGTCTGTATTTAATATCAAAATAACAATGGTTTATTGGTAAAGTATATACGGGCGGAACTAATAAAAAAAAACGCAATGTTTAACAGGTTCACTGTCAGCGACACAATAGTCGAACAATCACAACAACCGATATGTGGGTCATGTGACTGTGATCCGGTTAAGATTTTTGTCTTTCTGTTTGTTCCGGGTAATCGCCAAAACGGCTATATCTGTTTTAACGGAACTTTAACTGGTAGGTAACTGATGATATAAGGAGTAACACTAAGATTTATAGAGTTTATTTTGGAAAAATAATTAGGATTCCACGTAAATAAAACCCTTTATAATTTCTTTAGTTTTACGGGTTTGACGAGGATGAAGTCACGGGCAACAGCTTGCAGAGTCTTCTATAATATTGATACAAATTAAAAGAGGAAGAAGAGCTCGGGCTAAAATATGCTGTCGTTATTTTAAAGTAGCTTTGAAGACCCTGAGTGTTCAGAATTTTTCTCCGTTTAAGTGTGGCTACTAGTGCAAGGAAGTTTTATACATTTATGGCAATCTGCCCGGAGTCTATAGGTACTCGTGCCCGGTTCATATAACTTGTGGAATATGGGCTCCTCTACCTTACAATTTGAGGATTACTGGCGTGATTTTCTATTATCTCTCTAGAGCTACTATTATCTTTCTATTATCTCTCTATCTCTGAAGAGGTCCACCATCTAGTCCCGCCTACTGGACATCGGAGTGCCACCGAAAATTGACAGTCTCTTGGAGAGTATTTACAAGAATTATACATGTAGAGTGACTCACGACGGCCTTATCTCGGATGATATAGCAGTACACGCAGGTGTCCGCCAAGGCTGTCTCCTTTCACCGCTACTCTTTTTAGTCGTTCTTGACGGGATTTTGCTTTACATTTTCGACAACAAGCGCCGCGGGATAGAGTGGGGATTATCCAACGTCTTAGAGGACTTGGATTACGCCGATGATCTATGCCTGCTAAGTCATACCCACGCTGACATACAAGCTAAATGGAAAGATTTAAGTTAGGAAGCGGCAGAAACGAGACTAAAAATAAACACCGGGAAGACCCAAGAGATGAGATCTGGTGTGAAGAATACTTCACCGTTGCTGATTGGCACGGAGGCAGTGGAACGCGTCCAAAAGTTCAGATATCTCGGGAGCGTCGTGTCAGAAACTGGAGGTAGTAAAGAGGACATCGCTTCAAGGATAGCCAAAGTACGAGCTAACTTCGCGCATCTGAGACCCGTTTGGCAATCGCGGAAACGGACCCGAAGGATAAAACTCAAAATCTTCGGGTCAAATGTCAAATCCGTGCTGCTTTACGGGTGCGAAACGAGGAAAGTCACAAAAGACATCTAAAGACATCAGATCCAAGTCATCGTCAACCGCTGTCTTCGTCGCATACTTGGAATTTACTGGCCCGAGACCAGCTCTACGTTGGTGATACAACGTAGAGCTGTTGGAGCAATGTCACGAGAGCCCGATCGACCGCCAGATCAAGCGTCGCAAGTGGAGTTGGATTGGCCACACGCTGCGAAGGGAGCTGTCTCCGTCAAACCTGGAGTCGCACTGTGTTGGCGGGAGCAGCGGGAATCGGTATGACGTGGAGCGAGGTGAAGCGTGAAGCTCAAGACCGATCGCGATGGAGGACTACTGTGGACGCCCTTTGCCCATTTTTCCAGGGGACGTAGGACATTAAATCAAGTAAGTCATGTTTATTTGTAAGTTTGTGTATAGTATTTTATATAGCTATATAATTTATATTTTATTAATAGTTTTTAATGTAGCTGTACACCGTAGGATACCCCCTGTTTTATCATAAGTTATTTAGTCTATCCAAAGGTTGTCTGGTAGATATAGCTGTCAGCGATAAGACCGCCTATGTACCCATAGAATTAAGTTGCTGTAAAATAAATGTATATATATTTTTTTTGGTGTACAATAAAGTATATACAGTAGAGAAAAGTTACATCGGACGAGTGTCTTAACTAATTTTGTTAAGTAAGTAGGTAGATGCCAGTTATTTGATTTGGTAGGTACTAACCCGTTTTCCATTATTAGGCTTTCGCGGACTGAAAATTATAAATAACTTCAAACGTGACTTCTAGGAAAACCCTCGTGGATCCATCTGGGTTTTAGGTAGTAAACTCGCAGGAAAAACTGCAGGAGCAAAAAAAATGGACCCCTCAATATGGCGCCCAAAAGCCGCCATTTTCTATTTGCCAATTTTAATGTAACCAGTGACACTCGCAAGGTGTAGACGAATTGATTGACGTAAACTAAAATGCCACATAGGAACAAACATACATGACTGATAAACACATTACCCTCCTTCGGCAGTCAGGTAAAAAGAAGCCTGACTGGTCCCATGTCCGTTCCTGTACAACTGGACTTGACATCCCGTGGAAAAAAATGTCTCCCTTCCCTGTGTTCCCTTCCCCCCTGTACCCCGGCGAGTCCAGCCATCTACAGCGTCTCCATCCTGAATTCTGTGACGTCACGTTTTAATGATCTACAACGTGTCTTGGGTACAAAAGGAATGGTAAAGTTTACCCTAGATAATGGGGTGCAGTGTCAAGTTATTTTGGGATATTTTGTAGGTGACGGCTGAGTTGAATTGGAGACAAGGAGATAAGATACGTTACAAATTAGCATTATCTTTCATGTAAATAGACGCTAATGAAAGAATAAATGTTTGTTTTTTTACTACCAAAGCTTAACCGTGGAATAGGCGTAGATATATAGAATACTAGCTTCTGCCAGCGGCTTCGCCCGCGTGAAAAGATTTCCAGAGGAACATTACACCGGGATGGAAAGTAGTGTAGGTGCTATTGCAGATTATAATCTATCTCTGTACCAAATTTCATGCAAATCTGTTTAGCCGTTCTGGCGTAATTGTGTAACAAACATACGCACATCCATCCATCCAAACTTTCGCATTTTTAATATTAGTAAGATAAGATACTTTGTTGTACATACATACCTTTTACAAAATTTTTATTTCTATGGATACAATACAAGTGGCAGTCTTATCACTGACAGCGATATCAATCAGACTAAAACTCTATCCTTTTAAATCAGTTTTGCAAAATATAAATTGTGCACTGCAAAATAAATACACCTTTCAGAATAAAATGTTTCCTAAAATATTTATTCAAACAAAACATGAAAAGCCTGCAATAAAATAGCGAGCAATATGTTTCGCACCGTCCACTGTCAGCTCAGAGCGCTACGCGGCCGATATGAATAAAAATAGATAACCCGAGGCCACACATCATTATGGAAGTATAAAAATAGTTTGGGAAAATCAAATGCTGCACGGAACATGGCTACCAGCAAATAAATCGTGAAATGTGCGCAGAAATATTGTGGCACTACGTTTTAGTCAAAGAACATGTAAACAATATAAATTCCTAATGAATCAGATGTTATTAGATAATGTTTTTAAAACAATAAAAAACAGTGGTTGTAGGAAATACCCAAAGTACGCAGTTTGTACAGTATAACACCTGCATACCTACCTACCTTTTATTTTGTTGAGTATGTTTTAAATCAATCATAAGTCTTTGTTTTGTGTCACGTGAATATATTGTATTATGTGTCGCTCGGCTGAATCTATCGAACTAAATTTCAGTTTTAGTTGAGCGTAAAATCATGATCTCTAATGCATGGAGTCCTGTTCTCATCTCTGGGACGGATCTGCAAAATACCAGCTTGATGCACTAGAGTCGATCGAAAAGCGGGCGGAAGAGGCACATCGGCAATGATACACTGGTCAAGTCAAAGCTCCGGCGCCTCGAACATCGTCGCCGAGTTGCCAGCTTACATTTCGGCGATTGTGCGATGGAATTGCATGATTTAATTCCACCTAGCCCGTACTACCAAATGTACGGTGATGCGCCATCGGTACATGGTGGACATCGCACCCTTACGCACTAAACGTTCTGAGAATACTTTTATTATGCGTACAGCTAAGGAGTGGAATTCCCTGCCGGTGTCTGTGTTTCCCGATAGCTACAACCTAGGGGCATTTAAGGCAAGAGTGAATAGGTTTTCTTCTAGGCAAGCGTGCTTCACCGTCGACAACATCCTCGCTTTACCATCAGGTGAGATAGTGGTCAAGCGCGAGACTACAAAAAAGTACTTCCACAAATTCATTATCATCATCATCTTTTAATATTCCCACTGCTGGGACACAAGTCTCCTCTCTGTGAGAGGGAATGTGCCGTAATCTACCACGCGGGCCTATTGCGTGTTGGTTGATGTCACATGTCTTCGAATTTTTGGTTCTAGGACATGCCGGTTTCCTCAAACAAGTTTTACAAACTGTATAAACAAAGAATTTTACCTCTGCATTCAAAATCAAAATCAAAATCAAAATTTCTTTATTCAATTAGGCCATTAAGCGGCACTTTCGAACGTCAAAAATAAAAATTAAATGTAATAATAATTGATTCTACCGTCCATTCGGAAATGTAGCTTGTTATGGAGAAGAACGGACAAGAAACTCCAAACTTACTCTTTTAAAAAAACATAAATGTGTTTTACAAGTATTTGGTTACAATAATCTTGTAGGAAAAATACATATATGTGAGAACGATGTAAAAAAAAAAAAAAACGCACTTAAAAGCGTCTAGAGTAAAACAAACAATTAAAAATACAATAAATAGGTAATTAAAAACATGCGGAGGCAGCTAAGATATGACCAATCCCAACTGACGGCGCCCGTTCACGAACATGACACATGGATCGGCACCACTCAGCTCAACCATCATGAAGGGAACCGAATGATCCAACACATGTGCCACCATCAGAGAGACATTAGAGAGAGCATGACACACTCAACTGCCGGGGCACACTGAAGTCAACGAACGACACATAGGTACAGTAAATGGTAGATTTACAGTTAGTACATAGTACTCACATATGTGCTGTGCAGTTATATAATCCAAAAAATAAATTGAGTTTATACAACACAAATATACATTATAATTATTCGTACAGTCTTCAGCAGGTCCAACAATACTTCAGAACTTTTCTGCTTATCACTTGTTTTTGTGCCCTAGTGGCTGTGGAGCTGGAATAGCGTTGGGCCAAGCATTTTTATCAGCGATGTAATCCCCCAACCTATAATATGCCTGCCTGCATAGTGTGCGTTTTATACAAGTTTTAAATTTCGTCTCATTCAATTCTAGAATGTGTGGCGGTATTTTATTGTAACATTTTATACAGTACCCCCTAAAAGATGACGCTACTTTAGCCAGCCTGAAACCTGGTTGAATTAATTGGTCCCTATTTCTAGTAACATAACTATGTCTATCGCTGTTTTTACTAAAAAGATGTAAATTCTTTCTAACGTACATGATGTTTTCGTAAACATACTGACAAGGTACCGTCATGATGTTAATGTCTTTAAACAGTTCCCTTAGAGAATCGCGCCGGCGAAGATTGTATATCGCTCTGATGGCTCGTTTTTGTAGAACAAAAATTGACTGAATGTCTGCAGCCCTTCCCCATAGTAATATGCCGTAAGACATTATACTATGAAAGTAACTAAAATAGACCAGCCTCGCGGTATCTACATCAGTAAATTGACGAATTTTTCTAACAGCATAAGCCGCCGAACTTAACCGCCCCGCAAGTGATATTAAATGAGGACCCCATTGTAACCTTGAGTCTAGCGTGATACCCAGGAAAACGGTTTTGTCGACGAATTCTAGCTTCTCGTTGTTTAACATAATGTCACAATCATAACTTTTGACATTCGGCAAGGCAAATTTTATACAATTAGTTTTTTTAGCATTCAAAACTAAATTATTAGCAGTGAACCAATTTAGAACTTGCCGCAATGCATTATTTACGTCGGCAACGTTACTCGTACGTCTATTTATGTTAAAAATCAAAGAAGTGTCATCAGCAAATAACACCATGTTCAGTTTGTTTTTCAATAGATGGGGTAAATCGTTAATGTATACTAAAAATAAGAAAGGACCTAAAATTGAGCCCTGGGGTACCCCCATTTTCACGTTCAACCCCGACGAATTGACACCGTTTATGTGAACTAATTGCTGTCTATCATTCAAATAGGATTATACTAAATTTAATGCTGATTGGCCTAGCCCGTAATGCTCAAGTTTCAAAAGCAATGTTTCATGATCAACGCAATCAAACGCCTTCGACAGGTCGCAGAAGATACCTATGGCATCTTGTCCCTCCTCCCACGCATCAAAGATGTGTTTTATTAAGGTGACACCAGCGTCGGTTGTACAACGTCCTTTGGTGAAACCATATTGTTTCTCGTGTAGGATGTTTTTCGTATTAAAATAAATGAGCATTTGATTTAGCATTATCTTTTCAAATATCTTGCTGAAAACCGGCAACACGGATACTGGTCTATAATTATTTGTGTCTTTACTGTCCCCGGATTTAAAAAGTGGTATAACCTTACTATATTTCATTAGATCCGGAAAGACTCCCTGATCTATACACAAATTAAAAATTAAAGCTAAGTACGGCGCTATAGTCTGAATAATGGAGGTACAAACTTTGATGGACATTCCCCATAGATCTTCTGTCAGTTTTATCTTTATTTGCTTAAAAGCTTTTATCACTGTTATTGGGTTTATATGTGAAAAGTTAAATTCAGTCGGGAATGCTGAAACGTTAGCGTGTAATAAACCATAAGCGAGCGACGGCGAAGAATTTAAGGTTTCAGTAGTTTTAATTGGGATGCTGGTAAAGAAATTTACAAACTCTTGAGCAACCTCTTTGCTATCTCTAACAAGTCCATGTGTAGTCTCAAGCGTGTAATCAGTATTATTTCTTTTGTTCCTGTTTGTTTCATTGTTAATAATTTTCCAAACCGTCCTAATTTTATTTTCTGCGAATTTAACCTTATTGCTAATGTATAAAGCCTTAGCTAGTTTACATGAATTTTTAAAAATTCTTGAGTAAGTAGCAACATACTTATTAAAAGTTTCAGTGTTTATATAAGGCTTAAGGCCATACAGCTCGTAAAGTCTTTCCCTACTTTTCCTGATTCCTTTAGTCGCCCAGTCACTGAATAAAAACTTACGGCATATAGTTTTAGTTTTCTTCTTAAAAGTGTTATTGAATTCTGTTTGAACAACTGAGAAAACCTTTTTGTATAAAATATTACCATCGTTCACTGTGAGGTCCTGACAACTTAACTTACCAATTAAAGCGCTGTTAAATTTATTTAATTTGCCGGATGTTATTGGTCTGGATTGAATCTGCACTTGCTGTATTGGTATGCTGGACTCAAATGTTACCAGTAGCCCACTATGATCTGAAGGCAGACAATTCATAATGGCTTTGTTTAAGTAGTCGCAGCAACAAAAAACATTATCAATACATGTAGCAGTAGTCACAGTTGTTCGGGTTGGTTCCTCAAACACATGCGACAAATCAAATGATTTGAAGAGATTCAATAGTCTACTGCTATCTGAATTATTTTCTAAAATATTTATATTAAAGTCACCACAGATTATGACTAGTTTATTACCAGTTGTAAGTTTTGCCAAAACATCTTCCATCACTGACTCAAATATACAGTAATTTTTATAATTGGGGGGTCTGTAAACGCACACTATAATATGCTTATCCAGCTCAACACAGGACAGTTCAACACTATGTTCAACTGATAGATCTACAATATCTTTACGAGATTTTGATTTAATACCATTTTTGATTAAAATAAGTGAACCTCCACGTAACATAACATTTCTGTTAAAACAGCTGCCCACAGTATAATTTTCAAAATTAATAAGCATTGAATGTTCTTTCAGCCAATGCTCAGTAAAACAAATAATTTCAAACATTGTCTTTTCTAAAAACAGTTCTATTTCCAATTGCTTTGCAGAAAAACCTTGAATGTTTTGATGGAATAATTTTATAGAATTCTGCTTAGCCCCTTTTTTTAAATTAACTATGTGAGAGCAAGAAGGTACCTTCTTGTTGGTGGATGTACTCCTAACTATTTGGTTATTGGTACCCTCCCTTGTCCTACAAACTAGTTTAAACTATAAATATTAATAGCAGAATTGCTAACGTTATTAATGTTATTGGATACCTGTAAATTAGTATTACTACTAATATCAACTACAGTACATGACTTCGACATACTATTTATGTCTGAGTTTAAAGTAAAAGATAATAGCCTCGCTATTTGACGTCTTACCCTAATAGGCAGATACACTGTATTGCCTGTCGACTTTAATTTATCAACAAAAATGTTGATGTCAAAAAAAACTAATTTGTCACTGTAATGGCTGACAAGGAAATGAATATGTTTATTCAGCATGTGAATATAATTATTTTGTCTACTAGACAATTTTTCCAAATATGGAAAAGCACACAATATTATTTTATTACAATTTAATTTTAGTAACTTTGTTACACACTCAGTGATGTCGTCTTTTTTTACATCCAAACTGTTACCTATAAAGACAGTTACATTAGTGTCTGATTTATATACATTGTTTGTTACAGATTCCATGATATGCTTGTAAGATGACCCAGGCATACAATAATTAATAGTCGAATAACTCTGATTGCTATTTAATAATTTACCTAAACCTCTTCCAACACCATCTGCAAACATAACCGAATGAGACCCATGATTACTATTACTAGATGCAAAGGTAGCAGTCTCAGGCTGGTCTACTTGAGACACTTCCTGTGCAATATCAGGTGTGTCTTGGTCTTGGACAAAGATACCGTCCTGAGGCACCCTCTCAACCTGGGCTGGGCTCTCCGTTACCTCAGGCTGGACAGCCTTCAGGTTTGAGACTATCTGACAATTGCATTGACACATCACTAACTCATTTGCGGCCAAAATGTGTTCCTTGATTTGTAACTGGGATCTAACATATTTATTGTAAAGGGAGCCCAGTTTGTCTTCAAGTACCTTTATATCATTTTGTAAGCTCTGTGTGTCAATTTCATAAATTTTTAATGAGTAACACGAGTCGGTTTTCACCAATCGATCCACATTTCAAGGACGGAGCTCTTAAGTTGAAATAAGAGGAAAAATTACTCAGCTAATTTATTTATTTATTTATTAAAACTTTATGCACAAGTACAAAGGCGGACTTAATGCCTTAGGCATTTTCTACCAGTCGACCTTAGGGTGGTGCAGAGATAAAATAAGGCAGGTGCAACTAAATTAAGGGATAAATTGAGAAAAAAAACATATATAAAAATACATACAAATATATACTTAGATACATACATACAAAAACAATGCTATAGAGAAACCGAAACCAACAAATCAATTCTGTGATGATTCTGCAAACTTCTTGCGAATGTGCTCACGTGCCTTCAATTTGAAAGATAACCGACTGTTTGGCATCCTGATATTCTGAGGGAGCGCATTCCAAAGAGAGATAGCCTGGACAAAGAAGGACGAGTGGATAAACCCAGAGCGGTGAGAAGGACATTGTAGAAGACGATTATTGGTGGAGCGAAGATTTTTACTGTGAGCAGAGCAAAGGAATTGAACATGAGAAGTCAGATAAGAAGGAGAAGAGGGTTTATCAATAAAAGAAAACAGGGTAGTCAAGGCCCTCAGCGCTCTACGCTGACGAATGGGTAACCATTTTAAAAGTGATCGATGAGTGGATACATGATCATACTTACGGAGGTTGAAGACAAATCGAATGCAGTTATTTAGAAGGCGGTCAAGTTTATTGAGTAGATCTGCATTCAGGTCATAGTAGCACACATCACCATAGTCAATAATGGGAAAGATTATGGACTGTACAAGCATGGCCTTTATGTGAGCTGGGAGAAGATTTTTTAGCCGATACAGTGAACGCAACGTTCCGGTGACCTTTTGGCTGACACTCGTAACCTGTTTGCGCCAGTCAAGGCAAGTGTCGATGAGCAGACCAAGATCATTAACCTCGGAGCTAAACGGGATTGGTACGTTGTCGAAGGTTATGGGTGGAACAGTTAAGCTATCGAGCTTTCTCAAGCTATGGGGGCTCCCAAGTATAATAGCCTGGCATTTTGCAGGGTTAACCGCCACACCGAATCGGTCCGACCAGCCTTTAATCATAATTAAATCCCGGTTTAGCCCCTCGATCGCTTCCGATAAGTTGTCAACACGCGCCTGACAGTAGAGCTGTAAATCGTCAGCGTAGAGATGATACGCACACTGAAGCTCGGTGGTTATAAGATTTATGAAAATTGAGAACAGAAGAGGAGATAAGATACCGCCTTGAGGGACGCCAGCTGCAAGGTCACACCACCCAGAAGACAAGTCTCCAGTACGAACTGATTGCTGACGCCCCCGAAGATAAGAGGAAAACCATTCCAGCACCTCGTGAGAGACCTTACGATAAGAAAGGATAGACAAAAGGATATCGTGATTGACAGTATTAAAGGCGTTGGAGAAGTCGATTAACACTAAAATAGTAACTTGCTGTGTCCTCCATTCCCCGCCTTATATCGTCAGTCACTTTAAGGAGAGCTGACACGGTACTGTGCCCGGGCCTGAAACCGGATTGAAATGGGCTGATGAGGGAGTTGTGGTAAATAAAGTAGGACAGTTGTTTATGAACACAGGCCTCGAGCACTTTGGACAGGAAAGGAAGGATAGAAATTGGGCGAAAGTGACCAGAAAGATTGGGATTGGGAATCTTAGGCAGGGCTCGAACATGAGCATTACGCCACAAGGAAGGGAAAACACCGGAGTAAAGAGAGAAGTTAACAATGTGGGAGATTACAGGAAGAAGTTGATCCAAAGCCGACACGATCATATGACGACTGATGTTATCGCAGCCCACAGCTTTGGATTTAATGGATAGGATTATCTTTTTGATCTCTACTGGGTCGACTGGGGTGAAGACAAAGGGGGCAATATTAGGACGCGTCAGACCAGCAAGGTAGTCGATAGTTTGACGTTTGGTTAGACTGTCTATCATAGGCACAGTAGAGAAAAACTGGTTTAGATCGTCCAAGTCAATTGTGTTAGGAAGGTCTGAATTCTGCGATTTGCCGATACCTAGGGTCCCAAGGAATTTCCAGATATCGGCAGAAGAAGAAGAAGAAATATTATTTAGAATGTGGCGGCGTTTAGAGTTGCGTATCATCTGATTACACCGATTCCTAGCTGACTTGAACAAGGTCCAATTGTCCTCCGTGCGATCTTTTTTGAATACCCGAAACGCGCGGTCCCTCCGTCGCATTGCCATCCGGATTCCCCTATTCATCCATGGAGCAGGTGGACGCTTCAACTTGACTCTCCTGATAGGAGCATGATTATCATACAGTTTGGTCACAGCACTGTTGAACAAACAAACTTTGTCATCCACAGTCGCAGCTTCATGTAGGAGTGTCCAGTCAATATTCGAAGCATCTTTTTGTAGTTGCTCACTATCCATACGTGCAAAGGCACGCCTGTACTGGAACGTTGGTTTAGGCTTTGGAGGTTTAAGGACATAGGACAGGCAAATAAGGTCGTGATGGGAAAAGCCAGGGGCACCATGTTGACCATGTGAGGAAACTAGGGAAGGATTAGAGGTGAGGATAAGGTCGAGCCAGGTATCATCGCCGATTGTATTATGATGAGTCGGTTGGAGAGGCAATACGTGAAGACTGGCTGACTCGACAATATGCAGGAGTTTACGGGATCGAGGGGAATTGTGAGCAAGGAGGTTGGTGTTAAAATCACCCATGATGATGTGATGTGCATACTCTGAACCCAAAGATTCAAGTACCGATTCGAATTCGGTGAAATAATCAAGGGAAGGGGGGCAGTACACAACACCTAAAACGGTTTTAGCTCCTTTGACACAAACCTCTATAAAAAGAAACTCGGCAGAATCATTTGAAACAGAATTGGTAAGAATTTTAAATTGCTACACCACCCCCTCTCTTACCAATCCGATCATTCCGAAGAAGAACAAAACCAGGAAGAGAGTAGTTGGTAGATGAAAGTTCAGGTTTGAGCCAGGACTCAGAAATCAGGACGGCGTGAACATTGTTATTGAAAAAAGTATCGTACAATTCGCTATGGTGGCTCGGAATGCTTTGAGCGTTAATGTGGCAAACGTTAAACAGTCGGTCAGGGTTTTGGCTGAACCTTTGACGCAAAAGATCGCCAAGGGTGTCCGAAAGAGAGTTTAAGCTAACATCAGAAGAAGAGGCAGTTGATGCGTTGGCAGAATAAAAAGATTCGTTTTCAGATAACATCATATGAATGTAAATATATAAATAAAATATATACCAAAATTACACACAAGTCACAGAAACAAAAACACTACACTAAAGGCTGGCGCTTGCATCTCTGCACCACCCGCCAGCTAACATCATAATTTATAATAGAACAAACACTACATAAAAATAATATTGAAGGAAGTAAAAAGGGAACGATGAAAGTTTACATAAAATAGAAAGTGATATAAAATTTGCAATAATAATGGTACTCGGAACGCACCTTGCCAAACGATCATGAACGTATCCGATTAAAGTCAGGTAACATTACGAATTGACGGTAGTTGAACAATAATAATTACTCTGATTGACATATGAGGCATAAAAAAAAATGAGGGTAAACACTGTAAAGTTATTATAAATACTCGAAATTACAGAGCTCTAAGCGGCAACTACGTATTACATTAGTAAAACAAAACAAACTATGCAACAAAGTGATAAGAAGAAAAGTAAATAAAGTGATAGCTAAGAACATAATAATCAACAATAACAAAATAAGGTAAGTAAAACCTTACTACTATTGGGTATGTGTACACATTATTAATGAAAATAAGTAAATAAATACCATTAACGCGTCTTACTTTGCAGGTTATTGCCTCCCTGGACCTTCGGATACTTCGCTAGGAGTGGACTCAGTTCGTCGATTGAAGTTATCTTATGTTTACTCCCGTCAGGGGCCTTCACCACAATAACACCGTCCTGAGTCCAAGAAGATCTCATCCCGAAGTGAAGCCGCGCCTTCCCAAAGATGTTCTGCCGTGTCCTTGTCAAGAACTCCTTGACTGAGATGGAGGAACCCTTTAAGCCTGTCTTAGCTTTCCAGACCGCTGATTTGTCATCATAGGTAGAAAACTTCACCAGGATTGGCCTATGAAGATCTTTATTAGCTACACCGAGTCTATGACAGAATTTTATGGAGGTTGCAGCCAATGGTTTGGGGGCCAGCTTCTTGTTGATGATGTCCAGGATGACTGTGCTGCTGACTTCACCGTCAACCTCTGGAATGCCCTGGAAAATCAGCGCCTTTCGCCGATGTCTGGTCTCCATCACGTCAACCTGTCTGGCGCACTCGCCAATCTGTCCTCGGAGCAGGCTAAGCATGCTGAAGACCAGCTCTCTGAAGGTGCGAAATTCTTCGGCAATCCTCGCCACAGTGTCTTTGGCGGGCCCCGCGCATTGGATCTGCGCCTCCAACTCTCCCATCTTCCGGATGAAGCTGTCCTCGAGGGTTTTTTGTGCAGATACAATTTCATCAAGTTGTGACATTGTGATCCTCTAAACCAGTGAAGTGTAGTGTGCAGTGAAAGTGATGTCGGTGATAGTGCAGATGCTATTCTGGCAGGTGGTGCAAAATACTTGCTGGGAGTCACTTAAAAGTGCTGCAAACGTGAGTACCCGTGTAGTGGATGTTTTACTTTAATTATTTGTATAAATTATCAACTTTTAATAAGTATTTCTATTTTTTATATTAAATTACTTTGGAAGTACGTCTATTGTTATTTACACCTACCCACGATCCCAATATCGATCAGCTAATGTTCGAAGAAACTAGCAAGTTACTCATCACCAGTGCTCATCCAAACGTGAAGGGGTGCTTCTGAATCACAATGACTCTATATTGGGATATCCGATGCGTCTTTCAATCTGCCAATATGGCTCACCTTCAAGTTTGCACCTTCACACTGCTGCTCATAAAACCGAAGGAGCACACTTGAAGGAATCCTTTGCATCATTGTAATTTTTGAAGAGCAGTGGTAACCCAGTGGTAACGGCCGCGACTTACAAGTTGTAGGTCGTGGGTTCGAACCCAGGCAGCCGCTATACTTTGTTTAAATTATTACATCACCACTGCTCTCAAAAGCGGTGAAGGAAAACATCGTGAGGAAACCGGCATGTCTTAGAACCAAAAATTCGAAGTCATGTGACATCCACCAACATGCATTGGGACACACCCGCCGGTTTACGGCCCATTCCCTCTCAAATAGAGGAGGCCCGCACGCACAACGGACCAAATGCGAGTCTCAAGTGCGGAATAGGGGTCCATCTATCCTATCCTATCCTCATCATTGTAATTTCTGTTACACCAACAAAGGAGTGCATCTTTTGGTGGAGATCCAAAAAACAATATATAGCCCATTTTCAAGGCACTTTGCAACATTAATCAGTCTGCCTAGCCTTTTTCATTCTATTTTGGGGTCAGCTTACAGACTTACCAGATGCAGTTGCAAACCAATATTTTACATGTAGCAACTTAGCCTCTACAACCCAGAAACATTTTTGAGTTTATATACACACAAAGATTTTTTTAGTTCATTAATGAATCAATATACGGTGCGACTAATTCAGTCTATCTGTCTATAGCTGCTGCTACCTAGCTATAATTTTTCTTAAGTCCCAACGTCGGTCCAAAAGACGCTCAGGTTAGGTGAGTCAGTGTTACAATGAACACTTCCTATAGATCCAAGGGGGCAACGGGGTGCTACTATCAGTCGCTCATGATACGCTCAAAGCAATGAAAATACAACAGTTGTCTAGAATTAGTTCTAGATAAAAAACATACCCTCAGGAGGTAAAGCACTACTTACCTATGAACGAACGAGGTCGCACACAATTAGTACCCTTATTTCCTTAGTCATAAGGTCATACATGTGATAATTATTATCTACTTAGTTTTTGCTGATAGACTTTCATATCTATTTTTATTCCATTTTTGCCGAGTCTAACAAGATTCATAAACATCTCTCAATATTAATGGAGCTATTAATTACATGTTGCAGTAAGTTCGTCAGTATTGCCAAGGCTTTCACCGATTTCATAAACCAAGTACCTAATTATTATATTTAGTTAAAAAGCTAACACTAATTAGTTATGTTTTTTAATAGGTACGAGTACAATAGCTTCGAGGGCAGTGGTGGCCCAGTGGTAATGGCCCCGACTTACTTGTCGTAGGTCATGAGTTCGAACCTAGGCAGGCGCTTTACTTAAAGGAAATTATGTCATCGCCACTGCTCTTAAAACGGTGAAGGAAAACATCGTTAGGAAACCGGCATGTCCTAGAACCAAAAATTCGAAGACATGTGAGATCCACCAACCCGCACTGGGCCCGCGTGGTGGATTAAGGCCCATTAACACTCTCACAGAGAGGATGCTTGTGTCCCAGCAGTGGAAACATTATAAGGCTGATGATGACAATAGCTTCGCTTGCCAACCAGATTAGGAGATCTTTACGTTATAATCTCATTTAAGTACTAAATAAACGTGTTCAGAATTATCGATTGCATATGAAGCTAAGTTAAAGCCTTTCAGAGTAATAAAGCTAAGCTTTTTGCACAGAGCTAATCAATAACTTGGATATATTGCTGACTGTACAAATCAACCGATCAATCTTTTAACCGATTGCTGGCACAGGTTGGTCGCTGTAGAAATAATCTGGTCAAATGGGGCATCCTAGAACCATCCCAGACTCAGTGCCAGTGTGGAGCCCCTTCACAGAACATGATTCACTTTCATGCCCAGCTTGCACAAACACCTGCCAGGATTTGAACGAAACCAACGACAGAGCTTTCCAGGTGGCTAGATACTGGTTGGGCAAAATTTAGTTAAATCGACATGAGCGAAGAAGAAATCAAATCTCTTATAATAGGTACTCATCATAATATTCTTTAAGTAGCTAACGAACAGACACAAAACAATAATCGTAACATAAATCACATTTAATCCGCCGTCCCATCTCCCCTGCCAATTTGCTTAAACAAAGTCGAAATTCAAACAAACTACGACATCTAACGTCCCTGGACGAATAATTAAATTATATCTTTGAAAATCCCATAATTATGTACAACAGAGAACAGGGAGCAGTAAATGGTGTTTTGGTGAAATAGGTCGTCGATACAATGATACAATGGTTCATCTCTTTGTGATATTCAATGGCGGTGAATAGTACAATGAATAGCATTATCAACGTTGCTACATCAAAGGAGACATCGGCTTTTGTCGCGAGGCCTTATGAAATTACTGACCCAAATGAATTAATCAGAAACGTTCTGAACGTTGATGGGATTAGCGATGCAGCGGCGGACGGCGGGTACATGGAATATTCTTTAACAGATACAGCGTTCTGCATTTCAGAACACAGTTTTAATTGGCCTACAATGAAAAGCAAGTTTAAAAACATTTAATAATGAGTATGTACTCATTATTAGCCAAACGAGGTAGAAAGAATACAAATGAGTGTAAAAACCATTTTGCCTTAACATATAATGATCAATTAATTTGAATAATAAAACCAGTGTGTGATTTCCATGGTCGTGATTTTCCTCTATAGGGCAAGGCTCGTTACCTCCGGATTACCTCTTTTCCAATTGCCTTTACCGATTGAATATGTTGGATTGCCTTAAATTTTACCGATGAAATTGGAAAAGCCTTAACCTAAACCTACTTGTCGCCGAGTTCTGAATTAGGAATTAGAAGTTGAGTCATACCAATGCCAAATTTAGACAAAATTTCAGGCTCATCTTAGTTTTATATTAAGGTAGGATTTGACAAGTTCTTAACTCAAAATACTCCATTCAGAAACCGGCCCTATTTGTATGCAAAAAAACTTACTCACCTAATGCTAAAAGTACTCGTAACAAAATCAATACATTTTATAACAAACAAACTAAACTATTAAGAACAACAATTGCCTGGTTTCACTCGCTCCTTCAAGAATTTCATAACTAGATTTACTCAGATATTTCATTTGTTTACTTAACTTAAACATTTACAAGGGACGCTGTAACTTGATTTAAATACGGGTTCGATGGCTGAATCGTTAGTGCCAAGATATATCTTACGATAGCCCCGGGGGACGACCGAGTCCATTACTATTAAATGAGGGTTATCCATCATCCCTGCTATCGATTGCCCCGGGCGAATGTTCACTCGATACAAAATCGACTAACATCGGTCAAACGTGATTCGGTTAGACGCATTTCTCTATTCGTATCAATCACTTTTGTTGACTGGACTTTCAACACGACGAGGAAAAACTTGCGGAAATACATCACGCCTGAAGGATGCCGAATGTTTGAAAGTACGAAAGATTTGTAGCTACATGCTAGGTACATTACATACCCAAAAAGGTAGCACAGAATGGTGTGCATTGTGCGAATCATGATGATTCTTCAAGATCTAAATATTATGTCTAGTAATTTGGACTTCATCATTTTCCTTTACCTATATTCAAACCAGTTTTAGCTGCAGTGAATACAAAATAACTTTAACAAATAAATCTTGGAGTGGAAACAAGAAAAGTTAATAAGAACGAATAATTAATAAATCAGAAGTCGTTTCTCAGACAAACAGTAACTCTTTCTTGGCACAAGAAAATAAAATTCACGAGATAATAATTAGCTGATACATTGTATGTTTTCTTTGACTTTCAGAAGAGCGAGCAACTTGGGATGGATGAACCCTCCTTTATTTAACTTAGACTTACTTGGAAAGCAAAACAACATTGATAAAACAAAGGCTTTTGTAACACACCATTGTTTGTTACAAACATAGATAGAAGTGAAATGCTCTCTGATATATATCGCGCTTAAAACGTGGCACTAAACACATAAACTACTTTTGTTTTATTTGTAGATGTAAACAAAATAGCTAGGCTCAATTTGCTGACATTCTGACGATGACGTCACAGTATAGTAAACGGTTTTATTCCTACGATTATGACTCGTCGCGACAAAACTGTCTTTTTAGCACATTTGCAGATCGTTCGTAGAAAACGCATTCAGATTTTTATACAACATTGTATTACACATTTACGCATGTTTACGACATCGGGATGAAAAACGGTACCTAGTCTGTAAAGAATGAAATAGAGGAACAAGCGCGGTGATGTGTGGTGACACTGACAAACTGCGCTAGGCCTTGCCTCGTTAAAAACGTAACCATTTTTAACACGAGCTTACGCTAGATACAGACGCATAAAGTTGGATTGGCTCCATCAACCGGCTTAACGGACTTTTTTAACGAAAAGTTAGGCTCGTCTGTCAGTGAGCATCAGCTAGTTACAGTTCACAAAGTTTCGGCGAACGTAACGAAGGGCTATTAGAAGTGTTTTTGACAGGATCCCGCGAAAAGTTTGTACCTCACAGTTACGTCATTCCATGTTTAGATCAAATAAGTTTAGACTTGACAAATGCGTACTACGTTAAAGTAAATATAAAAGATGAAAATAAGGGGCACGTCTATTTGTTACATCATGCAGCTCCGCGCACAATCGCTGACGCAAGTGGTCAACGGTCGACACTAGTTTCGTAAAACAACAACAAACCAGAAACAGATTACAATTCTTTGAAAATAATGACTCAGAGACTAAAAAAAATCCCAAACGAGTTGACACACATACAACACAAACATTTGACACAGATGCACAATAAATATCACAATTATTGACGCATGTGAGATAGAGGAATGTGATGTGGCCCCGAAAGTTTCCGGAGCAGCCGGAAAGCAGATTTTTCGACGTCGTGTGGGGAACGACTGACTCGTGGTTGGTTATACCCTTGTAATACGTATAAAAAACTTTCTGGGAAATCAGAATCGTGGCCATCAATGTTTGTTGGTGGCCTACATGATATATAAAAGAGTTTTGCTTAGTATTAAGACATATAGAGTACCTACATACAATTAATTCAAAACTACTTCTAAAAGAGGAATGACTTCTCATACTAAAATGTGAAATGACGCATGATGATTTTTCTTACTCCTTGTTACCAAATACCGTATTCAATTAAAACCACTATTACAAGTTCCACCAGATTATAAGTTCGTCGTAATTAACATAAACAAGCAGGTAAAGCAGGTAATAAGTGGTGAGTAAACCTAAGAAGTGAGTTGGGCATAGCGACAAATATGACACGGGCAAAGTAGATAGGTGATCTTATGTGCTTACGTTTGGTCACACAGTCTTATCTAACTTAAAACTGCGTAGCGCGCTATCAGCCTTGCCACGTATTTTTTTTTGTGTTTTGGGTTTTACTATGACATTTTTCCCCGTCAGATTCTATTTGGAAATACCGACGAGTGTACTGCGAATTATGTGTTATATAAGAGGTAAACCGCAGGTCAGTTACTTCGCTTGGTAAGTATTAATTTGACAACTAACAATCTGAATACAAAACTACTCCTGCCTTATCAATAGGAAGTTAGCCTGAATTGTAAGGATATTGATTTAAATTGGCAATAGCTTTAATGTAGGCTTTTATAATAGCGTTCTGGCCTTTCCTTTATCAGATGTGGCCAGAACTCTTTATCATATTACTATAATGGGTACTATTTTATTATACTTTTAGTAATTATTTTGTATGAAATCATCGGGGTGACATATTCTGTTAAGAAAAAAGCCCGTAAATAACTAAAGATTTTTAAAAAAAGTTTCTATACAAGCAGCGTGTATTATATATATATATATTGTTTTTTTTTAATTTGTGATGGGTTTGCTCTTGACTCTAGTCTAGGTCAGAGGTGACAGAGACAAAGTTGACGATGGAGTGAGCTTACCTAGAAGAAACCTGTTCACATCGTTATCGTTATCGTTCCATATCGTTTAAGACTGTGATATATTAATTACTAGCGGACGCCTCGCGGTTTCACCCGCGTAGTTCCCGTTTCAGTGGGGATACAGGAATAAAAAAACGGCCAAGTACGAGTCGGACTCGCGCATGAAGGGTTCAGGAAGGAAAAACGGCAAAAAAAACACGTTTGTTGTATCAGAGCCCCACAATAGATCCCAATGGGTCGAAGTGTCCGAGTTATTTCTCGGCCCCTCAACAAGATAAGGTTAGATCAGAACCCCACTCCAATATTTATTTTAATCTGTTTTTAGTATTTGTTGTTATAGCGGCAACAGAAATACATCATCTGTGAAAATTTTAACTGTCTGGCTGTGACGATTCATGAGAATATATATACAGCCTGGTGACAAACAGACAGACGGACCGCGGAGTCTTGGTAATAGGGTCCCGTTTTTACCCTATGGGTACGGAACCCTAAAAAGTAGTCTATATTACCCGGGGATAGTGTAGCTTCCCAACGGTGAAAGAATTTTAGAAATCGGTCAAGTAGTTCTTAAGTTTAGTCGTTACATACAAAAATACAAATCTTTCCTCTTTATAATATTGTATATTAGTAAGTAAAGTATAGATATAGACTATGAAACAGCAGCAGTATTTGGACACCAGCTGGCACCACTTTGGCAATTAACCTAATGTTGGAAATCATAAGCGCCGTGACCGTGACGTCTCAATATTGCCACCTAGTGCATAAAATTTCGGAAAATCTTAAGAGGAAAGTGAAGAGCTTCCAAAACCCCAAGGCATCATGCCCAAAAAAACAAGGCAGTTCTAGCCCCGTTACTAGGAATTCATGAATGAATGACGTTTATTCCATGTTGGTCACTTGGTGGTCATCCTTATAGCAGCATAGACTTGTGTGCATCGTCTTTCGCAGCTCCAAGAATCGGATGTGGTATACAGTGACGTCTATCAAACAATGGTGCATAATATCAGAAACGTAAAATAATCCAAAATACGCATTATCTGTGACTCATGCTAAGAACAATATATAGTTTTGAATGTGTATTTCGTAGACGAACAAGAACTTTTTCCCTGTAATTATGAAACTAAGAAATCCTAAGTCTTTACATGGTCTGTTGCCCGTAGTTGGCTTGGAATATACGTAGATATGCGACGAGAGGTTCATACTAATGAAAGCTATTGAACTGCTTGCTCATATCTACAATCACCAAATAAATCACCAACATTTGGTAAGTTTACACTTTCCAACGGTCGGTGATTTATTATTTCTAGTTCAAATTAGGACCTGTGGTTTTTATTTTCGATAGCAATGATTAAGTATGCACTTTAGTGACGTAATAGTACATTACTGCAGAATCCAGTAAGTAAGCCTTCCTGGCCAAGTATGAGTTAAACGGACCGAACCGCAGGTGAGGTCCGGTTATATACGAGGCCAGGATGGCTTTCTTACTGGTTGAGGCTTGCATAATGCTTTTCTCAAAAATAAAAGAATGTTTAACAACAAATTCGTTTAATTAATATTTTATCTACTTCGGTTTCGTCATATTCGAATTACAAAATTAACAGCGGTTTCATAATGATACCCATAACGACATCGGATTGCATTATGCGAATCGTCATAAATTCTAAAACACAAGAAAAGGCATTCTGAACTTACAGCCACGTACCTATAATATTACTTCAAAAACGAGACAATGTAAATGATTTTTTTTTAAATAGAACAATTTTAGAACAAAAGTATCACTATTTGGCTGTTGCGGCTACAAGATCTGTGGGAATGCTGGAAGCTGGGTCTGATCAGCATAATGTTGCTGAGGCCATAGGGACCCACCAAAATGTAATTTCAAGATTGTGGACACGCTATCGTGCCACAGGTGAAGTAGCGGAGAGGCACCGGGGGCCAAGTCGCATCACTACCCCCAGACCAGACCGATTTTTGCAAATTACTGCGCGAGCTCAACCAAATGCAACGGCGACTCAATTGGTCCAAAGGCTGCGAGTGGAACACCAAGTGCTTGTGAGTGACCAAACTGTAAGAAGGCGACTGCATGAAAGCAATCTACGCTCTCGTAGACCACTCCGGGTCCCACCTTTACGGAGAGGCAATCGTGGACGAGTAGTCGTGTTCCGTATGGTGCCGGACGTAAAGAATTTCACCATCCCATGTCTTCCCGTGGGTGTCGTAAGAGGCGACTAAGGGACAAACCAGAGAATGGGCAGCAGCGTTCTCTGTGCTTCTATAACAACCATACTGCGATCGCCAACCCGCCTGCCAAGCGTGGCGATTATGGCAAAACCCCCCCAATGAATAGCACAAATAAAAAATGGCCCCTGGTACCCGGCAGCTTGCCTACCCTCGACTACGGTAGCGGTCGAGGCTACGGCATGGCAAGGGGTGCTAAGATTCTCCGGACGAGATCCGGCTACCCCAACAATCACCGACGACTGGACCTGGCAACGTACAACACGCGCACACTTCGGACCCACGAGAAGGTCATTGAACTCGAGGAGGAACTGAGCAGGTTGCGATGGAGTATTATAGGGTTATCTGAAGTCCGAAGAGAGGGGGAGGACTCGATAATCCTCAAATCCGGTAACCTGCTCTATTTCCGAGAAGGTGACCGGCAGTCCCAGGGTGGTGTCGGGTTTATCGTCCACAAGTCCCTTGTGAACAACGTGGTGAAGATCGAGAGTGTGTCGACCAGGGTGGCGTACCTTATACTCAGAATATCCTCAAGATATTCGCTGAAGGTCATACAGGTCTACGCCCCAACCTCGGCACACCCCGACGATGAGGTAGAGACCATGTATGAGGATATCTCCAGAGCCATGCATGGTTTCAAAACTCACTTCACCGTTGTCATGGGGGACTTCAACGCGAAACTGGGCAAACGAGACGAGGATGAGCTGCAAGTGGGGCAATTTGGAGTTGGACAACGGAACCACCGGGGTCACCTACTGGCCAGTTTTATGGAGAAGGAGGGCCTCTATATGATGAACTCCTTCTTCAAAAAGCGTGAACACAGGAAGTGGACCTGGCAGAGCCCCGATGGTGCAACAAAAAATGAGATCGACTTCATCATGTCAACCAAGAAGCAAATGTTCAATGATGTCTCTGTGATCAATTCGGTAAAAACCGGGAGCGATCACCGCATGGTAAGAGGCACATTGAACATTAATATTAAGCTTGAAAGATCTCGACTGATGAAGTCCACGCTCCGGCCAGCACAGATCCAAGTCCAAAACCCCGAGAGCTTTCAGCTCGAACTCCAGAATCGTTTCGAGTGCCTAGGGAGCTCCGTGGATGAATATAGCAACGGGTTCGTGGAAGCTGTCCATACGGTCGGGTCTAAGTTTTTCAAGACCCGTCGTACAGATAGAAACAAAAAGCTCTCTGATCACACCCTCAAGCTTATGAAGGAGAGGCGTGAGATGATCCTGCAGTCTTCAGATGAGGCGTGCAAATACCGGCAGCTCAATAGACAGATCTCTAAATCCTTGAAAAGAGACCTCCGCCGCTTCAATACCGAGCGTATTAAAGACGCTATCGAGCGAAATAAAGGCTCCAAGGTGTTCTCAAGGGATCTGGCTATTGGGCAGAGCCAACTCACGAAACTGAAGACCGACGATGGCAGGATCGTATCCGCCAAACCGGAGCTTCTCAGGGAGATCGAGACATTCTATGGGCAGTTGTACACTTCGATCAGCAAGCCCGTTGCGAGTCTAGCAAACGACCCAAGAGCTAGATTGACCCGACACTATACCGAAGATATCCCGGACGTCAGCCTGTACGAGATTAGGATGGCTCTGAAACAGCTCAAAAACAACAAGGCGCCGGGTGATGACGGAATTACGGCCGAACTCCTGAAGGCGGGTGGAAAACCGGTTCTTAGGGCCCTTCAGAAGCTGTTTGATTCCGTCATACTCGAGGGCAAAACGCCACAGGCATGGTGCAGGGGTGTGGTGGTACTCTTCTTCAAGAAGGGCGATAATGCCCGGTTGAAGAACTATAGGCCCATCTCACTTCTTAGCCATGTCTACAAGTTGTTTTCAAGAGTCATCACGAATCGTCTCGCGCGCAGGTTTGACGATTTCCAGCCCCCCGAACAAGCCGGATTCCGAAAAGGCTTTAGCACCGTAGACCACATACATACGCTGCGGCAGGTTATACAGAAGACCGAAGAGTATAACCTGCCTCTCTGTTTAGCGTTTGTGGACTACGAGAAAGCCTTCGATTCGATAGAGACTTGGGCTGTACTGCAGTCTCTCCAACGGTGCCAGATCGACTACCGGTACATTGAGGTGTTGAAGTGTTTGTACAAAAACGCCACCATGTCAGTCCGTCTTCAGGATCAGACCTCGAAACCAATCCTTCTCCAGCGCGGCGTGAGACAGGGAGACGTCATTTCTCCGAAACTGTTCACTGCTGCGCTGGAGGATGTCTTCAAGGTTCTGGACTGGGGGGGGCTGGGCATCAACGTTAATGGCGAGTACATTACTGACCTTCGGTTTGCCGACGACATAGTGGTCATGGCTGAGACCATGGAGAGCCTCAGTAAAATGCTCGATGACCTCAGTAGAGCTTCCGAAAGAGTGGGTCTTAAAATGAACATGGACAAAACCAAGATCATGGTGAATGCCCATGTAACACCCACTCCTATCAAAGTCGGAAACTCTACTCTCGAAGTTGTAGACGATTATGTCTACCTGGGACAAACGGTCCAGTTGGGTAGGTCCAATTTCGAGAAAGAGGTCAACCGTCGAATCCGACTCGGCTGGGCGGCGTTCGCGAAGTTGCGTGGTATCTTCTCGTCCAATTTACCGCAGTGTCTCAAGACAAAAGTCTATGACCAGTGTGTGTTGCCAGTGATCACCTATGGGACCGAGACGTGGTCGCTCACAATGGGCCTTATCAGAAAGCTCAAAGTCACCCAAAGGGCAATGGAGAGGGCTATGCTCGGAATTTCCTTGCGTGATCACGTCAGGAATGATGATATCCGCAGGAGAACCAAAGTTACCGACATAGCCCGAAGAATTGCCAAACTTAAGTGGCAGTGGGCAGGGCACATTGCTCGCAGAACGGATGGCCGATGGGGCCGAAAGGTTCTGGAATGGCGACCGCGAACCGGAAGACGATACGTTGGAAGGCCTCCCACTAGGTGGACTGATGACCTGGTTAAGGTTGCGGGAAGGCGCTGGATGCGAGACGCACGGGATCGGTCAATGTGGCGACGCCTGGGGGAGGCCTTTGTCCAGCAGTGGACGTCTTTCGGCTGAAATGATGATGATGATGATGAATCGTGGACGACGATTAGAATGGGTTCGGAACCACTTGGACTGGGGCCATGAGCAATGGTCCAATGTGCTGTTCACGGATGAATCCAGGTTCGGCTTCCATCCAGATTCACAAAGGACGCGTGTTTGGCGAGTTCCTGGACGATGGAGCTGTCTTCAGAACCCTCAGGAAGTTCACCCATACTGATTGGACTTCGTCCGCAGAAACAATTACAATCTCCGATGTTGGCAATCCCAACCCTGCGATTCCTTGCGTTGAGAAAAAGTATAAACACTCACCTGGATAGGCAGGGATTGAATGTATCCACTACACTCTGGACTCCGGGCCGGCCGGCGTGGCGGATATTCAATATGCACTACAAGTTCACGTTTCTGCTTGATTTCACTTCACAAGGAGGATTAGGAGAACCAATCAGTTAATCAATTTCTAGCGAAGCCTTTTGGGTAATTTTTAACCCTATTTTGAATCGGACCCAACGCGGGAGCAGTTATCTGCTTTTCGCCATTTTTTCAAGTCGTAGTTTTCACTCTCACCGCAGTGAGGCGCTAGCGCGGCACCAGCGGGATGGCGCCAATTTTGAATTGGGAAGGGATACAATTTGGATAGGATATTTAGAAGGATAGGCTTTATGTTTATCCATTTCCCCCCACTCGAAATCGACCAGGCTTTCGCAAGTTAAAGGACTGCCAGAGTACAACTAGCAGTGCTCGAGAAATATAAAATTCTTACTTAATAAGCACAATTACCTAAGTACCTTAAACTATTTTAATTGAACAATACTGATCAATACACAATATTGTTCGAGATATAAGATAATAGTTAATTAATTGGTAGCGGACAAACCTTAACTACTGGTCTGCGCATAGTTTTACCGTTTGCAGTTCGAAGAGTCACAACCCGAACTATGTTATCAGATCCCGGATGGATCTGTTCTATACGAGCTAATTTCCATAGTAAAGGAGGCAGATAAGGCTCATTAACCAGGACTAAGCCGTTTATTTTAAGGTTAGGTGTATCTTTGAACCATTTAGTTTTTTGTTGAAGCGTATGCAGATAATCATGTTGCCAAGCAAGCCAAAAACTTTGAGTTATTTTCTTGAGCATTTGCCAACGAGAACGTGGACATAAGCAGTCACTAACAGGTTCTTCAGGTAGTGAAACTAAAGGACCTCCCGACAAGAAGTGTCCTGGAGTCAACACGTTCGATTCTTGCGGGTCTGAAGACAAAGTACAAAGCGGGCGTGAATTTAACACAGCTTCCACTTTAGCGAGAATCGTAATAAACTCTTCCAGAGTTAAAACTTGAGCACCAACTACACGCTTAAGGTGATATTTTGTGGACTTTATGCCACTTTCAAATATGCCACCGAAATGTGGTGCACCTGGCGGGTTAAATTTCCATTTTATTTGACGGATAGCCAAACCATCTGATATGTCAGCTTGATGTTTGCGAAGCTCGCCGGTTATTTCGTTAAGATATTTGTTTGCACCCACAAAGTTGGTGCCACAATCTGTAATGATTGTATCACACATTCCGCGACGGGAAACAAATCTATCAAGAGCCGCGAGGAATGCTTCAGAACTCAACTCAGTGACGGCCTCCAAATGGACGGCTTTCGAACTCAAGCACACAAACAGAGATATGTATGCTTTATAGGTTTTTGCTCCACGTCGACGACTTTCCTTTATAATAAATGGGCCACCGAAATCAATACCTGTGGTTTGGAAGCATCGAGAGGGCTGAAGACGAGCGGCAGGGAGCTTGCCCATCATGGGTTGACTGGACACTGGTTTTACTTTGAAGCAACGCACGCACTTTGAGAGTGCGGTACGAATAAGTAGTCTCAACCCAATTATCCAGAACCTTCTATGAATTAGAGACTGTAAAGTCCGAGGGCCGCAATGCAGATATTTTAGATGGAAATGTTCGACAATCTGCCTCGACAAAGGACTCAATTTAGGTAAGAGAAGAGGATGTAACGCAGATGGCGATAGATTAGCTTCATCGATGCGTCCCCCCACTCGCAATAAACCATCTTCATCCAAAAAAGGAGACAGTTTTTGAATCGACTTGTCGCATTGTTCATGATTTTTCACTTGACTGACGTGAGACGACATATAATGGTCTTGAGTAAACTTGACTAGCATCTTCATTGATTTATCGAGTTCAGAACTACTAAGGGAGGAGAAATTTCTATTTGAATAAACAACCTTTGCATTTGATATAAAACGGAAACACCATGCCAAAGTTCGTTGAATCTTTGTCAGAGAAGAAAGCTTAGAAGTTAACGTCAGAAGCGGATTATCAGATTGAGTAGCGTGTAGGCTGCTTGGAACTGAAGTTCTTAATTCCGGCAGTTCTGCATTTACGAGGAACGTACGTTTGCAAGGCCATTTATTAGGCGACATTTGCAACCAAGAAGGCCCGCTCCACCAGAGTGGGTGATCAAATAATTCTGAACAGAGAACACCGCGACTACAACAGTCGGCCGGGTTATCCTCAGTGGACACGTGAAACCAAATTTCGGGACCAATTAAATCCGTTGCTTGCACGACTCGATTTGCTACATACATTTTTAGCAAATGAGGTGCCGTGTTGAGCCAAGAAAGAGTGGTGGTACTGTCCGAATAGGCTTTCATAGAATTTATGTGAATTTTATCCTTGAGTAAGTTGTGCATGTGTGACATAACTTGCGCTAGAAGCACAGCTGCGCTTAGTTCGAGTCTATTTATCGTTGTCGGTTTTAACGGAGCCACTCGAGATTTACCTATTAATAGGTCAGTGACCGTGGTAACTTCATCCACAACAACACAAAGATATACACAATAGCCATACCCTTTGAGTGAACCATCACAAAATCCTACCAAATGCACTTCGGCAGGACTAGAGGGCATAATCAGTCTCGGTAGTGAAATATTCTGTAAATCAGATAAGTTGGCTGCTATTAAATGCCACACCTTAGCCAATTGTGGTAGTATAGCTTCGTCCCAACCTAAGTTTAAGCGCCACATTTCTTGTAAAAGCGACTTTGCAGAAAACACTACCGGGCTTATCCAACCGAGTGGGTCGAAAATGCGGGCCACTATAGAGAGGATTGATCTCTTAGTAAATTTAACGTCAAACGAGTCTGAAAACTTGTAGGAGAAATTGTCATCCAATGGATTCCACCGTATCCTTAATATCTTGACAAACTCATTTCCAGCATCATCGAAGGATTTAGAAGTCTGAAGATGGTCAGGAGGAACATCAGTCAAAAGAATTGGTGTATTCGTACTCCACTTACGAAGTTCAAAATGACCCTTTGACAATAACGAGGTAACATCCTCTATTAATTGTTTCGCTTCATCAAGAGATGAGCATCCCGTAGTGATGTCGTCCATGAATGTATCTTCATAAAGAACTTGAGCGGCGCGGCTTGAATATTCAGAACCGTGATCCTCAGCAAGTTGACGCAGAGTGCGAATAGCTAAGTATGGGGAGCTGCTGACTCCATAAGTCACGGTATTAAGCTCATACTCATTCAAAGCCTCGTTAGGCTCGTCACGCCACAAAACATGTTGATAACACCTGTCCTCAGGACGTATCAATATCTGACGGTACATTTTACAGATGTCCGCAGTGAAGACAATCTTATGAAGTCGGAATTTCGTAACTAAATCGACAATGTCAATTTGAAGTTTCGGTCCAACATGAACTAAATCATTCAGAGAAAGATTATTTGTAGTCCGACTGCTAGCGTCGAAGACTACCCGGAGTCGTGTCGTAGAGCTATCTGGACGCACGACGCAATGATGTGGAATTATGTAACGATCAGTAGTCGACGAATCTGCAGGCTTCATATGTCCTAGTTCTTCGTACTGGTGCATAAATTCCTTATAATCAGCTTTCAGCTCGGTCTGATTAATAAGACGCCTTTCTAAGCTGAGAAAGCGATTAAAAGCTTGGCGAGACGAATCGCCTAAAGAAGGCGCATCCTTCTTTAACATTATAGGTACCACGTAACGACCTTCACGTGTACGGTAAGTATCCTGTTTATACATTTGTTCACAGAGATCATCTTCAGGACCGGAAATTTTACATTTCAGCGGTTCTTCAGAATCCCAGAACCGTTGAACGATATCTTCGAGCGTGCAAGAGGACGCGAGGAGTGACGTAACGGATTCACTGTGAATATTGTTAGGTGGTGTGTTATGAAAATATTGACCACTTATCACCCAGCCGAATACACTAGACAAGGCGCAAGGTAATCCGGGACCGGGAGTGAAACGTGAGCCAGTGTATATTTGATCAAAACACTCGACACCTAACAGTAGATCGATCGGACCGGATCTATCGAAGTCGCGGTCGGCGAGATCAAGATGTTTGAAATGATCCTTGACGTGCAACGGTAACGTTGATGAAGGCAGCAAGGAAGTAATTTTAGGCAAAACTACTAAAGGTAAGTCAAACTTAGGCGACTCACAAGAATGAGGTATTATTGAAGCGAAAGTATAACCTTTTATGTCACAAACATTACTCTGTCCGAGACCGGTAACGTTCAAGTTACATTTTCTTATACGTAAACTAAGGCGGCGCACGCATGCGCTGGTAATGAAAGAATCCATCGAACCGCTGTCAATAACGGCGCGTGCACACTGGAGCGAGCCGTCTGCGTGACGTAAACGAACTACCGCTGAGCCAAGAATCTTCGTACTACAATTTGGACTCGAAGTTTGTGACGTAATACAAGTAAATGTGCTCGTAGCTTTAGCGGAACTTTCGCTATTCTCATTTGAATTAACAGTAGACCTTAATAAACTTATATTTTCAACATGTAATAACGTGTTATGTTTCGCGTTACAAACAAAACACGTGGTTTTAGATTTGCAATTATTATTATCGTGACCGGGCCTTAAGCAATTGGCACATAGGTTCAATTTCTTAACGAAATGTTGACGCTGTTCAAGTGTCATAGAATGTAACTTGCCGCATCGGTAAATAGAATGATTTTCATTACAACATAAACAAACAAATGAGCCCGATGCATTATTATTATTACTTTGGTTCGTAGATGCTACAAATGATGATGACCTTTGCTGACCCTTATGTCCTGCCTTATGAGGAGTAGTCGAAACCGAGACAGGTTGACTAACTTCCAGAATCTTTATATAATTTTGTAAATAAACAATTAACTCATTGAACTTAGGAATCTCGTGAGTATTTTGTAACTCGAACCGTTTCCTAGTTTCAAGGTCAAGTGATCGCGATGCAATGTGAAATAAAATAAATTCACTTAGCTCATCAATTTGCAAAGCACGTAACGCATTTACGCTTTCATATAACGCATTGGTCAGTTCGGATAAAGTTTCAAGTGACGGCTTGTTAACAGACGTTAATTTAAATATTTTTTCTAGATAAGTATTTGCTAGTATACGCTTGTTGTCATATCGATCTAATAAAAGATTGAAAACCACGGAATAATTCGACTCGGTTATAGGTACGCCCCTGGCCAAGGTCAGTGCACACCCAGACAAACAAGACAGCAAATAATGAAACCTTTCCGTGTCCGAAAGTGAACTATTGTTATGAATAAGCGGGATGTAACTATCCTTGAACGTCTGCCAGTTTTCTATTTTCCCATTGAAATGCGGAATTTTCAATTTAGGTAATTTCACTTGAACAATAGAACCTTCTGGACGACAATGTACGGACGGATCGGCGACTGCAGACGCGTGGGGCGCAGGCAGCGACGTCGCAAACAAAGATTCGGCAACTTCGATAGACGCATAATACAAATCATCAAATGACAACATCGCACTCAAATCTATTTCTGACTTGGGTTTTAACTTTAACTGTAATCTATTGACATTTTCCCTAGACTCCATAAAAGCAGCCCTAATCTGATCAATCTTCTTGTATCTAGCCTTGAAAGGAGATAGCTTAGAACTATCCTTCAGAACATCTTTGGACAAATCGTAGATAATCTGCATACACTTGAAATCATATTCGCGTCTTTTAAGGGACGCCTGTAATTCAACTTCATCAGACATTTTGTTAACTTACGTATTCACGATTTATAAATGAGATGAGAAGGTAGGTAGGTAAGTACCTATCCGAACTGCAAGCGGAATATACTTTAGGCACTATTATGCGTACCTACTTTGGCAAGCAATACAAGTTATGAATTTAAATATGTAGGTATAAATACCTATTATCTACTCTCATATCGTAATATTCGAATTATAAAATTCAAAACGAGTTTATATTGGCATACTTTATAAACACAATACCGAAATTTAAAAATAGAATCTTATTATAACACTATTTCTCTAACAAAATAATGCTATAAAACATTTTTTTTTCTATTACGATACAGGACAATTCCAAGAAGTTAATCACTAAGGAGTTTCCATCAATATTTTTTTTGTAATGCCATTTTATAGTACCTATTATAAAAAGATTTGATTCCAATTTTAAATTGTCTATGACAATGCCCGCTTTAGACATAGCACGCACTGTGATTTTTATTCGCGCGAATTTTGTTTCCTTCTACCTGTTCATAGAGCTCAAAATATTCGGGCGAATAAAATTCGCGCCGTGGTGCGGTGGATTCTGTGGCAAAACACGGATTTCTTGCGGAATTATTTCCGCACGATTTCGTTACCGATGCGAACAACTTCATACAATTACATAGGTCGCAGAATGGGCGGAAAAAAATCGCGCGAATAAAGATCGCAGTGCGTGCTAAGCCTTAGCGCATGCGCGGTTAATGCGGTGATGTGCTGGGTTTTGGCGCCCTTCATAGGTTTTGCAAGTTTTGTTGTACTGAATTTCATGAGTTATTTAAATTATTGTGTGTGAAATGTCTGATATCAGTGAATGTGAAGAAAATTTGACTCCGCCCGATATTTTAGATGCGAAGAAGGAAATTACTCTTAATTTATTACCAGCAAAGTCGAGAAAAGTATATGACAAATGCTATCACGATTTTATGGCATGGAAAATGCAAAAAGAGGTATTTAGTAGGTTCAATCCCAATTTATGAGTGTAGATAAAGTAGTGTATGAAACTGCACATAACTAGGTATTAAAACATTCGTGTGAAAGCTATTAAAAACCTCGCCTACGGCTCGGTTTTTAAACACACACTCATGTTTTAATACCCCTCATTATGCAACAGTTTCATAAACTACTATTACGATTTAGACACTTATAAGTTATCACTTTTATTCGTAATAAAATGTAGGTGGATAGGTAATTTCTCGAGCACAACTATTTGACCATGAAACATTCCCATTAGCTTTATACCAACATCAGTTATTGCAAGAAATAGTCATACAAGAAATACCCATTGAATTGAAGGTTTCAATTTAAAGCTTAAATACGATTAAATTTCCTGAATAAATAATAATGATCAATGAGAGTAGGTTAGGTACAATCGTGGTCCGCTGGCCAGCTTGGCACGTTGTACGGGAACCCGACTTGAATTGGACCTACCTTTTGCGTTGTACCGTTAATAGAAATTATGAAATGTATTTATTTAAATCGTGATTCTTACTTGTTACTTATTAAATTAATAAGAATACACGATATTACAACGCAATATGTACTCATTAAAACGAGAATTTATGATTAATAAGAGAATGTGAGGGTAAGTAGAATCCTCACAGGAGGCACCAAAAAGAAATGATTGGACTTCGTCCGCAGAAACAATTACAATCTCCGATGTTGGCAATCCCAACCCTGCGATTCCTTGCGTTGAGAAAAAGTATAAACACTCACCTGGATAGGCAGGGATTGAAGGTATCCACTACACTCGGGACTCCGGGCCGGCCGGCGTGGCGGATATTCAATATGCACTACAAGTTCACGTTTCTGCTTGATTTCACTTCAAAAGGAGGATTAGGAGAACCAATCAGTTAATCAATTTCTAGCGAAGCCTTTTGGGTAATTTTTAACCCTATTTTGAATCGGACCCAGCGCGGGAGCAGTTATCTGCTTTTCGCCATTTTTTCAAGTCGTAGTTTTCACTCTCACCGCAGTGAGGCGCTAGCGTGGCACCAGCGCGATGGCGCCAATTTTGAATTAGGAAGGGAAACAATTTGGATAGGATATTTAGAAGGATAGGCTTAATGTTTATCCACATACCAAGGAGGAACAATTATGGTTTGGGCAGGAATTCGTCTTGAAGGACGGACGGATCTCGTTTGGGTGCGGGGCAATATGACGGCAGAACGATACGTCCAACAGGTGCTGGGGCCCGTAATCTTGCCCCACAGAATACAAATGGGGCAAGATTTCCTGCTCATGCAGACAATGCCCGGGCACACACGGCGAGAACGGTAGCAGCTTGGTTACATACACACAATGTTAGGGCCTTAGACTGGCCTGCTCAATCGCCAGATCTAAATCCCATTGAGCATGCGTGGGATACGCTGCAAAGAAGAGCTCTGAAGGATGTTCCTGAAAATCTGGCTACAGAAGATCAACTTTTTGCGCAACTGAGAAGGACATGGGACAATATTCCGCAGCAAGACATTGAGAACCTTGTTCTGAGCATGCCGAATCGTTGCCGATGTGTTATGTACATCATGGGCGCTTTCTCAGACTACTAACTTCAAGTTTATAAACACAAATTAAATGATTTTATTCTATTTTTTTCAGTTTTTTCTCATAAATTAAAAGTTAATTCATATACGCTTTCCGTCTATGCTTCATTTTTTTTCCATAAAATCCTGAAATTTTAATCGAAGTACCTTAACCATTATTAAAAAATGGTAGAATATTAAATAACGTATCTTTTAAATATATACATGTCATATAAATAATTAACACATTGATAGTAATTCGCTTTTTTATGTGTTTACTTACTTACTGGACAGTAGGAGATTCCAAATTTAAAATCTCGCTTCTTCCTGGACAGTTGTGAATAAGTCTCCGGTAGAATTCACTTTCTGGATACTATTTAGAGATGTTATGACAACATTACGTACCATTTTTGAGAAAATAAAATTTGCTCGTGCGTCATAAAAACCAATGATGTCAAATAAAACGGTTACATCAAAGACAATTTAAATAAATTTTATTACAAATGCTCACTTTTATGTCACTTTACCTTTTAGGGTCGTATATGGTAGCGTTTTTTACAGGGCTTTGGTTTGCTGACGCCTTTCAAATCGATGAAATAAAAAAGAACCAAATTGCATCGATTGCTTTGTTATGGCATAACTGGAACATTATAGGGAATCACTGCAATCAGCTGCATCTCATCAACATCATCATATTCAGCCATTAGCAGACCACTGCTGGACATAAGCCTCCCCAATTGCTCGCCGTTTGCTTCGATTTTCGCCAACTGTTATCTAGCTGCTACCAGCTACCCTGCGAAGATCGTCGCTCCAATCAGCTGCATCTGCATGACTATGTTGACAAGCTTTTTATTAAGTTGTTCGTTCGTGTATTATTATTATTTTCTTTTATTTAACTTTTTTCTTATTGATTACATTTTTAAATATTTTTACAAAACACACAATAAAAGAAAAACATTTAAAAATATAAAAAATAGAGGCCCACCGGTATCGGGAACTGGGTCCAAGCTACCGGCGGTCAGGGCTCCAGAGAGAGGAACCTCCTAACAATACGAGCCGTGTCCAGCAGTACTACTTTCTGGATCAGGCCCTTGACCCAGCCGCCTAACGAGAGCCTCCTAAGGTGTTGGTCGAGGCTCGTGGCTATTAAGCCATGGGCTGACACGACTATCGGTACAATGATCGCTGTGTCCACATCCTACATGTCAACAACCTCGCGAGCCAAGTCAAGATACTTGATTTGCTTATCTTTCTCGGCTTTCACGAGGTTCCCGTCATGTGGGACAGTTATGTCAACAATCATTGCACGCCTCTCGATTCGGTCCACCACCACTATATCAGGCTTATTAGCGATAATAGTCCTGTCAGTGATGATGGACCGATCCCAGTACAATGTGATATTGCCATTTTCGAGAACTGGGTCGGGCACATACCTGTAGTACGGCACCTCCGACGCCACAAGAGTGTATTTCAGAGCAAGTTGCTGATGGATAATCCTGGCTACAAGGTTGTGCCTATGCAAGTACTCTTCGTTAGCTAGACGAGGACAACCAGAGATAATGTGGCGGATCGATTCACCCGGACGGTGACATGCCCGACAGATATCAACCGTGCCATCCTTAACAATAAATCTCCGGTAGTTATTCGTCATTTCAACTTTCTCTGCCATCATACTAATCATCTTTCACACAATTCATATTCCATTTTTCCATCGGTCTTTAGTTTGCAGTACATTTATTAAATTACTTAATAAATAAGACTGTTGATTAAGTATGAGATAACATGATTTTTATACAATTGGTGATTATAATTATAAAGCCAATAATTAAATGTGATGATTTAAAGTACAGTTTGTAAGACTGATAATTAAAAGGGATCATAGACTCAATTATTTAACATAATTATTTTTACATTGATAACTACAAGTTTTACAAGTATGTTAATTGGACACGGTTACTTTTTAGAACTTTTAAACTGAACTCAAAGTTTTATGTTAAGTGTCTTGACTTAATAATAATAAAAAGCAAACATAAAATTAGAAAATAAACATAATATTAACGTGTTTTCGTTTTATTTATGTATCCCTAAATTTCATTTAAATCTGTGATACCTAAGCTGTAAAACCTGAAACTAAAGTACAGATTTGTTTTGCATGATTAATGTTGGTTCATACCAACATTAATAATGCAAAGAACTTAGTTCCATAGTGTTTAAATACCATACATTTTAGTAGATAATCTTTGGTTACATCAAATTGCAACACTGTAAAAGTCCTTTACAATAGATTTAAGTATTATTTTCTATTTCTTTTGCTGCTTACACTATGCTCGACGGTTTACACATAAAATATTAGTACCGTATGGCACAACTAAACACCTTTTTTTAATGTAAGGGACATGCTATATTTGAAACCACTGGCCATTGCTAAATCTTTCGTTAATAACACGCAAGAAGAGGAAATTCTAAGAAACTTTGCTCTAGTCACAATTAAAATTGGAGCCAACAATAAAAAGTTATCAACAAATTAAAAAAAAAAACGTTTTTTGGCTCTCCTGAAAAACCGTGTTTTGTCCCTTACATTAATTGATACTTCTGGTATCGACATGGCTCATGCGGGTGTTAGAATTGTATAAAATAGATACAACTCTACGCACCTTCCTGATGTCGTGTATGAGGCAATGGAGCACAGTCCTTCGCTATCCAGGATGTCGAAATATCCAGAGGAATAGCGAACCTGTAAGGATCGAGCGAGGTATATTCCAGGGCGATAGTTTGAGTCCACTTTGGTTTTGCCTAGCCTTGAATCCTCTAAGCATGATGCTGGAGAATTCAGGGCTAGGCTATCGGATGAAGAGAGGTGGTCAGGTTATATCTCAACTCCTTTACATGGATGACTTGAAGCTCTTTGCCCCCAGCAATCTTCAGCTGATGGAGCTACTAAAGGTAACTGAAACTTTTAGTAGCGCCATCAGGATGGAGTTTGGTGTGGACAAATGTGCGGTTATGCATGTAAAGCGAGGGGAGATTGTGGAATCCGTAGGAATTCAACTTGCGGATTCCATAAATCTGAGATCCCTCTCTCCAAACGAAACCTATAAGTATTTGGGTATGTCGGAAGCGTTAGGTATCAGTACTACTGACATGAAGCAATCGTTGAAGGAACGCTTCTTTGGCCGCCTGAAGAAGGTATTCAATAGCCTTCTTTCAGGCGGAAACAAGGTGCGCGCCTTCAACGGTTGGGTCATGCCGGTACTAATGTACTCTATCGGCATACTCAAATGGACTCAAACGGAACTTGACGCCCTGGATAGGCGGGTCCGTACACTGCTGACTGCATATCGAATGAATTAATGAACGCAATACTATGTTGAATAATGTACAGGCTGTATCAGGAGCCGTTTACTATACGGACCTTGTGGAAACTAGAACAAATTTCCGTGCGTTCAAGCGCTTTTGCCATACCTATTATTGGAATCAAATATAAAAGCTCACAATGTTAGGACCCATTAATATTAATGCTAATTTTTATCCGTGGTGCTAGGCAACTGGGCTTATCCCAGTTGTAAACGACCCTTTGTGCCTATTGGTCTTGTTTGTTCTGTCTCCTGCTTGATATGGACGGAAGTGGAAATTTGTATTTTTCTTACTCCTCCATTTTCTTTTCTGATTAATTTCGTTGCGGGATCCAAGACAGTTAAATTCATTCTCCGGGACTTCGTCGAGCTTCATTGCCTCGGCGCTTTTCTGGTGGCCGCCACTGTTGATTCTGGCTTTCAGGAGTTGCAGTGGTTTGGGAATAGTGCGGTGGGATTGTCCCAATAAAAAAAAAAAAATATCGAATGCATCACCCACGATCGTCAGTCATGAGACTGTATATCCCGCGGAAGTGTGGTGGCCGAGGCTTTTTAAATGCCAAAAACCTCCACAACCGCGAGATATGCAATCTCAGAGAATATTTTCCAAACACCGACGTGGGTGTTCATCGAGATGTAGTAGCAGTGGACAAGGGACTCACCCCGCTCTCCTTGGCGAATGAGAACTGGCGCAAGCCTGTAGTGCTTGACACTAACGACCGCAAGGAGGTATGGCAGAGTAAGGAGCTTCACGGACGCTTTTTCCGGGCCCTACATGGGTCTGATGTAGACCAATCAGCGTCCGTGGCCTGGCTGCGATTTGGTGACCTATTTGGTGAAACCGAAGGTTTCGTCTGTGCAATTATGGACGAAGTTATCATGACGAGGACAACCAGAGATAATGTGGCGGATCGATTCACCCGGACGGTGACATGCCCGACAGATATCAACCGTGCCATCCTTAACAATAAATCTCCGGTAGTTATTCGTCATGATAACTTCGTCCATAATTGCACAGACGAAACCTTCGGTTTCACCAAATAGGTCACCAAATCGCAGCCAGGCCACGGACGCTGATTGGTCTACATCAGACCCATGTAGGGCCCGGAAAAAGCGTCCGTGAAGCTCCTTACTCTGCCATACCTCCTTGCGGTCGTTAGTGTCAAGCACTACAGGCTTGCGCCAGTTCTCATTCGCCAAGGAGAGCGGGGTGAGTCCCTTGTCCACTGCTACTACATCTCGATGAACACCCACGTCGGTGTTTGGAAAATATTCTCTGAGATTGCATATCTCGCGGTTGTGGAGGTTTTTGGCATTTAAAAAGCCTCGGCCACCACACTTCCGCGGGATATACAGTCTCATGACTGACGATCGTGGGTGATGCATTCGATATTTTTTTTTTTTATTGGGACAATCCCACCGCACTATTCCCAAACCACTGCAACTCCTGAAAGCCAGAATCAACAGTGGCGGCCACCAGAAAAGCGCCGAGGCAATGAAGCTCGACGAAGTCCCGGAGAATGAATTTAACTGTCTTGGATCCCGCAACGAAATTAATCAGAAAAGAAAATGGAGGAGTAAGAAAAATACAAATTTCCACTTCCGTCCATATCAAGCAGGAGACAGAACAAACAAGACCAATAGGCACAAAGGGTCGTTTACAACTGGGATAAGCCCAGTTGCCTAGCACCACGGATAAAAATTAGCATTAATATTAATGGGTCCTAACATTGTGAGCTTTTATATTTGATTCCAATAATAGGTATGGCAAAAGCGCTTGAACGCACGGAAATTTGTTCTAGTTTCCACAAGGTCCGTATAGTAAACGGCTCCTGATACAGCCTGTACATTATTCAACATAGTATTGCGTTCATTAATTCATTCGATATGCAGTCAGCAGTGTACGGACCCGCCTATCCAGGGCGTCAAGTTCCGTTTGAGTCCATTTGAGTATGCCGATAGAGTACATTAGTACCGGCATGACCCAACCGTTGAAGGCGCGCACCTTGTTTCCGCCTGAAAGAAGGCTATTGAATACCTTCTTCAGGCGGCCAAAGAAGCGTTCCTTCAACGATTGCTTCATGTCAGTAGTACTGATACCTAACGCTTCCGACATACCCAAATACTTATAGGTTTCGTTTGGAGAGAGGGATCTCAGATTTATGGAATCCGCAAGTTGAATTCCTACGGATTCCACAATCTCCCCTCGCTTTACATGCATAACCGCACATTTGTCCACACCAAACTCCATCCTGATGGCGCTACTAAAAGTTTCAGTTACCTTTAGTAGCTCCATCAGCTGAAGATTGCTGGGGGCAAAGAGCTTCAAGTCATCCATGTAAAGGAGGTGAGATATAACCTGACCACCTCTCTTCATCCGATAGCCTAGCCCTGAATTCTCCAGCATCATGCTTAGAGGATTCAAGGCTAGGCAAAACCAAAGTGGACTCAAACTATCGCCCTGGAATATACCTCGCTCGATCCTTACAGGTTCGCTATTCCTCTGGATATTTCGACATCCTGGATAGCGAAGGACTGTGCTCCATTGCCTCATACACGACATCAGGAAGGTGCGTAGAGTTGTATCTATTTTATACAATTCTAACACCCGCATGAGCCATGTCGATACCAGAAGTATCAATTAATGTAAGGGACAAAACACGGTTTTTCAGGAGAGCCAAAAAACGTTATTTTTTTTTAATTTGTTGATAACTTTTTATTGTTGGCTCCAATTTTAATTGTGACTAGAGCAAAGTTTCTTAGAATTTCCTCTTCTTGCGTGTTATTAACGAAAGATTTAGCAATGGCCAGTGGTTTCAAATATAGCATGTCCCTTACATTAAAAAAAGGTGTTTAGTTGTGCCATACGGTACTAATATTTTATGTGTAAACCGTCGAGCATAGTGTAAGCAGCAAAAGAAATAGAAAATAATACTTAAATCTATTGTAAAGGACTTTTACAGTGTTGCAATTTGATGTAACCAAAGATTATCTACTAAAATGTATGGTATTTAAACACTATGGAACTAAGTTCTTTGCATTATTAATGTTGGTATGAACCAACATTAATCATGCAAAACAAATCTGTACTTTAGTTTCAGGTTTTACAGCTTAGGTATCACAGATTTAAATGAAATTTAGGGATACATAAATAAAACGAAAACACGTTAATATTATGTTTATTTTCTAATTTTATGTTTGCTTTTTATTATTATTAAGTCAAGACACTTAACATAAAACTTTGAGTTCAGTTTAAAAGTTCTAAAAAGTAACCGTGTCCAATTAACATACTTGTAAAACTTGTAGTTATCAATGTAAAAATAATTATGTTAAATAATTGAGTCTATGATCCCTTTTAATTATCAGTCTTACAAACTGTACTTTAAATCATCACATTTAATTATTGGCTTTATAATTATAATCACCAATTGTATAAAAATCATGTTATCTCATACTTAATCAACAGTCTTATTTATTAAGTAATTTAATAAATGTACTGCAAACTAAAGACCGATGGAAAAATGGAATATGAATTGTGTGAAAGATGATTAGTATGATGGCAGAGAAAGTTGAAATGACGAATAGAAAGGACGAATGGATAAGAGGAGTAAATACGAGGCTTGCGAATAAGAGGTGCATGAATTGTGTGAAAGTACTAGTAATGAAATAAGTCATAGGAACACAGACAATTTGCCATCTCTATATAAAGAGACGCTGCCAATTTCCATTCCAAAATACAACGACAGAATTCATATTCCATTTTTACATCGGTCTTTCATTTCCAGTACATTCGTTCAATTACTTACTAAATAAATAAGGCTGTTGATTAAGTCTGAAAAAACATTGGTTTTATGTTATTGGTGATTATAATTATAAAGCTAATTAAACATAATTATTTGAAGTACAGAGTTTGTAAGATTATACTTATTATTATTTATAATCATTATAATTATATTTCACTATGATGATTATATGTTATTTATTAACATAGAATTAAAAGAGATCAATTCAAAAAGAGTAAATTTAACATAATTATTTTACATTGATAACTATAACATACAAGGTTTGTAGTTAATTAGTAGGTACAATTTTACTTTTTAGGACTTTTAAGTTTAACACAAAGTTTTATAGACTGTGTAGTGTCTTGAATTTATAATAATTAGGCAGACATAAAAGTCGAAAATAGAAAAATAATATTACCAATTGTTTTATTTTTGTATCCTTAAATTTAATTAAAATCTGTGAGAGCTAAGCTGTATAACCTGAAACTAACGTATAGATTTGCTTTGAATAATTATTGTTATTAATTATTATACATCATGCGCACAAACGTACAGAGGCGGACTTAATGCCTTAGGCAAATGCTTAATGTTGGTTCATACCAACATTAATTATGCAAAGAACTTATTTTCATGGAGTTAAAAACCATACATTTTAGTAGATAATCTATGGTTACATCAAATTGCAACACTGTAAAAGTCCTTTACAATAGAATTTAGTATAATTTTCTGTTTCTCTTGCTGCTTACACTATGCTCGACGGTTTACACATAAAATATTAGTACCGTAAGGCACAACTAAACGCCTTTTTTCAATGTAAGGGACATGCTATATTTGAAACCATTGGGCATTCCTTAATCTTTCATTTATAGCATGAAAGAAGAAGAAATTCTAAGAATATTTGCTCTAGACACAATTAAAATTGGAGCAGACAGTAAAAAGTTATAAAGAGATTTAAAAAAATTAAATAGTTTTTAGCTCTCATGAAAAACCGTGGTTTGTCCCTTACATTGATTGATACTTCTGGTATCGATATGAGAATGAAATTAATGTAAGGACTCAGTATTTCAGCAACGATCTCTTAAAGCAAATTAAATAAAGCAAATACAAATTTGATTTCTACTTGTTACGGGCATATTACAGTAAGGAGCATTTAGTAAAGATAGTTTTGTGAGATAATAATGTAAGTGAATAATTCTTAAAAAACTCTAATAATGAATTAAAAGTAAGGGCATGTTAATTAAGTTGACTGATTTGAGGTTTAAGGTAAGGGTCGATGTCATCGTACCTCGTCCCTTACTTTATTTTTCTGAGAAGAAAAATATGTTAGTGGCCGTTAAATCATTTTTTTTGTCATAAATCGTTTTACGCAGTCCAAAAATGTTTAATGTAAGGGAATTTTTTATAACGATTGAATTTTTTTAATAATACCAATCGATAGAGCGCGAAATTCTGAATCCAATGATATATATAACTCATTTTCGCCAAAATGTCCCTTACGTTAATTGATACTTCTGGTATCGATGTATGAGGCACTGAGTCATAGGCCTTCTTATAATCTATCCAACATGTCGACAGATCCTTTCGGGAACGCCGAACCTGTTGGCTAATGGCCATATCAATAAGGAGTAGCTCCTTAGTACCGCGGGACCCGTTCCTACATCCATTCTGAGAAATCGACATGATGGAGTTATCGTCGACGTGTTTGTTAATTTTAACTCTCAAAATGGATGTAAGAACCTTATAGACCGTTGGTAAACATGTAATTGGTCTATAATTTTTGGGTTCCGCGGTGCTACCAGACTTGTGGAGCAGGTGGGTTATTCCTGTTGTAAGGAACTTGGGCAGCGAACCAGACTCTAAGGCTGCCTGGTACTGAGATGCCAAACGAGCGTGCGACCTTTGTAGCCACTTGATCCAAAAGTTGTGCAGTCCGTCCGGTCCTGGAGATTTCCAGTTCGGCAACGGATGGACTGCACGGGCTACATCTTGGGGGCTGATCGTGATAGCCCCCATTTCTTGTATTGGATCACACGCTCGTTCGACCTCGCGAGTCCATTCACCTTCGGTGTGACTGACAGGCACCGACCAGATGCTGCGCCAGAATGAACACATAGCGTCATCATCCGGCAGGCGCGTATCAGTCACACCTTGATCGGGTCGCTCCCAAGCCCGATAAACCCACCTTTCATTACTTTGGAATGTGCGATTCTGGGTGTATCGCTCCACTCTCCGCCTGTACCTACGAATACGGTTTGCCCATGCATACACTTTTTATTTCAGGAAGTCGACGCGCTCTGTGACATGGGATATATAGTCTCGGGGGCTGACATCAGTCCCCGAAAACGCCCGTCTCACAAAGCGCATCACTCTTGGGCGGCTATTGCCCTCCCTGAAACAAATTAGTTTGCCGATGAGTGCTCTGGGCCCACCAATACGACGTTCGATCCTGCACTGCCAAGCCGTTACGGCTGGTTTCGGTCGTGTAGCTCTGTCATTTGCAAATTTGACATGAGCTACACGACATGCCGCTACAGCCGCGCAGTACATGATCGAATGTGTATCAGTGAGGTCTTCGCAGTCATCAAAATAGTTTGACAACTGCGAATCCAGATCAGCCACCAGCGCCCTATTCTTGTTATGCATGGGCAAACGAGGTAATCGTGGCCTAAGTTCGGGTGGCATGTTGCGATACTCCCGAATAGCACACTCTAAAGCACTCCTTAATTCCTCATTGCACTGGGTACTTACGTTTGTAACCCTGTCACTGCTCTCTTTGTCAGCGTGGTTGGACTGTGGTAGCACCACAGCCTGCGACGATGGGGCAGTGACACGGTTACCCATTTCCGTTCGGAGGCGATCAAGTACAGTATCATCCAACATACGATTACGCTGGATGACCCGCACCTGATCCGAAAGTCGTTGGGCCGAAACGTTGACGGCTGGCTCAAGCACCTGAAACAAAGAGAGCATCCGGACACGGTACGCGGTCAGGTTGTTTCCTCCCTCTGTAGCCCCAAAGTATGCGCGCATGACATTTTCATTGATGGATGGTGTCCATCTCATGCGCTGCACACTTCCGCCGGGTGCTGGGACCCTATCAGAGACGGGTAGGCCTCGAGGTCCTAAGCGGTCCGGCGGCCGGCGTCCTCCCCGGCGACGCGCAGGTGGTGGTGTCGTCGGCGGCGAGAAATACTCATCGCTCGAGCTCGACGCAACTGCCGCGGCCGGTGTCACAGCACTCACGATGGGGCTGGTTTCCGGCGGCGGCGAGGCGGAGCTGGGCGACGAGGCCGGAGGTGGTGGGCGTGCATTGCGTGCTGCAGCTCGCGTCAACATGACGTCTATTCCATTTTTCTCGTTTCTCGTTGTAATTCGGTCATTTTAATTGGGTTATTTCGGTCAGCTTTGATTATATTATTGTTTTTAGTATTTTTTTTTTCTTGGTTTCATTTTGTTTTGTATTATTTAGGTAGTTAAAATTAAATATATTGTAAGAAATCACGAAGAGAAATTTTTTTGCCAACCGTCTGTCAAGTCGAGCCACAGATTATTATTATTATATACTTTATTGTACACCACTGAAATAATTATAGGACAAAACATTTATAAAGATAAGTCTACAATGGACGGTCTTATCGCACAGGGCAATCTCTTACAGACAACCTTTGGATGGACTGAACGAGAGAAGATAGACATAGGGCTGTCAGTGTACAAAAACTATACTAAATAATATTACTTAGATATAACATAAAATACATACATACAAATAAAATAATATACTAATAAACATCAAATATAGAACAGAGAAAGGAGAAGAATAGTTACAGAGAAAGGAAATGCTCCTTCACCATTTTTAGAAAAAAAAGAAAAGAATAGAAAGAAATTAGTAATTCGGTTTTCAAGCACTTCCTGGGTTCCAATTAAGCTTAAACTTGGCATAGAGACTACACTACATTTTCTATTTTTATTTATGATGGGTTTGCTCTTGACTCTAGTCTAGGTCAGAGGGGACAGAGACAAAGTCGACGATGGAGTGAGCTTACCCAGAAGAAGCCTGTTCACTCTAACTTTGAAGAGATTCGGGTTGAATGCGTTCGGAAACACAGACGCAGGTAGTGAGTTCCATTCATTCACTGTGCGCATTATTTAAGATGTTTGGAAGCGCTTGGTGCGAATTGGTTCCGTCGAATCGGCGATGAGCCAAGCTGTGAAGCTTGGCATCCACCAGTTCAACGTCGCCAAAGAGCCTCTTGCTACTCTACTACTATACTATACTTTACTTGCTCTTACTATGGAACTAGTCTGATGATACAGCAGGAAAGTAGTTATAGGAACGCGTGGCTGTATTAGGGTGGATAAACGGAATAAGCCGCCTCAACCAAACAAGTTAGGGGCATACTGATTGGGTACATTGTATTATATTAACGAATACATAATTATGGTACTTTTGATTTCATTAACAGCTTGTTTTAAAAGGACTTTACTCATACTTATAACTTTACTATTATTTCTTAATTGTATTCTATTACGTTATTTTGCTTGCGTTAATATAAGAAAGTAATCTGCGTCTGCGAGCCCATATGCACCTCTTAGAGGGTGCTTTAAACTGTAAGGTGCACCTTCAATCCTTGGCACTTCATTTGAGAACCGCTTCGCTAAATAGCCCTACTCGCCCACATCCTGCAGAAATGCCTGCAATCTGCAAGCACCCCGGTTCAATGCTCCGCTGTAAAACTTTATCTTGTTAGCAACGAGTTCATTCTATAAATAGAAACGAATAAAAGGGCAGGCATAAAAGCAAGTTCGAAGAACCTGAGACTTGCATTCGTGGGAGACTGAGGAATATTTTATTTACACGTTTTACACACATTTTGAATAATCTTTTCTCTACGAATCAAAATGATGAATAAATAACTGTCCACTTTTTCTGTTATCGTTCAAAAGTCGGAATTATCCGATCTGGTTTCCCGAAGATAAGTAGGCTAAAGCATTTTATTTCTAACCTTTTATCTATTGGACTAACCACAGGGAAAATCCGGATTCAAACATTACATTATTATTATAAACTATATTGAGTAGTAAAGCATGTTCATAATTAAACCACGAAATTAGACAGTGGGAATTCCGCAATAATTTACAATGTGGTCGATCGGTTTAAAAATAGCCGAAACATCCACATGGCAACATCACTTGCCCAGCGCTCCCAGAATTTGTTTTTTCACACATTTGCCTGTTTACAAACAAACTGGCAATTCCCTGTACGACTTTTTTATAGCAGTATAATGTGAAAGCGGTGATTCTCTCCATTGTGGCACCTTTATTATTGTTTTACGGGGGCATTTTCGGGGCAATGTTCAGCTTTTGTGCTTTTTTAGTTGTTTTTTTTTATTATTAGCTTCCTACATTTCGTAATAGTTGTGAAATAATCACCGTTAACTTTAAAAGTTTTGTTGTTCTATTATTCGACATGCTGCCGTAACACGTTATATGTAGTAACTAGGTAGGTAGATACTCTTAACCGAAAACTTATGAGTATATTCAGTGCGAAAGGCCAAATAACCCAAGCACGATGAGCACAGATAATAATTCTAGCAAGGTCTAATGACTCATCGCTTTTCCATATAATACGGAAAGCATTATCTAAACATGGGGATCACCAATACGTCGTGCTTAATTTGCCACAATATGATTATTTCCAAGCCTCTCTATAGATTGCCAACATTGAGCCAATTTAGGGGAAGGGTTTTTTGCGGACCCCATTGAGTCAGGCTCCTAGTTCTGAACTTCCAGCACTATATCCGTTAGTCAGTATGTACTGTGTAGCTTCAACTCGTGATCGGATTAAACGTAGCATCGTGGCTATCCTATCCGATTCGATGGTGATTTTACCCTTAGAAAGTTTGGGCCCGGTAGGTGACTACGTTTATAGCGGGATCAGTGAAGGTTATCAAGTCCTCCAAAGTGCATGATTACGTCTTTATTGAGCGCCATTTTATAGCAAACTGATACAGCTTCATCGTCGTATTTTGTTGAAACCACAGGTGACGAGACGATCGAAATGGCTATGACGAAAGTACACTCTTTATTTTTTAGGCAATCAAAGTTCCTCAAGATTTTGTCTGGGTAAGGAATACCACAGTGTCTTTTTTAAGTTGTTTATGTTATGAGTAGCTATAATACTAGTACGCAGATGCATCCGGCTAGACTGGACAACATATTAAGTTAGAAATAGGCTTGACAGATTGATTGTTATGAGAAGGCAGACTTAAATGATTAGTAGATTTATACTCTATTGCTTTATTTAGCTTTTTACTTTATTGCAGGACGCCCATTGGCCAAATAACAAAAAAAAAAGTCATTAAATCCTACCAAGATTTTTGACAAATGCCGCAAACCATTGACTGGACACTGTTCTATTTATCAAAGCCACTTGATAGTCAAACAGTAGCTGAGTAAGAGCTGCTTCATCATAATTCTTCGCACACTAGCTCTCTACTTGGCAACGTTCCAACCTTAAGATGACGGGCTGATTCAGCAGTTCTTTAATCCACCACGCTTGCCAACTGATCGGACTTTTTCTCCGTTCAATGAAAATAACTTTACCGTAGAGATGTTACAGAGGTGGTTTTATTGGAAACGGAGTCGGAGTTTATAGATTTGGTTTGTCGGCATCGGATCCGAAGTCGGCACCGGAGCGGAGTAATGGCAGATCCAAAAATACAAACTTGAATCAACCTCTTTAATTTCAGTTCAAAAATATTACACGAAAAGATATTTATAACCGACTTTCCAAAAAGGAGGAGTTTCTAAGTTCGACTTTGTTTGTATATTTTTTTGGTGTATTTTCACCGATATATCTCCATCAATTATGAACCGATTTTGAAAATTTTGTCGATTTAGTTTTTTTTTTGAAAGAGTATGTTTTAAAATAGGTCCCATTTTAATTTGGTGAATATGCGATGAAGATCTTCGGAGATATACAACATAACTCTTCAATAAATGACGGCAAATCTCACGGGATTGCTGCAATCGCATTTCTGTTTATTGATTATACTATTTCATAACATAACATCACGCCAGTACGCTCTAAATGGATACGCAGATGTGTACAGTTTACCTTGGTATACTCTCATTTCACTGGTTACGTCAAAAATAATGTTATTTTTAACTTTGTACGTTTTTATTTGGAAGTCAGTAGTATTTTTTTTTAAAAAATCTTTTTATTTTACACTTTTTAGTTGTACCTGCCTAATAGGCAAGTAGTAAGGTCCTATAATGCCAGAATATATTACCCAAATATCATGAAACTTGATGTCCAAATTGCATAAAATGCGTACCTACCAAAGACACAGACTTCCAAAAAGAACGTTATTTTTCACTTCGTAGTTTTTTTTTGGATGTCGGTAGTATTTTTTTGTAAAACAGTTTTTTATAAAAATCAAATTTAAACCTCCAAAAATAACCTCCGAAGTAATCAAAAAACGTTTTGGGTATACTTCCATTGTGCGTACAGTTAAAGAGTGGAATTGTTTAAGCCAATAGTGTTTCAGTTACTTCTAGGCAAGAGTGCTCAATTGACGACCACATCATCGCACACCCGCAAATCTATTCAAAATTAATAAATTTTTAAATTAATAAAGAGTATTGGCAATGGTTGACTGCACTCAAATGTGAAAATAAACCTATGTAGAGAGAGAGAAATATCGGCAATTAGCTAAGCCCTATTTATTAGGCTGTGGCAGCTGTTGCTTACCTACCACATTTCCACCAAACTTAATTCCAAGCAGTAAACTACCAACTCTGCCGAACCAATTAAGTTCTTGAACATAACGTTACGTACTAACCTTTCCATTACTGTTTCTTTCAGGCACTTTCAGGAACACAGCAGAACAAATACAATTTATTAGCATAATTTTAGCCTCATACTTTCTGATACTTTGAAAGACTTAATAAGGTTTGCTGGTTCATATTATTAAAGCCCAAGTAAATGCCGGTTAAGTAGACATTACGCACAACAAGAGTCTAGCTTTAAACATTATAAAAGGCCCATAAATTGGGCACGGCCTGTTATTACTTTCAGTCAAAACTCGGCGAGCACTCCCGCTTAATTCAAATTTATATTTATTGTGCACATAAAATGATTGTTTCGTCGAATGGCTTCTAATGTTGCGTGCTAATAATGATGCTAAAATTGTGACGAACGTATGGTTTATAGACCGTTTGTTCTTATATTTGTTGCGGGTATTTTTATTTTCATTTAGATCATAAATAATTTTAGATTAATGACAATGATTGTTGTGAGTTTCAGATAAAACTCACGATGTATTTTCACAAATGTGAATCCTTTGCAAAATTGAGCTGCCGTAATAAACTGGCTCGGTACATTGAACATGAACTTATTCGGCCTCTTGCACATTAAGGAGGCAATAATGCCATGCATAGAGTGTTTCGCAAACAGAAAATTAAAGTTATTGACCGATTCTTAATCGAAATTTTTTTTGCACCAACATTGATTTCGATTAATATTGTATGAGTTTCTTTTAAACAAAAATTCCTTTTACATACCACGCAAAATTCTACAGACCACACAACAATATACTCAGTCATTTGACCAAAACACTCGGTTGGATAAAAACATATTAAAAGTATAACCATATTAGACTTCGTGGTATAAAAAAATAATGCTGCAAATGAAAAGTATAAACGGGGACAAAAATAATATTCTATTTGGCATCGCTGCCATAAGGCTGCGTTCATACTGTTCATAATGGGATCCGTGTTATTTTGTTATGGTGGTCATTGGGGAATATGATGTAATGTATGGCAAAAATTTAGAATATGGTGTTGTTTATGATAATGGCATGGTGTCGGAGACATGCTTATTAAAAGGATCATTGTTTACAGGTAATTGGCACTCACTCAAGGTATTTCACATGGAAAGATGGATTGAGCATAAAATGTTTGTTTCACATTAATAAAAAGTTTATAAAAAAATAATATTATCATATACTATAACTATTTAGTTAACTATTTATTTTCGGATTGGATTCATTTAAACATAAGTGTTAAGGCATAATAATATATTTGCAATGACCCTTAATTTTGATACCCCACACAATGGGTTTGAAAGAAATGATGAAATTGGGCCCCCACAATATGGCGGCCAAAATCCGGCATTTTTCTATTTTCCAATTTTAATGTAACAAGTGACACTCGCAAGGTCAAGACGAATCGATTGACTTAAGAATCATTCTAATCGGCCAACGCGTTTGCTGTCTAGAAACCACATAGGAACAAACATACGTACAAAGACTGATAAATACATTACTCTCCTTCGGCAGTCGGGTAAAAAAGGCAGTAAGTTAGAAATCTGTAAGATTATAGTATTAGATTACTTTAAAACTTACTTTTGAGAGTCTTTTTTTATGCTGGATATTTCTTACTTAAGTGTGTATTGTAGTGAGTAGATAATGATCCGATCTATTCATTGACACTATAAAGAGCACTGCAAGAAATACTTGGCTATATAAACTTATATTAAACCAAACTACTTACACTATATACAAAATACAGGTACACTTAGCCGTCGAAGTACTCCTCCACATCGCTGTCATCCGAGAACGTGCCCAGAAGACTGGCAGCATTGCCACGTTGAATGGCAATGCTAATTCTTTGCGCAAAGAAAGAGCCAGCCCTCTGGTCACGCACAGTGTCGATCAGTCGGCCATAGATCTCCTTAAAAAGAAGACGTGCACTCGGGCCCCATGACCCAAGCGTTTCGACCCCAAACGGCTCAAAACTGTAATTACCAATTAGGTTACAGTATTTGCGCCGCTTGAGGGCCTCAGCAGCCGCAGCAGCAGCGCCAGCACAGCCCGCCGAACTAGGAACATGAGATGGCGCAAGGGTATCGACACAGGAACTTGGCTATTAATATCAATGTATTTTGCACAGCATAAAGCTGCAACCATCAAAGTAGTCTTTGTTACAAACAAAAGGAGTATTATTTAAATTCATCACACGGCAAATCTCTTTTTTGTTGTTCCTTCACTGTTAAGGAACGCCACCACATAGAAAGCGTCTCCTAGTTACGCGGTCTTTTGCAGACAATAAAGACTCGGCAGATACTCGTATGTTTTATTCAAAATATTATAATACGAGTATGACAAGTATTTACGTTAGAACCGTAACGGAGCCTTACCCATTGTCACCTTATTTCACTACAAATTACACCAACGCACTACACGTCACTCCCACCATCTTTGCTAAGTGAAAACTCACACATATTAAAACTATTCACACAACCACACACACACACACCGTACGCCTGTATGGCACTGCCCTTACAAAGTGGGATTCACGCAGATATTATGCAAAAGCCACTAGTAATTATTCCGAGGGTGGTCGGGAACCAAACACGAGCTACACAATTATGGACAAACCTTCATAGTATTTGTATACACGATTATATACCTACCAACAAATTTTTAAATGAAATTTAAACCTTTTTTTCATATCCAGGGCGTATGATTGTGGATTATTTTTGTACAGAATAAGTAAGCAGAAATGATTTTGTTTGCGGTTTCATTTTAATTTGTACGTGGATTCATGTGGGTGAGCAGTGGTGGCCCAGTGGTTACGGTCCCGACTTACGAGTTGTAGGTCTTGGGTTCGAACCCGAGCAGGCGCTTTACTTTGTGTAATTTATTTCATCACCACTGCTCTCAAAACGGTGAAGGAAAACATCGTGAGGAAACCGGCATGTCCTAGAACCAAAAATTCAAAGATATGTGACATCTACCAATCCGCACTGGGCCCGCGTGGTGGATTATAGCCCACTCCCTCTATGAGAGGAGGCCTGTGTCCCAGCAGTGGGAACTTTAAAAAAGGCTGATGATGTGATGTGATGTGATATGTGGATTCATGAATTATAAAACTGGCATATTGGATCTTTTGTTCATTGAAATTGAAATCCTGGAACGCGGGTTGTTGGAAGCACTAATAAAACGTTTAGAGCGAATTTTTGGCAGCACGTAATTATGAAATTTTTATCAAACATTTTCGTGTTCATTTCCTGCTAAATATTGACTCAGGACTTTTTTGGATTGTACCTGGTCGTGCAGAAACTAATTCTCGACATTCAAATTCGAAATGTAAATTTTACTTTCCTTTAAACGGGACTTATAATCAAACTTTCAGCATACCTCAAAACCAATAAAATTAATAGATCTCAAGAGATACTCGAAGTCCTGAAAGTCCAATTCACTTCATTTTTACTAAAATTCTCTCAGCCAAGAGGGCAATTATTCTATTCTCAAACTCACCCGAAGTACACTTACTTTAATAACTTTTAATTTTACCCATTAACCCAATCTTTTATTTGATACCTGTTCGTTATTTTCACAGATCCGAAGAGTTTCTATAATGGGCCCTAAAGTCTTTGAAATTCAAACCATCTTCGTAACAAAAAGTTTTTTAATATCGCCCAGACAGAAAAATGTTCATTTAACTTTTTATCAGCGGTTTTAATCTAGATTTGTTGGTTAATTTTTCTGTTGGGGTCCAAGGTTGGAATTAAAATAAGATTAATTCTTTAAGATAAGTTAAGAAAGTTTTATTTTTATGATTTAATACTTTGATTTATAAACGTAAATTAAGTAAGGGATTCTTGTATTCTAAGGAGGAATGGAGCCTTTGACGAGGAGGTAAGTACTGAGCGATTTTTTTTGGTTTAAATCATTATTTAGGTTCCGCAAAATCTGCTGCAGTTAACTAGATAAGAGTGTTAACTGAAACTTTTAACTGAACTGGACACATCACGGCAAGGCATCCTGGCATGCTCCCAAAGTAAAACACAAAATTTGTTTCGAAAGTTTTGCTTCATCGTTACTTTATATATACAAAATAGCTTTGAATAAAATACGAACTTTTGAAGTGATCTATGTCTAATTTTCACATAGAATAATTTACTTTTTGAAAGTCACTGTTAGTAAACAATTATCTTGTTGAAAATAGTCTGCAGTCTGGAGTGTGTACAACTGTTCAGAATGATGTATCGGCACATACATTAATTTGAAGCGAAACTTTTCCAATATTTAAACTAAACTATTTAAAAGTTGAGAACAACATCTTTACCCGACGATGCCAGAGCCCAAAAAGGAGTACTGTGTTAACTCGAGGTATTTATTTAAAGTACGCGAAACCAAATAACACCCTCAACTTACTAAGTTGTATGTCTAACACAGTTTCAAACAGTTCTAGTTAGCTCAATGAAAACATACAGTTGATTCCCACGGATGTCATAAGAGGTAACTGAGGGATTATTCTGACGGAACAACCCATCACTGGGGTATAATCCGGCAGATACCTGGTACTAACAGCGTTATCATCTAAGTCCCAATGTCGGACAGTTTGAATTGAATTATTTCCGGCAATCTAACTACATTGGGTATCCGATAGCCTTAAGCTAAGTTAACCCTATGGAGGAGTAATTCCACCGCCGTACAGACGAATCGATTCTCCGAGACCCGACGAGCATCAGTCTGAAAAAAAAAACTGTGAAAGGGATAGAAAGAGATTGAATCGTTTAAGCAGATCTCGTTGAGCTTCATCGCCTCGGCACTTTTCTGGTGGTCACCACTGTTGATTTGGGCTTTCAAGAAATCATGCCCCTGGATAAGTATGTGTGAGCGTGTATGAATTATAATAATTATGCTATATTTTAATGGTAAAGCACACACAAAGCTCGAGACAAATTATATTGGTCTAGTTATAACGAAAAAAAATTACTCCAATAATTTTGTGAGTTGTACAAACAGCCAAAACTAAATAGAATAGCGGCATCTCCTAATAAAGGGTTCATCGTACTTAAACTGAGGCTCCAATCATAATATAAACTATTGTAAACTATTTGGTACAGAAATAAACATTTTGTATTTTTTGTAAGTACTACAAAATATTTCCAATAATGCAACTATATTAACTGGGAATAGCGTAATGAAATCCTTTGAGTAAAGTTTTCGATATTTGATTCATATTATTTTTAATCTTCATAATTGTGTGGCTTACCATGCGTTTATAGGGCCAGTTGAATATTATAAGTAGAAACAAAAGCTTTACATTTTTCGTATAAATTAAGTTTCCGAACTTTAAACATTACTCACTATTCATTACTGTACATTCTAATGGTGAAATTCCGTCACATCTTAAGTCACTTGCAATTGCAGTAGGGTCACCCTCTCAACATAATGTTATATTTAATGGCACCCCTATAAGTTCGTTCACGCGACGGAGACGTATCGCAGCTATAAAACACGACTGGCGAGGCGTTAGAACATATTTACCTTTAAAACATGGAGGAGGTAGAACATGGAGACTTAATGGTGAATTAAACAGTACCGGTGAAACACCAAATGGCAAATGCAAGCTTTGACCCAATAACAGACCATTTAATGATACTTTAGAACTAAATTTTTCGATACAGGCAGATGACGGATGACTTACCACATAATGTTTATACTTGTGGACTAAAACAACACACTAATAATAAAATAATCATTAGGAAATGGCCATGAAAACTAGAATTTTAATAATATGAATGAGAACTCCAGTCTGCAACACAAATCAGGTGTCATGCAATGGTGTGTTAAAGCTATCTTTGTTTCAGTGTGAGATTGAGACAAAGCTATATTGGACAAATACCTATATCTCTTGTTCACAACGGAGTAATAATTGCATTGACGGGTTATAATACGATCCCGTGGGAAATTATTATGAGCACTCCATTTATTTCCTGCTCCATGTTCCAACCGTGTATGGCTTCCGATCAACGTGTAATTTTATATTAATTACTAGCGAGGCAAAGTGGTGTAATATTTTAATGCGCAATTACAGAATAGCATTCCATGTTTATCCGGGATTAATAGTAGCTGCTACGTTATTTATCTAGTTGTTATGTGATCATTTTGTGATTTACTGCTTTTAAGATATTAGTTATAATGTTTAATGCATGTTTGGTCTTTGTTTTTCAATATTTCTTAATGGTTTTAGAATTTTAGTGTGACGAACGAGTTGAATTATCAGTCCTTTTTTATATCAGGGCGGACACATTCAGAAGGTGCCTTGAATTTTGGGGAAAAGACCAGTAGACCAGAAAAGCACTGCAGTTGTCATCAGTACATGAAACCATGTCCGTGAACAATTAAAATACCACCCCGATATCCTTTCTGTGCAAGGTCTGTAATAGGGCATATCCCTGGGGAATTATCAGCCCACTCTGGACGTAAACCATCGACCTGTTTCTTCTTGCATCCAGCGAACTCTCGCAGCAATCCGCTTTGTTGACTTTATCGTTCCGCCTTGTTGACTTTACAAAGATGCATTTTGTGCTGAGCGGCCATCATTCCAGTATCTTTCGACTCCATCCGTTCAACAGCACTTATCTTGAAGTTTATTCTAACCTACCTCACTCACTAAAAGTTGGCAACAAAAATATTCGAAAATAATAATATACATAAAATTCACACCACAATCCATCAACCCTATTTATAATCATGAATAACGCATTATTCACTTAAGATTTTTCAGAGCCACGGAACCAAAACGATGAACTCGTGCCACCGCACATGCTCCAACAAAAGCAAAACAAAATTAATATAACCACCTCAAAACACATCTGTGTAACCTCCAGCCAAAACACCAAGAAATCAACTTAATGAAACATCATCTAATCTGGCAAACAAGTCATAAAGCGAGTAGATTTAATTAATCAAACATAAATTACGTGAACCATTGCTGTTTCTAACGGCAATAAAGACGGTGATTCATGGTGTGCGCCGCGCAATGTAGCAGGAACACTCCTAATGTTACGAGCGCGGTATTACGCTAAGGCCACGATTTTGGCTACTTAGAACTGCCGTTGAACTTAATGGCGGTGTCACAGTGCAAGATGTTCGAGTCTAATGCTGGTTTGAGGTGTTTTACGTTAGTGAAGAGCGAAATTAAAGCTCTTGTAGGTAATGGGTCGCTTAACGTGGTTTAATGCTGTTAGGACAACTTTTACAAGTATTTTAAATGATCAGTCTGTTGTAACATTCATGGAATTTGATATTATGATAGTATGACTCATTCCCCAAATAATACCAGGGGCCTATTTAATAAAACCGGCGACAGGTGACAATCTTACAACAACGACATTTGTGTAAGTTTCTTTCATGCTTTAGTAAACAGTTACCTGTCGCTCATATGAAACAATTAAGTCATTTTTAGAGAAATATGTCACATTGTCACGAAATAGCCTTTTCCTCATCCTTTTGTCTTTCGGAATACAGACGTAACGACGGTTTTGTGTTATATTATTGTACTTGTATATCACTAACATTTAACAGCGCCTAGTCTGTTTTTCCATACCGAAAAGGCACGCGCAATAAAACATTAAACTTAAAAAACTGGAGTCTGGAATGTAAGACCTATATTTACATAAACTTTCAAAGTCCTAACAAAAAGTCCTAATGACCTAAACCTATATAGCAAGGACAGACGACCTTATGTACACTTGAAGAAACATTAAAAAGGTATAATAGCTGTCACCATTTGATCCCTGGCAGGTAAACTCTTTTGTTTCTCGTGCTAAAAATATAGCTCCATTCAAAAATAACTTGTGTAATGGTTGAACAATGGTGAAACACACAATGAATGGTGGAACAATATTGATTTTAATTAGAAATAGGTAATTGTAACCTCATCGTTGGTCTAGTGATTGTAAGCAGTACTGCTGTGCACGATGTCCTGGATTCGGTGTCTAGCTCGGGCAAAATGTTGTTGAGTTTCTCCATATGGATTAGCTCCTATCAAGATCGGAGACTCTACACTCGAAGTTGTAGATGATTATGTCTACCTGGGACAAACGGTCCAGTTGGGTAAGTCCAAATTCGAGAAAGAGATCAACCGTCGAATCCGACTCGGTTGGGCGGCATTCGGGAAGTTGCGTGGTATCTTCTCGTCCAATTTACCGCAGTGTCTCAAGACAAAAGTCTATGACCAGTGTGTGTTGCCAGTGATCACCTATGGGACCGAGACGTGGTCGCTCACAATGGGCCTTATCAGAAAGCTTAAAGTCACCCAAAGGGCAATGGAGAGGGCTATGCTCGGCATATCCTTGCGTGATCACGTCAGAAATGATGATATTCGCAGGAGAACCAAAGTTAACGACATAGCCCGAAGAATTGCCAAACTTAAGTGGAAGTGGGCAGGGCACATTGCTCGCAGAACGGATGGCCGATGGGGCCGAAAAGTTCTGGAATGGCGAACGCAAACCGGAAGACGATACGTTGGAAGGCCTCCCACTAGGTGGACCGATGACCTGGTTAAGGTTGCGGGAAGGCGCTGGATGCGAGACGCACGGGATCGGTCAATGTGGCGACGCCTGGGGGAGGCCTATGTCCAGCAGTGGACGTCTTTAGGCTGAAATGATGATGATGAAGATATGGATTAGCAGACAAAGTCTGGGTTTAATCCAGACGATATCAATAGGCTCTACTTCTTTTACATGGGATTTAATAACCATTACTGGGAGAAATATGGATGTCTCTGCCAAACCCTTCTGAGAATACACATTGATTCACACCTATAATACGTACTTTATGTTATCTTATGTAAGTCAATTGAAATAATAGTTTAAAAAATATGAAAAACACGCTTTAAATGAAAACCAAATTAAAAAGTAGAAAATAATTTTCAATAAATTTAAATTGTTATTAATTTTTTACTTTTTAGTTCAATCGCTAATCCTGAAGATCCTGGTAAGGATAATGGGGCAAACTATTTAATTTATTTCATTGTCATCGGTCCTTGATACGTGTGCAAAGTTTCATTAATCCGACGTTTTTTAAAAATTACGTAAGAAGATTCCGTTACATAGATACGTACATACCAAGCTAATAAAAGGGTGTTAAAAATAAACTTAGGTAATACAAAAGGCTGACCTAATATTTAAACGCTTACCACATCCAGTCCAAGCCTCGCAAGAAAAACATTTAAAGACCAGACCTTATACTTTCATAAAATCGGCCCAGCTTAACGACTTTAGCAAGTTAAACCGTTTCACTAATACGAACAGTTACTAACTCCGACTCGATATTTAAGTGCTTTCCTATCGATTATGGCTCAGCCTGTGCTTTTTAGAGCTCTCACCCAATTTAAATCGCTTGTAATAAATTTGATTTATGCACAATATTAATTGGGCGATTTATTAGCCAATTTTTGAGTTAGTGGCTGTTGTGAAGCTATTGCAGATGGAATCTGGATAATTAGTGGAAGTAGATTTAGCAGGAGAAGCTATAGGGATATTAAATTAGATTGTGAGAAGTCTTTAATGTAGGCAAGATTTCAGTATCCTTGGAGACTTGCCTACTTAAAGGAGTGTACATCTTACTAGAACGCAAAATAAAACTCAGCACTGTAGTAGACATAAAATAATACTTAGGTCGGTATTCCAGATGCTCATGCTCAACTCAACTGAAACTGGGAATGGTCAGTTCTAATTGGTTGGCTTGTTTTTTTACATTAACGCGCTCAAGTCTAAGATCCTAGACGTCCGAAACGTTACCGAACTCTTTTAGCACAATATCAATGGAATTGAGTAGTGGTAAAATGTATTTTGAACGTTCTTGTAATTTCTTTAATTTTCATTCAATACCTACCACACATTTTGTGTAGAAACAATTCAGAAACGTTTGGGCATATAGGATCTTGGACTTGAGCATGTTAATGGCAAAGAAAACAAGCCAACCAATCACAACTGTCCATTTCTAGTTTGAGTTGATTTGAGCATGAGCATGGTCACCTAGAATACTGGCTTTAGCCTCTTGTGTATACTTGTCAAGTCAATAAATCAATATCTAAGCCTTTTCCTTACATATATTGGCGTTGGCTTCTAGTCTTGATAGTAGTCAAACTACTATCAAGTATCACACAAAATTGTAAACTCAAACCTTTGCAAATGAAAAAGAATCGAAAATTAACTATCTCAAAAATTGATACAAAGTAGAAAAAGGTCTTAATGTTTCCAATAAACTGATTTCCAACCAATTGACCAAAATAAAAGAGGACCTCTACGGTTTTCAGTTTCAACTGAATTACTTGAGAGAAATTGCTCTGTCTCGCATAATCCTTTGATCCATTCTTACTTCATTGTTCCAAGAAATATCTGAAATTAGTATTTTTTTGCGACCAAACTTGTTAAAGTCGATCACCATTTTCTTTTTATACAAAAAAATGTATCGGTTGATAACTTTGGGTAAAAGAAATGTTATATAAAACTTTAAATGTTAATGGCATTCGGTCTGAAAAAGGTTTGTTATTCTGCAGAAAGAGTTATAAAATGGTTTTGAAATATCGTGACGATAGATATTTAAATTTTGGTTTTTGGAGAAAGATTTTGTTATGACGGTGATCTGGCCTAAAAGGTACCTAAATTCAGTAACGCTATTTGAAGGCTAGGTAGCAAAATCTGTTTCTCATTCTTGTTGTCACCAGGAAATTACCTAGTGGCAATTGGCATAACTCTCAAATCACCTAAATCGAACACAAACTCCTAACTATAATAAAGCAAGCTAAGCCTCGTTAATACGTGGAAACAATAACAAACGACACAAAACTTCTGAACGAGGACTTTCAGGCATTAAACGTAAAGACAAAAGAAACCCCATAAAATTCAGGCCCCCAAAACTTTGGGAAACGAAGATTGAAGGTAACAATTGGCTGGAGGTTCGAACCCCATTCGATTGGGCACATTTATCTGTGTGTCCCGCTAATCCTGTGTGATCATTCATTTAGAGTACTGTGAGACTCCAGAGCCAGATGAATTTATATTAAACGGTGCATTTTTTAGGGATAGGGAGGTGAGATGTTATGTTGAGGGCTTATAAGGTCGGGATTTTTTTGTCGGTATGTGACTTTTCATGGTTAAAAAGGTTTTCTTACCAACTTCTAAAAAAGGTGGTGATCAATTCGACACGTATGTATGTAATATGGTTGGAATTCCCCAACATTCACATATGTTACTCTAATTGGGTTTTTAAGCATGTGTGCTAAATTTCATAAGTTTATGTTTGTTTGTTTATCCACATATTTCTCCGAAACTGCTTATCGGATCGTGACCATTCTTATAGTGCAAGTTTCATCCAAATTGGTTGGTATGGAACATACAAACGAACTCCTCAACAGCGACAAACAGCACAAATGTGTAAATTGAGTTATTAGAACTAGTTAATCCTTTAGGTACCTTACTATAGAACTTACTCACTTTTTAGTGATAGTGTACTAAAACTAAAAATTGATATATAAAAAAGTTTTCACAAAAATGTATTCTTTTTTTTCGTTATTCGACACCGGCTCCCGAAACGAAAGTTATTTTGCACGTTTTAGTGTTTTGCTTTTGAAGTCGGCTTATTTTTTATGAATATTTTCTTTTCTCTTGTTTCTTTATGCAAGCATCTTCTTTAGGCAATGCCTGGTCGCCTTCAGCAAGTGTTGAGATCAGCATCATTATCATTTCCTTTCCTTCCATCCATCCTTTCCTAAGGCCTTCCACAAGAGTCGCCAAATCGACCGCTCCCGAACGTAACGCATCCAACGTATTCCCACAACCCTAACCAGGTCAAGCAAGGACCATGTATCGTATGAGTATGGGATCGGATCTCGCGATGCTACTCTGCCTAACCTTTTTTACCAACTATATTGGGGTCGGCTTCCAGTCTTAGCAGATTCAGCTGAGTACCAGTGTTTTACATCGAATCTTTCGATGCATTTTAATAAAATTCTTCTGGAATAGATCACCTCTAAAACCCTATTTAATTCCAATGGTGCATTCTAAGAAGCCCTATGGTGATGATGGTCTATTCTATTCTCATTTTAAGCTTTTAAATTACTAAGAATGTTGAAAAACATTTTCTGACTTAATATTTTCCACTCAACTTTTAAGTCAGCATATTTCATTTCACTTATTTTATGATTAAAAAATATTTCATCCATAAAATTCCAGGCTCATTATATATATAACATGCGATGTTACCTATTAATAAATACTATGAAAGAATATTACCGGATCGTATCAATTAAAATTTTATTAAGTGTCTTTATCGGCACACTTTCTAAACTTCGAGGATTTTGACTCCAATAACTTGAATTTTCATTAAATTATTTTCTGTAGTGAGAGTTTTTGTCGAGGTTGATATAATTTTAAAAGCTAGTTTTTCTTTGCAGAGCTATCAGGCAAACTCTCCAATGAGGGATGGGGTGAAGTTTTCTTTGCAGAGCTATCAGGCAAACTCACCAATGAGGGATGGGGTGAAGTTTTCTTTGCAGAGCTATCAGGCAAACTCTCCAATGAGGGATGGGGTGAAGTTTTCTTTGCAGAGCTATCAGGCAAACTCTCCAATGAGGGATGGGGTGAAGTTTTCTTTGCTGAGCTATCAGGCAAACTCTCCAATGAGGGATGGGGTGAAGTTTTTTCTATAATTATCTATCATCATTATCATCAGCCTTTTTAAGTTTCCATTGCTTGAACACAGGCCTTCTCTCTGTGAGAGGGAATGGGCCGTAATCCACCACGCGGGCCTAGTACGGGTTGGTGGATGTCACATGTCTTTGAATTTTTGGTTCTAGGACATGCCGGCTGCCTCACGATGTTTTCCTTCACCGTTTTGAGAGCAGTGGTGATGAAATTTACACAAAGTGAAGCCCCTGCCTTGGTTCGAATCCACGACATACGACACATAAGTCGCGGCCGATACCACTGGGCCACCACTGCTCTTAAGTATCTATCTAATTCTCAAGTTTGTTTTGATAAGTTTGTCTACAAAATAATGTTGATGGATGTGTCTTGATCAGCAGATCTATTCTGTAAACATCTCATCGAGAAAACTTACATAGAGGAGCGAACTTAAAACAAACTTACATTTTTCCTTGGTTGGATGGATTGTTAGCTCACTTCATGTTCACTACACCTAAGTATTCAAGATGAGAATCTTACAGAGTAGCACAACAACGGTGTCACTGACACACATAATTACATACATGCTTACACTCAAGCTGTTTTCCCTTGGGCGTATGCAGATACTAGAGAATGCCATATACACACTACGATAATTACATACTCGTGTCATACACGTGTATGTTCGTTAAAAATAATTTACAAATAAATTTGCTCGAGTCTCTAGTCAGTGCCTAATAAAGAATGATTGTTTGATAGATTTTTATCACCTAATCTTTTAAACCCCTGCTTTGTTCAAAAAAATCGTACTCGTAAGTAAAGCAAAATATTCCCACTTAACTGAACGAGAACCGCTTTGCGTATCTTCATCCCGTTTAAAATAATGAGCCAATCAGTCAGAGACGTGGAATGCTTTGGCACGGATTACTCTGCAAGGTTTCAATCGGGTAATCTTATTGCAGTTAGACCAAGATAAAAAGAATAACATGTTATATCAAAGTGAGAAGTTGCAGTAAGTAATTTAACTTTTTTCTAAACATAAATGTTGTATACGTGCATTTTGTTTAATTCAAAACATGGTGTTATTATTACACGTCTTTTCTAATTTTCCGACCCTAATACAGTTCTAAATTAAACTCGAAAAAAATATTTTAATAAAGCCATTTACAGGTCCTATTGACATGAAGTCTGCCAGTCAGAAAACTAAATCCAAAGCGTTAGAAGGTTATGACGGAGAATAACGGGCAATATAAATGCCTCCACTAGTCTCAGAAAAAAAGTAGGTTACAAGAAATCTACATCAATAATAAAAGCTGAATCCCATACCCCCTAAACAAGGAACCCGCCAAGTGAACAAGTATTTGAAATATTACTTTGAGCGATAAACCACTGCAGTATGGCTTTACAAGTATCTAGGTATATTTACGCGTATGATTTCCCCGTAGAGTAATCAGTATTCCAGATTACTATATCATGTAAGTGTTCATTACCAGTTCCTTCTGGGAATTGGTGTACTAGATCCGATCGATGGGGAATTCATTAAAATCAACCTTATTTTGCTTAATTTTTCACAACGTATTGAATTTTGAATAATGGAATATTGCAATTGTCATTATCTGCTTCTCGGAAAACCTCGGGTGTTCTTATTACAGTGAACAAATGATTTTCATAAAAACCACAGCTGTTTTGTTTTTTTTTATTGGCACTATCTCACCGCACTATGCCCGAACCACTGCAACTCCTGAAAGCCAGAATCAACAGTTGCAACCATCTGATAAGCGTCGAGGCAATCAAGCTCGACGAATTTAACTGTCTTGGATCCCGCAACGAAATTAATCTGCAAAGAATAACGGAGGAGTAGTAAAACAGTTGTTTTGATTTATTGAGTAGGTTTATACTCGTGGAGGAGCTCGTGGCTAAATAATAACAGCCGCACTGTTCGATCATCGAGTAAGTCAGAAGCGTTAGATCTGACACCAGTCTTGCCAATGGGTATGGTGTTACCCAGTTACTGGGTTGTGGAGGTCAGATAGGCTCCATATAAAACACTGATACTCAGCTGAATCCGGTCAGACCGAAAGCCGAACCCAAAGTAGTTGGGAAAAGGCTAGGCAGATTAATTGAGTAGGTTTATACTTACTTTTTAGTTAATATATCTAATGCACGAGTTACGATACTAAACTACTTTTATAGGCAGTAACTCTTGCTATAAACTACCATAATTTCAGCCGAAAGACCTCCATAACTGCACATAGGCCTTCACTGAAGCAATGCAACATTGACCTCTCTCATCCATCGGACGCCCGCGGCCTTTACCAGGTCATCTGCTCACATTATAGGCCTTCTAACACTTTCGGTACGCGATCGTTACTCCTGAAGTTTTGGCACATTGACTATTCATCATACGAGCAATGTGCGCTATGAATTATGCTGACAGAAAATTGTTTTACATAAATACATACTTCAAAGTTTTAAGAAAACATTGGAAACCTTTGACTTTTGAAGTTATTGCTGTAAGCTATTATCGTTATATTATTCATATGTAAGAAATACATACGTATTTGTTCAGCTAAAGTAATATTTTGCTAACCTTCAACCAAGACTGGTTGTGAAGTGTATTCACAAGTTGAAGGCATTCGATCACTGTTCGGTTTTGGAGGTGAATCAATCCAATAGCAAGCTTATATCTTACGTTTTAGGGTTCGGTACCCAAAGGTTAAAAACGGGACCCTATTACTAAGTCTCCGCGGTCCGTCTGTCTGTCTGTTACCAGGCTGTATCTCATGAACCGTGACAGCTACCCAGTTGAAATTTTCACAGATGATGTATTTATGTTGCCGCTATAACAAATTAATATTTAAGTGGGGCTCCCATACAACAAAAGTTGTTTTTTTGCCGTTTTTTGCGATAATGGTACGGAAACCTTCGTGCGCGAGTCCGACTCGCACTTGGCTGATTTTTTTGTACTCACTGCCCCATTGTTACGCAAAGGACTCCCCAAATTTATTTCTAATATCCTATTCCTGGGCTACTTCAAACCAGTGAGCCATTGCACGGAGTTTATTAGCTGTGTGCATGGAGTTCTCCTGAAGAAATTTGGGTAATATTTGTGGAAACTAGTCATCGACAAGGCAGATATTAAATTGCACTCGTAAGTGCTCTTACTACGTTCGTGCTCTTTCAGATCTATATTTTGGGTTTTTAGCAATTTTTATATAACCATGCATATGTCATGGAGCATATGATTAATATGTGTACTTTGTATAATGTATTGTGAATCGGTTAATAATAAAGCTTCCTAACAACAAATTAACTACCAACGATCTGTGGTTGACTGTAATACTAACTAAGCTGTGTTAAAAATAATTATCGAAAAAAATACTGAATTTTAAAAATATAACAAAGTTTCCGAAAGCGTGATATGTTCTGCTAAAATAATCGTTTTCTTAAGCTCTATAGAAACCAGATTAATTTCTACTATTGTAATAGATTAAATTTTGTAACTCTCAATCTTAATTAAAATACCTACCGGTCGGTAGTTCGGGTGTAGGTATTCGTCTTTTGTACGACTTAGTTCACGAGCGAGCGAAGCGAGCTCGGGAACTTAGGGCACCCTGATACAGATAGGTTAGGTTCGAAGGAGATGACGGGAGCTGGAGTGAGCAATTTTCGTATTGCTTTTTGTATTTTATTCGGTAATTACTTTATTTGTATTCGCATATAAGTTGTTAGAAAATAAGTGTACAAAGCAGTAAATTTCATATTTTGAGTATAAAGCAGTAATATTTTTTTCAGAGCTTTTATTACTACTCTTATAAATTTAGTCAAGTCAAATCGGGCAATTTAATAAACATTGTTTTAAATAGCTACGTAACGGTTGAGCAATTTCCTTCATGTTAGGTTACCTTAGACCCTACATAAAGAAATAGTGGTCGGTCTTGTCTATACTATATATAGGCTATATTAACATCAACTTCAACATTAAAATAATAAAAAAAAACATGTTTTTAGTACCTGGCCCATTAAATGATGGGCATTATTCAGAAAGCTCGGTCCATTTATTTATTACAATAGTTTTTAACATATTGCCTACTCATATTGGGCATTTTTTAAATTGTCTGGGTATTATAAATAATTCCGTATTAATCGCTTGATCCATAACATAATATATTATACACCTACCTAAACTAAATATTATGCTTGAACTGGATTCACTTCGTCAATAATGTAAGCGATAAGACCTTTCCTTCTCAAGTTCAACGCCGCTCCACGATGGATTCCATCGGTTAAGTTTAGTTACGGAAGTTACCTAACAATAAACTTATAAATACCTAGTTTAATATTATACCTTTTCCATTTCCTACTGTTATATTTTTCTAAGGTGTAATAAAAGTAATTGTTTTTTTGGATTCCAATATACAATGCAAACACTTGTAAAGGAAACTTTAGTATGAGCTCTACCAAGGCCGGCTTTTTGTTGATTGATAAACTAAACTAATATTATAAGGAAGAAAAATGGTTGTCAGCAGGAGATTCTTTCAGGAACTGTTGGTCCGATTTGGCTGATAGTAAGTTATTACTCTATTGCTGAGTGGCATAGCCCACTTTTTATCTCATTAAATAGTGCGTTCCTATGGAATATGCCTCGGCAGCGAAGCCGGAGATTGTAGTGAGTCATATAATAATTTATTATGGGATTTTATAGTAACAAAGCATTTTTTTTTTTTTTTTGTGGGTCATCATCCGATGAGTTTTCCCGCTCTGGGTGCAAATTGATCTCCTGCCACATTGATGCGGCATTCGACCAGGTTTCAGGCTGGCTAAAGTAGCATCATCTTTTATGGAGTACTGCAAAAAAAAATGATGTAAAAGTTACTATAAAATACCTCCCCACATGCTAGAACTGAATGAGATGAAATTAAAATTTTGTATAAAACGCTCACTATTCAGGCAAGCATATTATAAGTTGGGGGATTACATCGCTGATGAAAATGCTTGGCTCAATGCTGGTCCTGCTGCACAGCCTCTAGGGCGCAAGAACAAGTGATGTGCAGAAAAAAATTGAAGTATTTTTGGACCTGCTGAAGACTGTATGAATATTTTTGTATAGTATAAACTCAATTTCATTTAGTATTTTATAACTGTACAGCACATGTGTGAGTACCATGTTCCTACTATAAATCTACCATTCACTGTACCTATGTGTCGTTTGTTGACTTCTGTGAGCCCTGACAGTAGAGTGTGTCATGCTCTCTCTAATGTCTCTCTGATGGTGGCACGTGTTGATTTTTTTAAATTTTTTTTTAAGCTGTAGGCTCGCGTTTAACCACTATCTCGGCTGATGATAAGCGATTATGTGGTCGACGGTGAAGCACGCTTGCCTAGAAGTAACCTATTCACTCTTGACTTGAAGACCCCAAGTTTGTGGCTATCAGGAAACAGACTCCGGCAGGGAATTCCACTGCAATGAAAGTATTCACAAAACGCTTTGTACGAATGGGTGGGATGTCAACCATGTACCGGTGGCGCATTGCCGTTCTTCAAATTGAATCATTCAGTTCCCTTCATGATGGTTGAGCTGACTGGTGCCGATCCATGCGTCATGTTCATGAACGGGCGCCATCATTTGGGATTGGTCATGACTTAGCTGCCTCGGCCTATTATTGTATTTTTGTACTCTAGACGCTTTTACATGCAAGTCTTTTTCTGCGTTCTCACATATATATATTTTTCAACAAGAATGACGTAACCAAAAACTTGTAATTAAAACTGATGGAAAAGAGAGTCCTCAGAGTTTCTTGAAAATTCTTCTCCATTGAGACCTACTGACGCTTGCGAATTTGCAACCTGAGTAATTTTGTTTTTTTTTATTTGACAAATCAAAAGTACCTATAAGGTTTATTTGAAATAAACCTTAAAGTATTTGTTTTAAAACCTCAACCATAAACTTAGTTTATAAGTTTAAAATAAGCTTTCCGAGTCAGTGAGCACAATATTTCTATTTCTATTTATTTATCACGGCTCTGTATAATTATGAAATCAAATCAACATTAATAGGCATAAGTGAAGTTTGGCAAACAATCTTGCCGAGGTAATAATAATACTGCATTTATTTGATATTTATACCAAACTACTAATCAAAATGCGAATCGCAGGAAAACTAAGTTTGCGGAATATTACGTTCCTTTGTTTGAAATTTACATACATCTGTACAGTTTTAATTTTGCTCTGTTCCCGACTGAGCCCATTTCTATACTAATTTCGGGATTAAAAATAAGCTGTGAAATTTTAACGGTTTCAGCCTCGAACAGAACCTGTTCGGTATGATGGGATGCGATAATCCTTAATCTAAGATAAATTAACGCGATGAACGATACTACTTCCGTTTCCTATTTGTTCATATATTAATCCGTGGACAATGGTGTGGATTATATGTTTGCCAATTTATTATATAATCATAGTTTTATTTAAACTTTAACATGTAACTGTTTTTTTGTCCCTAATAAATAAATAAATAAAAATATTTGTCCCGTGCGGGAATCCAATCTGCGACACGCAGCGCAGCAGTCAATCACTCAACCACTGCGCCAACCGTGCGCTCAAATTTGTAAAGGTATATTTATCATCATAATCTTGTCCTACTCCGAATATTGGGGACGGTCGCGTAATTGCTACGTCTTCCTCTTTCAATAGTTTTCTAATTGTTGTCTTCTTAGTGCTCAACCGATATGTAGACATATCATATGGAACATACTTGCCGTGCTATTTACTTTCAGCCAGACATATTGTGAATATGAAAATATAGCCTTTGAGTACAGTCTCACAAATTAGAGTAGGTATATTCAAACTTTAATAGTAAATTCTCTTTTTTATAATATTAGTAAGATAGTAAGGATAGGATGTGGATGGATTACTATAATTGACAGCCTTCGATTCGATGGAGACTTGGGCTGTACTGCAGTCACTCCAACGGTGCCATATTGACTACCGGTATATCGATGTGTTGAAGTTTTTGTACAAAAAGGCCACCACATCAGTTCGACTTCAGTATTAGACCTCGGAACCCGTCCATCTGCAGAGTGGTCTGAGGCAGGGAAAAGACATATCTCCGAAACTGTTCACCACTGCACTGAAGGACGTCTTCAAGTTTCTGGACTTGAGAGGGCTAGGTATCAACGTCAACCTTCTGTTTGCCGACGATATAGTGGTCATGGCTGAAAACATGGAGGACCTCAGTACAATGCTCGATGACCTCAGAAGAACTTCCGAAAGAGTGGGATTTAGGATGAACATAGACAAAACCAAAGTTATTTTTAATGCCCAGGTTACACCCACTCCTATCAAGATCGGAGACTCTATACTCGAAATTGTGGGCGACTATGTCTACCTGGGACAAATGATCCAGTTGGGTAACGCGAGATAGAGGTTAACCGATGAATCCGACTCGGCTGGGCAGAGCGTTCTGGAAGTTGCGCGGTATCTTTTCGTCCAACTTACCACAGTGTCTCAAGATGACAGTCTATGACCAATGTGTGCTGCCAGTGATGACTCTGGCTATGGCTCTGAGATGTAGTCGCTCACAATGGGCCTCATCAGATAGTTTACAGTTACCCAAAGGGCAATGGATAGGGCTATTCTCGGCGTTTCCTTGCGTGATCGAATCAGAAATGTAGAGATCCGCAAGAAAACCAGGGTTACCGAGATAGCTCGAAGAATTGTCAAACTTAAGTGGCAGTGGGCAGGTCGCAGCCGGGTTCCGAAATAAAGGTAGGAGGGGTTCACATCGGCGTCGGTTTGACGATGAAGTACCTGGGACTCGTCCTCGACAGCCGGTGGAATTTCGTGGAGCATTTCCGACGTTTTGCGCCCAGACTGGAGCGGGTCGGGGCTGCCCTCAAGCGTCTCTTGCCCAATCTAGGGGGTCTAAACGCCTCCTGCCGGAGGCTCTATGCGAGGGTCGTGCGGTCCATGGCCCTTTACGGCGCACCGGTGTGGGCGCGTTCCCTGAGGCGGCGACCAGCCCGCTCGTTGAACGCGTCCCAAAACGTCATGGCCATCCGGCTGGTCCGGGGATACCGCACGGTCTCCGGTGAGGCGGCGAGCCTCCTTGGCGGATTGCCGCCATGGGATCTGGAGGCAAAAATCCTCGCGCACATTTGGGAGTGGCACGAGGAGGCGAAACGCCGGGGAATAACTCCGCTGCCACGACAAATCGCGGTTCGGCGGACAGAGCTCCGGCAGGATCTCAGACATGGAGAGAGCGACTGTCGCAACCCAGTGCTGGGCACGCCACAATTGCGGCGATAAGGCCCCTCTTTAAGGAGTGGCTTGAGAGGCGCCACGGCGTCCTCCCCTTCCGCCTGACGCAGGTCCTCACCGGACATGGCTGTTTCGGGAGTTTCCTGTTCCGGATAAGGCGGGAGGAAACGCCCGGGTGTCACCATTGTGTGGATCGCCCGGAGGACACGGTGGAGCAGACCTCCACCGTATGAGGTCTGCCCCGCTTGGGCGGAGCACCGCCGTGTCCTCGTGGAGGCGATCAGCGGTGGCAACCTCTCGCGTCCGGCCCTGGTTCAGGCCATGGTACGGGGCGAGAGGGCATGGGAAGCTGTCACCTCCTTCTGCGAAGCAGTAATGCTCGCGAAGGAGGAGGCGGAACGCGTGAGGGAGACGCAACGGAGACTCCCTCGCGCCCCTAGCCACCGCAGGAAACGCCCTGGGCGTCGGGAGTCGCAAGCCGATTCCCGGCCACCGTAGGCGCGGGCTTGAGGACGGCGAGTAATGGGTAGCTCGCCGCCCGATAAGGACCAGGCCTGAGTCGACGCCGCGTAGTGTTCCACGCGCGCCTCAAAGAGATGTCAGCAAAACTGACGGGGTCCATTAGGGCCGATGTCTGTCTGGGTCGCGGAGAAATTTGAAAGAGAGTTACCGCGGCCCTGGCAAAAGCAACTGAAGGAACACGGGTGGGTTTTAGTCAATAAAAGTCTGACACGCCCTCCTGCTTCACCCAGAGCGGGAGAAGTCATTGGATGATTTCAACCCAAAAAAAAAAAGGCGTCCTTTTAGTCAATTTATCACTTTGGTACTTTGGTTTTTTCCCAGGGAATTTTATAAAACAGCCTGTCAACTAATTTAGTTTTAGTTAGAAGCTAAGTATGTGAAATCTATTACTTTGTGTAATTTATTACAAATAACTATTGCTCTCAAACGGTGAAGGAAAACACAGTGAGAATAGCGATATCCTAGAAATAAAACTTAGAAGAAATGTGACATCTACCAACCAGCACTGGGTCCTCGTGGTAGATTGTAGTCTATTTCCTATCAAAGAGATGAACTGTGTATCCCATCAGTGGGAACAGGAGCTGATTATGTGACGTGAAATTATGTCTCCCACTAATGGGTGTCTCTCGAGTTCGAAACTAAATATTTAATTTATGAAAGAAAAAAGTGACTCATTTTTTTATTAATATTTAACTGTCCCCGTATGAATGGGCATTTTATTTATTTTTCTGTAGATTCACACACCCACTCACACACACTTATTATAAGCTGTAGAATAAAGTACAGGACAAAAATTTCTCTTCCATTTTTTTTTTTATTCATTTCAGTTTATTTTCAATTTGACATTAATATAACAGGCTGATGAAAGTTTTTCCTAGGTTTGCTCTACTTATAACACTGCGATCTAGATCAAAGCTCCGATCTCTTGACCTTTAGAAACATTTTCAGCAATAAATTACAAATACCTGGTAGAATGGCTTCGGCTTCGGTAAAAATAATCTTACATAATTCCTTATGCGGTTCTCTCCAAATTTATAAGAAAGATGGCGTCTTATCTACCGGCCGTGGCATAACCGCTTTCTATTGACTTAAACTATCGTTTGTCTTGTAATCCAATATCCCGGAAAAACATTATAATACGAAAAGGACCCAATTCTTACATTTCCCGTTTTTCCTTTTAAGTGGGGATATAAGTTATTCAGCTGTACGATATTTCTGCCGCTTCGGTTCTCGGAAAAAAAAGTTCCTTTTGTGGAACGACTGATTATCTCCGAAAGACACGGCACGGGTATTTTTGATCTATTTCTGCGTAATCGCGTTATTTTTCGTCAAAGGTAATTAATTCCTTTTACAGGATACCAGCTCATTAAAAAATGGCTGGCTCCTGCCTTTACTAATTTGCGACTTAATAATACCGAGAACCTGCATTAATCATTATATTTATTTCGGTTTTAGCGGAAGCGCCATGTTGTGTGTGCGCCTGACTGACTGGGGGTGCTGAGGAGGATACATCGTTCCGCTAACTTCTTCGACTTGGCTGTTGTGTGAGATTGGAACGACAGTCCCCTACATCTCATAGGTAGCTGCCCTACCATACACCGTTACCTAATTCACTGCGTCAAAGTGTGTCATGTAATCATGAAAATGTACTAAATTTTAACTGTCATTTATTCTTATTATTTGTTTTTATTTGATGTTGGCCTGGAAAGAAACAATTTTACTTAATTTTACCTCCAATAAAGATCTTTGCCGTAACTTAGCAACAATTTCAATAAAACATCTAGTTTCAACATCACTGAAATTCGCTCTCAAACGTATCAAGATCAAGGCAGAGATTACGTGGAACTTGCTACATGAAGTATTTACGTGAAGGAACACTGCCGAACAGTCTACGCGGAATAATCTGCTTCTAATTCCGCCATTATTCACTGAACTTAACCTTAGAATTTGATCATCCGCGGATTAACAAAAAGACGGTTACAAGTAGGCCTGTGCTGTCGATGTATCGATAAAATTATGGAATACTAGCTTTTTGCAGCGGTTTCGCCCGCGAATAGTACTTTTTTCTAGATGTCAGTTACCTACCCAATGTCCCTTTTTATACCCCTAACAACCTGTATGCGAAAATTCATGATGATCGAAAATTGCTGTAAGAGCATACCTAACAATAAAATTCACATTCGAATTTAATATGGTACTAAGTTAGGATTACGATAATTAAATAATCTATTTAGTCTGTACTCATTTAAACAAAGTGACTTATAAAGCTGGTATTACGTATCTACTTTTGAAACAACTTCACTAAATAAAAACAAACAAGGTCACACGCCAGGTGTTTAATTTTATTACATAAACGTAAGAAAAGAGATATTTTTTTCAGAACCATAAAAACTCAAGCATTTTACGGACACTGCCAACCTAAGTGCTTAAACACCAACCACTTAGCCTAAATGATCCCAAGACAGTCAGTCGCGCTTGGGATATAAAAGGGCTCTCAGTATTCAAAAATGTACTACTTAAGAAAATTTTAATACCAACAAAAGGCCCATATTCTTCAGCAGCTAAAAAGCGGGGAATTGTTTTATGTTAAGCGAGGAAAAGTATACAAAAGTGCCTAGCGTGGCCAGAATACAATTTAAGAAGATACTATGAAAAGAAGGCCTATTTTCTTTGCTGGAAGATTTTATTTGAATGGTATGTTCAAATAAAATCTTCCGCGCCTGTTATCCCTAAAAAGTTAGCAGTTAGTAAGCAGAGGTGCACTTGTAGTACCTCTCATTTCGCCAGTTATGTTAAAGTCTCATGTTATAGAGGGCGAGCCTATTGCCATCATCATCTTCATCATATCAGCACCGCCACATTGACCGGTCCCATGCGTCCCGCATCCAGCGGATCCCCGAAATGTTCACAAGGTCTTCGGTCCACCTGGTGCGAGGCCTTCCAACGCAAATTGCAATTTGCCATCAACCGGACACAAAGACTTTATTTGAAGTTGAACTAAAACAGCATTATGCTTCAATTTATGGAATGTATCTTTATGATAGACAGAAAGGACAAAAAATATACATTTCTAAGGCATAATATTTGTCTTGGACCAAGTGATTTATCAGATCAGCATGTATAATGCCCGGGCAATATGAATCTAGTCAAGTCAAATCTGGCAATGTAATAAAACCTGATATAAACTTCAATATTTAGCACATGGTCTGCTCATTATGTATATTGCCACGTAACGGTTGGGCAATTCGATAATTATGGTTAATGATAAGTCCAAGAGCGGGCGAAGTGAGCTCGGTAGCTTAGGCCATCCCGACACGAATAAGTTAGGTTCGAAGGAATTGACGCTCCCGTCAACTCTATCATGTTAGGTCACTTTAGACGATGCAAACAGAAAGAGGAGCCACACAGCGGGGTTCCGTCGACTTTGTTGCTTAAATAATAATCGTACTTATCTATTCTATATTAAAGCCAATGTCAATATTAAAAATATTAAAAAAAAGCACATCGTATTACCCTGCCCAATAAGTGAGGCATTATTCAGAAAGCCCGGTCAATTTAATTAATTCAATAGTGTTTATTATATAGCCCGACTCATATTGGGCATTTTCAAATTGCCCGGACATTATGAATAATCACTACCGTATAAATCACTTGGTCCATAACATATTCACTGTTTCACTTATCAAGCGTCAGTAAACTAGTAAGTAAGATGTTACCAAAACTTTTCCATTATCATATTTTTTTATGTCCCCACTGCTGAGACACAGGCCACCTCTATGTGAGAGGCAATGGGCCGTAATGCTGTTTATGCAAATAAATTTTATTCTATTCTATTCTATTCTATCCACAACGCAGGCCCAGGCGATGTAATACGTCTTCTAATTTTTGGTACAAGGACATGTATTAGATTTTTCACGATGTGTTCGTTCACCGTTTTGAGAGCAGTGGTGATGAAATAACTTACACAAAGTAATGCGTCTGCCTGGGTTCGAACCTAGGGCATTACAACTTGTAAGTCGCGGTTGATACCATTGGCCCACCTCTGCTCTCTTAAAACATTTTAGTTTTTACAAAAAAAATAGCCATCAGAAAATTTTACGAGTATCTATAATAATTTCCTACTAAAACCAATCAAAAGCATCGATACTTTTATTCATAACTCGCCTCACATCCCTATTCGAGAGCTCCCAGCAAGAATCTTTCCTATGTAAATTTATTGCAATAGTCGGCGCGCCCCGCGGGTTTGGTCGCCGCACAAACACGCCAGACGTTCCCTCTGATATTTAAATCAGACAAAATAGGGACACTTGCTTGTATTCTATGTCTCAATAGTGGTTGGCTTTATTGAGCTCACAACATTTTTGCGTAGTTGTTATACAGATGTCTCTTGAGATTTTGTTTAGTTGAATTGAAAGTTGGATTTCGACTCTTGAGTTTAATGCGTATGTTAAATGTAGTTGTATATTGTTGAGAATATCCCTTGAGAGCTACGGAAACATTGACAATTGTACTTTGGGGATATGTGGATCAGGGTATAAAGTCCAACAAAACTCCATAGAAAAGGGAGGATCCTCCGACCAGACGGGTGTTGTGTCTGGTCCGAGCAACTGCCCAACGGTTGTTGTCGCACTGTTGTATGTGTTCTAATCGCGCCGAAAATGCAGCGATGCAGGATTTGTGTGACGTCATATCATTAGTTCGTAAGTGGCGGCGTTGGTGCCGCTACAGTAACTACACGCGAATGTTCAAAGAAGGGCAACCAAAATGGTCATGCAAAATTGCCATACGAAAAACGCCTCATAGATCTTGGCCCTTACTATCCTGGAACAGCGTAGACAAAGGGTATTGAGACTTACAAAATACTAAAATAATACTATGACGTGCCCAGCCTTCAAGACCTTTTACACACTCAACGCCAATAACCCCTTACGAGCTCATTTCCTCAAGCTATAGGGCAATTAATCGTAGAAGAAACCTTTGAAGTAATTCCTCCAAAAGTATGGATCAGGCGCCCGAAAAGTGATGTGATAGCTCCCACACTGAACTGTTTCAAAAACGGATTAAATAAATAAAAAATCTCCTAGTTGAAACACACTCATCAGCTAACTAGCTGCTGGTGTGGCTCACCAAAAAAATCATAATAATAGGTATTGGAAAAAAATACACAATCGCAGTACAGAATAGCTTCTACTCGTCATTCACAAATAGCATAGAATTCCTCTAAAGACGATGTTGCTACCAACGCTTATGTAAGAAGCAATTACTAGTCAGGCGAACCCGAAATGCGCTGTTGATTCCCCGAAATGCGCTGTTTACGTAACCTGGCAAATTCTTGTCAATATATTTTAGATAAACAATAATTTACTATACATAGACTTTAATGGCGATGTTCTTCAGAAAGTCCTGGTGCGCAGTACTCATAACCAGCGTGCGTGTATGACGAGATGTGTGAACGTAAATAAAGCAAAAAGAAAGAAAGAAAAAATATTTATTTCAAAAAGAGTATGTAAGGATCGTAGCAGGTGGTGTTCTGTAGTTTCTGCCTACTCCTAAGGAAAAAAGGCGTGATTTTATATATTATGTACGTATGTATGTGTAATCTGCCTAGTCTTTTCCCAACTATGTTGGTTTCCAGTCTACCTGGATGCAGCGATTGTCTATCTGACCTCCAGGCCAGATTGATGTCAGATTGCCTAGCTTCTAAGTACCCGTAACAATTTTAAAAGATCTTCAAATGATAGCCGGGAGCAACCGCGTAACATGCCTCGAGCACAGAGCAATCACCCATCCTCGAAATCATCTCGGCAAAAGTTGCTTAACCTTTTTGATCGGCCTGTACTGCTGTTATCATGTAGCCACGAGCTCCTCATTTTTAACCGACTTCCCAAAAAGGAGGAGGTTCTATGTTCGACATTAAATTTGTTTTTTTTTTTTTGTGTAAGTTCACCGATATCTCCGTCAATTGTGGACCGATTTTGAAAATTCTTTTTATGTTTGAAAAAGTATGTTCCGAAATTGGTCCAATTTTAATTTGGTTAAGATCTGATGAAGAACTTCGGAGATATACAACAGAACTCTTCAATAAATAACGGCAAATCTCTCGGGATTGCTGCAATCGCATGTCTGTTTGTTGTTTATAACATTTCATAACATAACATCACGCCAGTTCGCTCGTAAGGGGTAAGCAGATCTCTCATTTCACCGGTTATGTTCGAGTTTCATGAAATCTATTCTGGCGAAATAGTTCCCTTACTAACTTGCCTATTAGGTACGTACAACTAAAAAGTGAAAAATAAAAAAAAAATTGCAAAAAAATACTACCGACATCCAAATACAAAACTACAAAGTGAAAAATAACTATTTGTTTTTAAGTCGGTGTCTTTCGTAGGTACCATTTTTTGCGTTATGGACACCGACTTCAAAACAATTAGTTATTTTTCACTTTGTAGTTTTGTGTAAAGTAAAAATAATGTTTAAAGGCGTGGGCACACAAGTATCATTTAATTGGCTACGTTCGTGTAGCAATCGCGTAGCAACGTGTAAGATAATAATATTATTATATTGATCTTAATAACAACAATTTTAAGACGAAGACGGAACGAAGACGATACGTTGGAAGGCCTCCCACTAGGTGGACTGATGACCTGGTTAGGGTTGCGGGAAGGCGCTGGATGCGAGACGCACGGGATCGGTCAATGTGGCGACGCCCTGGGGGAGGCCTATGTCCAGCAGTGGACGTCTTTCGGCTGAAATGATGATGATGATGATGAACAACAATTTTAATTAGGCAGCTGTGTTAACTCGTTTTAGATGTTCACAATTAACTTTTTTGTATTAGATAACTATAATTCTATGCCTTTGTATTCCTTTGTTTGCTTCGTCATGATATGACAATTTGTTTATGTCAAAATTAAAACCTCATGTAAATGAACTGTATCATTTTTCTTGTTAGAAATTAAGATTCTTTAAACTTAAGACGATGATTTTATTGATCATTATAAAACTTTATAAACTCAACGCGGAGATAATGTTAATTACATTTACAATTAAACAACTTCGGTGATAGATAACACGAAATGTTGTCGTTTTTATTTGAGCCAATGACGGAACTGGTTATAATTTCATGATAAGGAACTTTTCTTGTTATTTGACGTCATGTAAACCGTAATTTCCGGCTGTCATTTTATAATTTATGGCAGTCGATACAGGTAGTTAAAATTGAGAAAATCGGACATCAATTTTACCAAGGGGTATAGTGATACTCTATGAATGCGTTATGGAGGTGAGATAGGCAGTCGCCGTATCATTATCATAAGCCTTTTATTGGGACACAGGCCTCCTCTCTGTGAGAGGGAATGGGCCGTAATCCACCACGTGGGCCTCATGCGGGTTGGTGGATGTCACATGCATTCGAATTTTTGGTTCTAGGACATGCCGGTTTCCTCATGATGTTTTCCTTCACCGTTTTGAGAGCAGTGGTGATGAAATAATTTACGCAAAGTAAAGCGCCTGCCTGGGTTTGAACCCACGACCTACAACTTGTAAGTCGCGGTCGATACCACTGGGCCACCACTGCTCATGGCCCAGTAAGTGGTATTTAGCTGAATCCGGTCAGAATGGGAGCTGAAAGCGGTCAAAATGTGAGCTGAATGCGGTCAAAATGGAAGCTAACACCAACATTCATAGCTGGTAAAAAGCTAGGATATAAACAGACGACAGGCCACCTGATAATAAATTGTCACAGACCTCTATGGTCATCTGAAAATAACATAGGCATCGCAAAAGCATTGGCATTGCCAACCCAGAGATATAAAGCTAAAAGATCTCCTACAATTACCAACGACGTAGGTAACAATACATCTAGCGAGCCTAGGATGCTTTCCATTTGTCATTATATTGTGCCTGCCATGCAGAAACAAAAGATAGACAAAAAGTTTTTTTTAGATTAACTATATAAACATGAAATAAACTGGTTGAAACTGGTAAAAGGATAAAACTGAAATCAAATTCAAAATTTATTTCTTTACAGACATCGGTTTAGCTCGGTTTTGCTCGTGGATTTATTTTAATGCCTGAAAAATCGGTGGTCTTTTTCGTGTTAGAGATTTTGAACGTGGAAAATGTTCATGTATGTAGTAGTATTGTATATAGGTATATAATTTTAGTGTATTATAAAGTATTGGCACAAATAGGAACAGTTGCCTACTAGATAAGTAAAACAAGATAACTGATCACTTGACTGTTTATTTAAAAATACGTTTTTCGGGCTCTTCTATAGGAAGAATTATTGTTAAGATTATTTTCTGAGAAAAGCGTCCCCCTTGGTGGACCAAATACCTGGTCAAGGCTACAGGAATCTGCTGGATCCGAGTTGCCCAAGACAATTGGAGGAGGCCTAATGTCCAGTATTTCGATGATTAGCGAGTCAAAAAAACATAAACAGAAGTTGTCATTTGATTCAAAGTCTTACAAACAAACCCAACCCATCTCACTTTAACACAACATAATCCAGCCCCAACTACAATTTTATGACAAAATAAAATACATGTATATTTCATCTCGTGCTGCATTCAAAGCACCTAACTCAGTGATAACAATGTCCTCTTAAGAATTTAAAGAGCTACTTAAGAAATAAAAGCTTTTCTAAATTACTTCATTTGTGATTGTGTACGGGACTCGTTACATTGCAGAATGGCCCTGGCCGTGATCTGAGAAAATAAAAGATATTTAAGGTCATTTGAATGAAACGGTTCAAAATAATGAAGCCGTTTGAAAAGTTGGGATCGAGAGACTTGTTGTCGAGTTCTGATTGCCTGGTACATTTTTAAACGCATAAAAATATTTTATGTTTATTTTTCTTTTGGAGATCATTGTCATCAACTTCATTTCAGCTGAAAGACGTCAACTGCTGAACGTACGTCTTCGCCATGTGTCGCCAGATCGAGCGGTCCTGTGCACCTTCTATCCAGTGCTCTCCCGCAGCCTTGCCTTCCAACGCTGCGTCTAGTACGCGGTCGCCACTCATGAAACTTTTCGGCGCCATAGCCCATCCGTTCTGCGAACAATGCCCACTGCCCTTAAGTTTGGAAATTTTGCAGCATTTCTTTTGGAGTTAGTTATAGAAGAAAATAACATGTGGCACCGACCCCAAGCGGCAAAGTTTCAAGCAAGCAGCAAGCGGAAATTATATAGTAGTGAAGCAGAGTTTGCTGCTGGGATTAATATTTTCAATAATTTGAACACTCAAATGATTGAAAATTATAATGATAGATAGTCGAGGGCACCTCCTTGAACATAAAAGCCTCAGATGAACATAAAAGACGTTTATGCTGCATAATCAAGGAGACGGTTTTGAAACCATTGTGGCCACGACCCCGAGCATTGGTAAATTCATGCAAGATGGAGGATTAGTATAAGAATTATACCTTTCTTTCTCGGCTTACAAGGTGAACAATACTCCTTAGCAAAAGTGGGGCTAAATTAACCCCATAAGGCATTATCTCTACTTTCTGTGTTAAAAGCACACTTTGTAAATAAGCATATTACAAATTAGAGGATTATTTTTAAGATAAGTATGCTTGGAAAAATGCTGGTCCTGCTCCATAGGGCAATGTTTAGTGTAGACAAAATAAAACTCGTTATTCTATACATTCATGATTATTGTATTGATTGGCAATCTTTTTGTTTTAAGAAATTGTCTCACACACTGTTCCGTCGTTGCTGAATTAGGTAATATACCTATGTTTGCAATATTTGTAAGTATGTGAGAACCCCTATTAACAAATTAATGAATTTACCTGTTAGTGCTTGTAATACTTTATTCCTATACGTAGTATAGTAGTGTTATTCGGGGTGCTTCGTCCTCATGTAAATTAATTAATTTATGTATGTAAATATTACAAAACACTTATTTTTAAGAGGTTTTTGTATAGTTAATTGTCTGTTCTTCTCCATAGCAAGCAACTTTTACCAATTGACCGTTGTATCAATGTATAATTTAAATTTTGACGTTTAAAAGTTCCGCTCAATGGCTTAGTTGAAATAAAGAATTTGACTTTTGTGCGTGCATCAAGCGAATCAAGTTTACTTACATTTTCATGTTAAATACATCACTACGCTACGAATAAAACACTAAAATGGATCAAACTAAACATAAATTGTAAAAAAGCACTCATAATTATGTTCCGTGAAATCAACAAATTGTCACGATAAAAAATGCACAAAAATATTACGTAACAGGAACTCAAAATTTTTAAATTTTAAGTTTTAAATTCAACAATACAATACAATTAACTTTTTATGGCTATTTCAGAAATTTTACTCGTTTTCTAAATCAGGTGTATATTCAGTACAAGTTTGCTACATCAAATTTGCTTTTTCCTTACATATTGCGGCTAATGCCATTTGAAACAAGCGTTCAAAGTCTCTTATCTTTGTTTCTTTCACAGAAGGAACATCTCGTGAGACCTCTTTGGTGTCTTTTGTGGACCACCACAAAAGAAACCAAGGAGGTTTCAGACCTGGAACATTTTCGAAGTCCTATACAACGTGGGGAAAAAATACCCCAGAACCACATTACACGCGTGTACACACGTCACTGGGGCGCGTAGTAAGGATCCGATGCTGTTATTCGACACGGCAATGTTTAATCTCCAGCCACTGAAAAAAACAAGTTATTTGCTTGCGATTTAATTATACAATTGACGCATTTAAAAGTGTGGGCCGAAGGTAAAAAATTAAGTTTATTTAAAAAAAGTTGTCTTTGCCATCTGTTATGACTAGAATAAAGACTACTCAATAAATCGTAAATCAAAAAGTAGCGTGTAAAATTCGCTGTTGAACCCAGAAACACGGTAATTTAACATTTGTAAATAAAACAATTTGTTTTACATATAAACCAGAGCATAATTTATTAACTCGAGTAAGTCAGATTAATATTGAAGGATTCGGAGAAAGAGGTTTCCTCACAGAGTAATTTATATACACGGACGGTTTACCTTCATCGATTAGGTAAGGAAGTACCTAGGCGCGCCGCCGCTTACATACTTTGTGACGGAACTTAACAGCATACAGGATGGCATAAAAATAAAATAGCTGTATTTGAGCAATCATTTGAATTTAGAATAGAAAGCTATTAGGGTTCAGTCTGCAATAATAAAGTGTAGTTCCTGTCATAGAACCACGTTTAACTTAGAAACATTAGGTTCCAACGTAATAAGAGATCCCACCGCCAAAATCTGCAGGCAAATATTGTTATTAATAAAACTTTATTTTCATGAATAATAAAATTGTAAGTAGAATAGGTTACTACAAGTTTGCCTTTAGGCTAACAGTTTCTTTCGGTTTATGAAATCATAAATCGATCTGAGCTACTATTGCCGTTTTTATGTTTACAAACATTTTCATCTACCTACTAGATTTGTTTTAAGCAGCTGTACCTGTGTTAAACAATCCGACAGGCAAACCATAAGAGTTCCTTTTTACCATTTACATACCTACAAATTGCGGCTTATACAAACTCGAACACTAAACTGTAGTTATCCTATTTTCCACTCAAGCAGAAAATGATTAAGCCAAGTAGATTAACTAGACGATGAATAGAATTTCTAAGTTGATATGAGATTAGACTGCAAAGCCGGTTATTATCGCACCAAAGTTGAGGAACGTAGAGAGTGGAAGCGACGTGTAGCCGAAATGTTCACTAGGAGTTCTAGACTTATGCATATTAGAGAAATATCCTAGCGAGTTAAGACGAGAGATTGCCTTGTATGCTATTTTAAGACGAATTAAGGCCTGTAAAGCTAGCATTTTAAATAAAACTTAGGGCTCATTTTTACGAAGCCTTTCTCCGAGAGATAATTTACATTTGTGCCAATTTCGCGTACAAAAACGGTCACGTCATAATATCCTAAGAAAATAGGATATCTGATGTAGGAAACATTATGTCTAGATTTTATTTAAAGTATCTACTTTTATTTGCGTTTTGGTGACCAATGGCCTCTTTTTTTAGCTAAGGAAAAGAAGTATCATCAATATTGATTTAATCACTGGCTTGTGCGTAAAACTTCGCATGGCTTCAGAGTGTTTTCTACGCCTTCAACTCCAACTAAATAAAGTACATTCAAGAACGTTTGTAGCTTTATAAGAATACGATGAAACTATTGAATCCCAAACCTAAGGCGATTCAGTATTGGTACTACCGGCAATCAATGTAAAATACAGAACAAAAACATAAACACAACCACGGGTGTTAGCAACGACAAAACTTTCCCAAACAAAATAGTCTTTAAACAAATCTCCTATATTTCCTTGCCCCAGTTTCTACATAGAATAACCCTAGTAACTGCAACTAGTCGACCTAACATAACTTCTAGTCTATCGTCCATTATATAAATTGCATTAGGTCCACAAGAATCTAACAGAGAGTTATGAAAATGTGAGCAGTCAGTATGCAAAAAGGTCGATCGCTGGCTGCGACGAGATGATATTTTATTACCATATATATTATTATAGACTAGGTTTAGGGTTCCGCAGTGACTAGGAAATCTGAAAATCTGCCTGTTTCCAGTAGGCAGAAAGTACAGAATGCTCCTTTTGATTCTTTTATGTGCATAAATCTAGTCATACACGCAAGCCGGTTATGAGTACTGCACCTAGTCTTTCTGAAGAACATCACCAATAAGCCATCTGCCTTTTTGAAGTTTGATTTCGTCTACGGTGCTAGGGTTCATGTATGTCAAGGCTAAGCTTAGCACCTAAAATTAGATGTATACTACATTCTATGTTGGTCTTCCAAGAAGTCAATTAAATCATTGGGAACCTTATATAGGATCCCAAAATACGTGAAGTTTATTTGGAAATATGTATTATTTTTTCTACTTTTTAAAACTTATTATAAGGCGGAAAAAATACAGGCTAATTTATTTATAAACTTGGAGAACATTTTGTTATGAATTGTTACAAGTTTATTTTTATATTGACTAACATTTAGGTACTGGTAATGAACAAATAATGAAAATATGAGCACAAAATAATACTTTCAGATAAGCGAGAAGTTGATAAAACAAAGTGTACTTCATATTTTAAATCAATACAGTAGACGGAACCTTTAACCTAAATAAATCTGGAACTTAACCTCTTTACAACAGCCCGAACGTACTGTAATATCGTGGAGCAAGTTAGATAAAATTGATTTTAGCTCTAAAATAAAAGCTTCGAGATACATAGCGGAATATTGGCGCTACGCCTTATGCAAAACAGATCAAATATTAATTCCATTATTGGTTATTTTCTTTGTAATCCGATGGTAAAGGATATATTGAAGCAATTCATTATTGCTGTTATAGGTTTGCTTGTTCATTTTACTTTAATTGCATTAATATTAATACAAATAAGAAATGAAATATCTCTTGGTAAAAGTATAACAGCCGCAAGAATCAATTTTCAGAGTAAGCAACGCTTGTCGAGGTCGATCCATGGATGGCATAACCTGAAACTTCATTTCAAATTCATGTCAAACTGAAACTTCTCCGGGCCTCGAAAACCACGTCAAGCGGCTGCCATTTGGCAGTCGTTATGAGTATTCAGAAGTATTCGGTTGGAAGTCGATTCTTACAGAGGAGACAAAACTAGGCAGATTGATTGAGTTACCGTGAATATTTAATTATCTTCTCTCTAATAAAATTACGTTGAAACTTCATGACTTTATAATTGAGTGGAATTCACACCTTGCTATTATAAGTTTCACCATCCATGTACCAGGGCACCATAACTATAAGAAAGGTATTACGTGAGCCGGCGCGGCGCGTGACGCAACCGTGTTGTTCCAGTAAACATGTCGCGAGGAGGATTGAGCAGTAATTCAGCTCCGTGCTGAGGGATTCAAGATGTAGTGTGCTAGAAACGGGTTTCGACTGTATTTTTTATAGCTGCTGTTAGGTTAAGCCTCTCAATTTGTCGTGGAGTCAAGTATGTGCGCTTTATGGTTTGTAATATTTTTATTGTATTAGAATAGTGTGGTGAATATTATGATTTTGATGGGATGTTGGTTGCTCCACTTCTTCTTCCCAGCTAAATACTACAAATTGGTGTTGGACGGAATTTTTAGGGTAGGTACTATCCAAACTAGGATGCGCGTGAATAGAACTGCATCCCGGCAGCCTTATTGCGTAATGAATTCGCAAAAGGCAAAGGGCAAAGTGTAGAAAAAATCGACCAATCACAAGCGAGCTGAATGACGCTTCGGGATAGCCGTCTATGTGATTGGTCGATTTTTATACTTTTTGCCGTTTGCGAATTCATTACGCAATAAGGCTGCGGGTCCTCAACTCATGTTCGCTGCAGGAACTGTGGGATTTTAGTCGGTTGGAGTACGACATAACCCTCCAGGGTCTCCAAGATGATTTCCCCACAAAAAAGGTAAGGTACAGACTATCTTGTGCAACTTTGACGTTACAGCCTTTATAGAATAAATAATTACAATGAAGCTAAAAAAACAGCTAAAACTTCGTAATTTATAAATATCTCTAATTTCAGTGTGCTTCTTGGCATAGCCTCCTCTAACAGTTTCCACTGTGGTCTGTCCTGAGCAACTCGTCTCCACCTTGGACCAACGGTCTTTTTAATTTCTTCCTCCCATCTCAGACATTGTCTTCCATGGCTTCTTTTACCATATCTTGAGTCCGGTCCACTTCCCTTTTTGCTGGTCGATTCGTGTGAGGATGTCGGTAAGTTTTGTTTTAGTCCTGAGGTCGGTATTTATGATTCTGTCTTGATCTTTGATATTTAGTATATATATTAATAAACGTGGTCCTTCTGCCTCATGCCTTCTGACGGAATGACAAGGGTCACCCGATATCCCGTAATCTGGTACATTTGCCGCGTATTTGGATTAAATTCAACAGCAGCGGCATCTTGTATCAGTACTTTCAAGATGATTAGATAACATTCGATACGGATGGCACATACCACTACACACACACACAAAATACCAGGTCGATTAATAAAAAAATTAGTTTGATTAAGACGTCCTGGATTAGCATCTACTTTTACACCTAATGAAGGAATAGTCCATGAAACATCTGTCGCAGTTACTATAATTCGAATTTGGTTATTTATTGGTAAAACAATTCGATTATCTACATCTAATAAACGAAAATTTCTAAGATTTATTTCATTAGAAGCGATTATATAAGAATCAAATTCAATATTATGAAAATCTGAATATTCATATCTTCAATATCATTGATGTCCAATAGATTTTAATTCATCTAATAAATATAATAAACGTAATGAAGGTAAAACAATAAAAAATATGGTAATTGCTGGTAAAATAGTTCAAATTAATTCGATTATTTGCCCTTCTAATAAAAATCGATTAATATGTTTATTAAATAAAATTCTTGATATTAAATAACATAAGTTTTGAGGATAAAAGGACAATATCACATGATGACTGGGTGGAATCCACATTTATGGGCATACAGATGAGAGTTAGTAGTGTTAAATTGACGCTTGCGCATGGAGAAGTGAATATATTTCGTCTTTTCTGCATTAAGTGTTAGTAAATTGCTTTGCAGCCAATTAGTCACAGTATTGAAACCTTGTTCGGCGTATTCGTACAATTCATTACTGGTTTTCGCGGTAAAATTAACGCCGTATCGTCAGCATATGATATAAGTTTGCCTTGTTTAATATCTAAACTACACAGATCGTTAATGTAAATTAGGAATAGGGTTGGGCCCAGTATGTTGTTTTTATTGTTGTTTTGTTGCTCATCGCCAGTAATATCATCTATTTTAACATATTGAGATCGATCTTTGATTTTTTGATCGTCTAAGTAGTCAGCAAAAAGTTTCAGCGGTGTTCCTCTAATTCCTAAAGCCTCTAATTTGTTTAGAAGCATGGAGACGGACACCGTATCAAAGGCTTTAGCTAGATCAAGGAAAACCCCCAGAGTCTGGTTACCTTTGCCAAGTTCTTCTGCAATATAATCTGTCAGACTATGCACCGCATCGGCTGTAGATAATTTGGCCCTGAACCCAAATTGCGCTGATGATAAAAAAATGATTTTTTCAAGATAGTTTACTAATCTACTGTTTACAATTTTCTCTAGTATTTTAGATATAGAAGGCAGTCAAGATATTGGTCTGTAATTATTTACTAAGTTTTTGTTTCCGGGTTTAAAGATAGGTATTACAACTGCTTTTTACAAACATCTAGGGAAAATACCTTCAGATAAACAAATACGAAATATATGTGTTAAGGAAGGTACCAGGATATGTTTATAGGTTTTAAGGATCTTATTGCTTATATTATCCCATCCAACTGCACAGTCATCTTTTAGTCCAGATATGATCCGGGTTATTTCGTATTCGTCAGTGTCTAGCAAGCAAAAAGATTTTAGGGCACATCTGTTAATCAACTTTTAGCTAGGTGGTTGAACATAGTAATGTTTTGGAATCTGTTCGGCAAGAGATATCCTTACATTTATAAAACAGTTAATAACATGGTTGGCTGACAAAAGAGGTGATGACTTAGAAAGCAGCAGGCTCGAATTTGATTCACTCTGTTTTGAACTATAGGTGACCTTTTTTATGTTTCCAAAGTTGCTTACTATTGTTTCCTGCTGTATCTAATTCATTTTTATCGTAATTATTTTTCAAGTTCTTGAGGAGGTTGTTGCAAAAATGTCTGTATCTCTTATAGATTATTTTAATGATTTGATTATCAGGGTTACTCCTAGAACTCTGATGAAGTTTATCTCTTTGTCTTATACACCGAATTAGGCCAGGGGTCATCCAAGATTTAATATTACAAAATTTTTTGTTTACTGTAATAACAGTCGTATTACGTAATATTGCTAATTGAACATGTTTTATTAAGTACGATAAAGCAAAGTTAGCGTCAGCAGTATTGTAAACTGGGTTAAAGTCAAGATTGCATAAATCACATTCGAGTTTGTTTGTGTTTAATTGCGTTTTCGTCTGGGGACGATTTAGCTTAGGCAGCGTTAAGTTTAGGGTTAGTAGAACAGCGTGATGGTCTGTAATAGTTGAGTTAGTAACAAGCGTAACATATGATGAATTGGATTGGATCATCATATGATCCAGACAGGAACCGCTCTGATGAGTAGGCAATGTGTGTGCGGGGAGAAAACCATGGTATGAGCAGATATTAAGATAATCTTGGGTCCCAGCGTCGCAGTTTTCAGGGTTTATGTTTATATTTATATCACCTGTTAGAATAACATTCTTAAATGAACTTAATGCGTGAAAAATCTGGTTTAAGGATGCGTGAAAAGAGTCCAAGTTTCTAGCGGAAGGTGACCTATATAAAGTGATTATTGCAGTTGTTGTACCAATTTTGATTATCAAACAATTACTCACACAGTCTTGAAGTGTTGGTTCTTCGATTGTGACCATTAATAATTCCTTACAATAAACAACCACACCATCGTTTTGATTGTTGTTTACTTTAGTATACAATATGTTGTATCCCGGTATTTCAGGGAGGTGTTCCTGGCGATTAGATAGCCAGCACTCGGTTAGTACCATTATGTCACAGTCAAAGTTAAGTCTATGAAGAAAAACGTTAAAACTATCTATGTTTTTATAAATACTGCGAATGTTTTGAGTTATTATGGTTAGTGAGTTTTGATATTCCGAGGGATATTGCCTGCAGTCCTCAACCTCACACGACTTTGAATCTGTACGAAATGCGTTATCTATATCGGTCAATAAGTTATTATCCATAACTAAAGTAAGAAAAATATAAACAATAAAATTAAGTCTTAAAATATCAACAAGTATGTGGCACTCTTAGGCGCCTTCATAGTCGATCGAGTGAAATCGCCACGGAGCTAAAAGTATTAGGACGAACGAAATTCTTAGACCCTTTCGTCACCATGTCTGCAAAAGAAGATCCAGCCGTTTCTTGCCTCTTTGCACAGGATTCCTTAAAAGTCCGGTTCATCTCCATTACATACTCCTTTAGGTCCGTTACACAGTCTCTTTCTTCGGTCAATATTTTAAGGGCGTTATGGTCTTAAGGGCATTTTGTTTAAGCGACTGGAATTGAACAGCCAGTTGCGAAACTCCGTGTCCAACCTTTCGGCATAAATTTGTTATTTTTAATTTCTGATCGGATTTAAGCTTTCCATCAGAAGCAATGGCACATACCTCACCCAAGTATTGTTCAATAGAACCCATCCAGTTCTGTATCTCAGCAGTTGAGACTACCTCAATTCCTTCCTTGGCTTGGTCACGTCTTAGTTGTTGGGTCGGTGTAGGTGTTGAAGGAGGGCTACGCCGGGCTACCCCGCTTCGATTAAAGGGGCTGCCTTCCATCTTCCAGTATTAGTAAAATATAATCCAGTCAGTCCATAATGCAACTTATCAGCACTTAAACAGAGTGTCTGTATAACACGTTAATACACTAAATCTAGGTCACTATTTATGCAAAAACGTTAATTTATATTATTTTTTAATGCATTGATGAGCACGTCTGTATGCGACAAGTGTCGAATAAAATGTCTGTATAGGGCCTATGTTTTACTCGTACTTTTCTTGACTTAAGAGTACGGAATGGATTTGAATCAAGGCAGGCACATTGCTTTGTATTATTCATTTTATCACCATGGATTGTTAAACGACAAAGAAAATGTCGTGAGGTAAACAACGCTGGGTTCATGTTGTGAAGTATGGCCCACTCAGGGTCACAGAAAGGAGGCTTGTGTCTCAGCAATGGGAATGTTACACACTGATTAACATAATAATATTTCATGAATTGCCTCTGTAGCACTACGTAACCATGGTAGTGATGATAAGGAGAGTTATTTTTAATGTATAATAGTGTTTCAGTGTTACTAAATATGCTTACTGGAAACCGCACATTACATAACCCCTTCACGCAATATAAAAGTTAAATATTAATTATATTAGAAACAATTTGTCGCTCTATTAAACTCATTTGACTTTGAAACGAATTTGACAAGTTTCAATTAAAAATAGTTAATGAAAAAATAAATCTATCACCGCCTCTCCTTTTTATTATTTTCGCAAAAAGAATACCTTAATTGATGAATACAGTTAATGGTTATTCAAAAACAATGACCAAAATATTGGGGCCCAAAACTGATGTTTTATTTAGACTTATTTAAGAAAAAATTAAAAAAATAGGACAAAAAATATTGGGACCAAACGATGTTTTATTTATGCCTTATCAGAAGAAAATAGTTAAAACATGGGAGGGAATTAGAATATTAAAAGTAATCATGAATATAACAGCTTGACCAATTTCGACACGAAATGAAAGGGTCATTAGAATACTTAACATTAATATATTCACAGTCAGAATCAATATTATTATGCCGGGTACAGATCAAGCGAACGACTGAACCAACATCGGTGGACAGCTTTCGTTTTGTCCGATCGCCTTCTTCGTTTTGTTCCATGCATCGCCTTCACTCGCTAGGCCTGTACCTACACGGCACAAGGCGAGTAAGGTTTTTGGTGTTCATCGACGATTCCCCCTTGTTAGCGTACGTTCGTTCGTCCGCTTAGTCTACACCTAGTGCTTGTCTGCATAATTTATAAGTCTAGCTTCACAGTGTGAAATCTTACACTACGATTAAACCGTTTTACAGGGTGGAAAAAATCCATGGGTCCTGAAAGGAAATCACTTTAAATCCTTGAAATATATTATTTTACTAAAAGGAAAGGGCCTTAAAGGGTCACCTTTAATGAAAATTAAACTTAGCCCTATGAGGTGTACTACCGTATACCTATTCATCAATACGGACTAAGATGCGGATTTTTATATTTCAATTATTAAGATTTAAGATAAATACTGCGAGTTGCATAATACATTAAGTTGCATACCTATAGTTAAATCTTAATAGAAAATTATGTTGCGTCGCTTACTAACTAAAACTAAGAGACCTAACTATCAAGCCAGGCCTTATTGAGTCGGTAATGGACACAGACGCACAACAGGGCGCACATAGCTACCCTTTGCGGTTTTCACAGTAACAACACGGGTTGTACCGTCCTTGGAGGTATGCAGTTTATCATTTTTTAAATTTAAAATATCGTTACGGAAATGAACATCCTGTACAGCTCGCAGCAATTTAATTTCTGCATATTTCAGATCAGAGCTTGATACAGTACGTGTACTAGGCAGTTGTCTTAAAAACTTATAGACGTAAACAATAGCGCGTAGCAACTTAGACCACGACGAAACACGTAGTGCTAGCGCGTAAATTGGTGATTCCGTAACCTCAGAAACCACGGCATGAGCGACTGATTTCTGTTCGGGTACGCCCTCATGCAGTGCATTGTGTTCGAAAGTATGTATGGGCCACTCAGCTGGGTCATGAGAAACCCACGATGGTCCACGATACCACAATGGATGCTGCAAGAGCTTAGCTGGCGTGACACCACGAGACAGACAATCAGCGGGGTTCTCAGTACCTGCGACATGGTTGAAACAATTAGCGGGTATAAGCTCTATCAGCTTAGTAACCCGATTGGCAACAAAAGTTTGCCAGCGGTGCGGTGAGGAATTTATCCAGGCGAGCACTACTTTAGAGTCAGTAAACGCGTATACCTTATGGATGCGGTAGTGGGGCGATATTGTGTCTTGTACCTTGCGAAGCAACTTAGACAACAGTAGGGCCGCGCACAGCTCTAGTCTAGCCACCGAAATGGTTTTCACAGGTGAGACTTTAGACTTCGCACTAACTTACTGCACGGAGTAGTTAGAACCATTGTATATTTGCATGTATACGACTCCACCGTAAGCACGCTCGCTGGCGTCAGCGAAACCTACTAAATTCATGGTGCATCCGTCGACCAACCCCAGATGACGCGGGATAATAATTTCATTAAGCGTAGAAAGCTCAGTACAAAACTGCTTCCAAGCGGTGACTATATCTTCAGGTGGTATGTCGTCCCAGTCACACTTTGCTAGCCAAAGTTCCTTAATTAAGAGCTTAGCGTACAGAATAGTGGGGGCGACAAAACCCATTAAGTCCCATAGCCGAGCCACTGTGGAAAGCATGGTTCGCTTGGTACATTTATCATCTGGTGTGATGACGTCAAAGCGGAAACTGTCACAAGACTTGTCCCAGCGTAAACCCAGGACCTTATGCGGTATAGACTTCTCATACTCGATATCGGGCGAAGCCTTATGAGTATCAGGTATGTGTGCGAGAACCTCTTTCGAGTTACTTGTCCATTTGACAAGGTCGAACTGGCCTCGCTTGAAGAGCTGAATAAGCTCATCACAAAGCGAAATTGCTTGCGGTATGGACATGACACTACAGGCAATGTCATCCATATATAGGGCGGAAGAAGCAGCAGCAGACGCTGCAGGGAAATTATCGCCTTCATCAGCGACTAACTGGCGGACTACACGTAACGCGTGATATGGACTAGACTTAAATCCGAAGCAAACACGATTAAATTGGTAGACCATTATAGGTTCATGTTTACTGAATCTGTAAAAGATGCGTTGAAATCTACGGTCCGATTCACGAACGCCGACATTGAGAAACATTTGGCGGCAATCAGCAGACAGGGCTATTTGAAAGAGACGAAAACGAATTATAATATTAAATAAATCACCCTGTAGATTAGGGCCTGCATGTAGAATGTCATTGATTGACTGTCCCGATGTAGTTTGACTACTAGCGTCTAAAACTACGCGAAGATTAGTGGAAGTCTTATCTTCGCGAACGACACCGTGATGCGGAATGTAATATGTCAGATTAGAAACGTTGTCATCTTTTAAAACCGGACTCAAATATCCCTTGTTAATGTAGTCCCGCATGACGTCATTGTAAGCGCTGCGTAACCCTAAGGACGCATCAAGTTTGCGCTCCAAACAATGAAAACGCCTAAGTGCGGCAGCGTATGAGTCGCCTAGCGAATAAGGGTCGTCGCAAAATGGCAGCGACACAATATATCTACCACTGTCATCGCGAACAGTGGTAGCGCGAAAATGTTCTTCGCACTCGAGATCCTTAAGGCTCTGCGAGGGCGAGGCGGAAATTTCTTCAAGCTCCCAGAATCGCTTGAGAAGCGAATCTAAACTGGGATCTTGAAGAACAGAACAACATGAAGTTGTACTCGTACAGTGTGAAGTATGTGCCGTAGGTACGGAACCCATAACCACATACCCCAACACAGTTTCAATAGCGGGAGGTATATTATATTGCTCGCTATGCACTATGTTAGGCAAAAGCAAGCGCGGGAATATAGCAGCACCAATCAAAACATCGATACCGCTCGGCTCCGCAAACTTCGAATCTGCGAGCGGTAATGTTTTGAGATGTGTAAGTTTAGAGACATCGACGAGAGCGGTCGGCAATGTCTCCGTTATACGTTCAACAATAAGCGAAGAAACGTTAAAATTAATATCATTACTAAAACGAGAATATAATTTAATATCTACGGAACCTTTAACTGGTTTTTCCGACCCACCGATTCCTTTAACTATTAAATTAGAAGTATGAAAGTTCTTCCAAAGTCCTAGACGCTTAAAACATTCAGAAGTAATAAAATTACTTTGAGATGCGCTATCTAGTAAACAACGTATTATGTGCGGCTTATCATTTACATCGTAAATTATGACTTGAGCAGTAGCGAGCAGAACGGTTGTATACGCCGTACATTGCGGGCTATCTCTCGCCGACGGCGACGCCGCAACGCACCGAGCGTCAATCGAACGCGATCGAGCGGCGCCAGCGACAGAGGTCGTACACAACGATACCTCAGACTGTGAGGTAATAGAAGGTACTGTCGGCATAAGCGTTGGGACCGGACTCGGCTGTGACGTCACTACAGTTGATAATTGCGGGTTTTTATTAAAATGTAACAATGTATGATGACGTTGATTACATGCGCGACACTTTAATTTAGAAGAACAGTTAACCGTTTTATGTTTAATACTCAAACAATTGACACAAGCATTGTTGTCTTTCACACATTTGAAGCGAGCTGTCGGAGTCAAATTATAAAAAGCGGGACATTTATATAAGTGTTTATGGATATATGCTTCGCACAGACACTTGTTTGAATCATTTAACTCAGAGCAAGCTACATAGGATTGTGGATTAGGAGCGGTCATTTTATTATTAAAACTACGCGATTTATTAGACTTATGTGAATTGTCTGAACTATTAGGCTTATTATTGTTAGCTAAGGGTGGTTGGGTATTACGGAATATTCGACACTGATCATTGATGAAGGTGACAAAACTATCTAGAGTGGGAATCTTACGATTACGTTCTGTCATCTCGAAAGCGCGAATAGTTTCAGTGTCAAACTTTTTTATTGCGAGGTGCAATAAAATGAAATCCAGAAGGTCAACTAATTTTAGATTCTTTAGGGAATTAATTGCGGTGACGAACTTGTCCACAAATAGCTGGTGATTCGAAACAGACGCGGGACCGGATAATTTAAGATTTAAAGCTTGATCCAAGTAGGTAGACGCGAGGACACGAATATCCTGGTACCTATCGAGGAGTGCCTGGAACATGACTTGGTAATTCTCAGCACACGGTGTGACTCCCGCGAACACAGACTGTGCCTTCGGCGACAGCTTACCTATTAAATAGTACAACCTGTCTGCATCCGTCAGCGACTTATTGTCATGAACTGTAGATTTAAAACTTGCATAAAATAATGGCCAGTTTCGTATATCACCGTCGAACGACATGAGTTCGATTGGCGGCAACCTTGGTCTACATGTTGCGGAATCACTCATACTGTGCCTCCCGGACGGCTTATCTTCCAATTGAGACATCACACGTTTCACGGAACAATACATATCCTCGAATGAGGCGTAGGCTTGATAGCTAGGCTTCGCATCGGGATATATAGCCAGTAACCTAGCATTATAATCATCCAATAATTTATGAAAGTCCGTTCGAATATCATCTATTGTTACACAAGAACTGAGAAAGCCTTCTCTCACCGATTCGGAAGTATTAGCGACTTTAGAGCGATCATAAATTGACTGAATACGCTCGAAAAGTATATTACGCTTAGCTTCTAAAATCACCAACTGTTGATCTTCCGAAGAAGAGATTGCTTTCGCATCACGCGGCATTGTTATGTTATGTAGTTACAAATAACCACACAAACAAAACAATGTACGGTAATTATTTAAACGAACAACTATATGTAGAAAAGTAATACTACTGATTGTGACTGTACTGTGACAACGGGTTTCGCAATATTTGCGTAGTAACGAAATAAGTTTTTTCGTAGTACCCACTAACCAAAGTAATTAGATAGTACAAAATGTTAATAGCATTACTATCCCAACCAGTTTTATTGCTAAGTTTGAATATTGTTTAAGATAAATGAATAGGTATAAATATGCAACCTATAGCCCGCAATCGTCGAAACGTATTCGGTAAAGTTATGATATTTATACTGCGTAGGTACCTACAAGTAGTACACCTATTTTATTTTTCTCTTATAGAATGAATGTCTACCCCGCGGTATTCGGAAAGTAACTTATTCCTAACACTTTATAATTGGAGGTAGGTGATTCCTATAAGGGCGGTTAAACTAAAAGACGCTTGAAATATGGAAATTTACAATACGACAAGTTAGTTTTAAATAAGAATTATTTTTAATAATAGCAGATACGTAATTATGAACCTGCTATAGCGGCGTTGATGGAACCACGTATTGGGTTTACAACTTGATTATGTGGGTAGGCGGCTAGGTGCCACGACCCTAGTAGGAATTTATGATTGATTCCTACGTAAGAAATAAAGGAAAATGGATATATTATAGTAATATATCCGGCTCGAAGGACCAAAATGTTATAGCGGTTTGAGAAACCTCTTCATCCTTGTGTCTATCATGAAAAGTGGACTGTATTTGAAGGGTTCTGGCAATAGTGCGTTGAAAATAAGCGGGAAAATATTCACGGATCAATTCGGGCGATCTAGTATGGAAATGAGGGAAGTAGTACGCCTTACCTTGTAGTGGTCGATGCCAGCCCACGTGTGCTGATGAGCTGATAGTTGAGCTGGTGTTCTTCTACTCCAAAATGGCTCCTTCAGGATCCACACACTTCACACAATTGTTTTATATCCGCGAGGCGGGTTAATAGACACGGTTCACAAGGTTCTCAGCAATCTAACTAATTAGATGCATCAGTCTCCAGCCAGGTGGCTTGGAAAGCTGGCGGTTGAGATACGAGGCCCGTTCACGTTGAAGTTTCGGTTCGTTCTGGCGACCTGTCATTAAGGCGTACATAAAGGGAAAGGGAATGAGGAAGGAACGAGATAATTAAGATATCGATCGCCCGCGAAATCTCAAATGCGTTTGTCTATGTGTTTTCGGTCATTGATTTATGACATTTACAAGAGATGGCGCTACCAGAAACATTCCTTTATTTTTTGAAAGAAGCAAAACTGCATTCACAGATTTCTCGACAAGCTTACCTTTTGTCTTTGGTACATAATATTGGTTTTCGATACCGACTTCGGAAAATAAACTTATTTTTTCGCTTTGTAGTGTTTTGTTTTGGAAGCCTGTTTGTTTTTTTTGTTAAAAGTTTTTATTTTTCACTTTTTAGTTTTGTTAAGTACTTCAAATGACCATAAAAATCTTAATAAATTTATTGCCAAAGAACATCTCATGGCGATTCCAATAAGCTGAAACACGGCTGGAATATTTTTTTTTATTTCGGGGTTTCGGTGCCTACCGTACTGCCATAGTTCGATGGTACCATTTTCATCAGTACTATTTATTTATATGTATTTGCTCCATCATAGTCGATTAACTATTTAAGTTATCTCATACCCGTGACAAACTTATCATTAAGAAGTTCCAGTGCCATCTGGGATGGCAAATGATACTTTCTGAGTGCAAATGATTGCAGTGTTGATGAAAATACTTAAATCACTATATGTATGCCTGGAGTTCCTTCGATATCCTTGGTATCCCTGGGAAGTATACACTTTCAAACAAAAGAAAAAATTGAAATCGGTCCAGGCGTCCTTGAGTAATCGGGGAACAAAAATACAAAAACATAAAAAGGGATTCCTACGAATTGAGAACCCCCTCTTGTTGAAGTCTGTTGAAAATGCAACAGTGAGCGAAACGAGCCTTAAAATTTTAGCGCCTCACTTCGGATAAGCATAATTGTATGCTAGGTTCTGAAATATGAGGCTTATTTTGATACTCTTAAATAATTTTAATAATTCTACTACGAGTATATGAAGCCAGGGGGGTGGAAGTACACCATGTTTATTATTTTATTTATTTGGTTACGCACGCACTGTAACGCCTTGCAGCAATTACACCAATGGAGCACAAACTTACAAATACTGACTATAAGTTCTGGTTTCCTAACGATTATGCTTGCACTCGTTGGCGCCGAGAAGGGTATACAAGTATAAAGCCGACAATCGTACAATAATCGGAACGGTCTTAGAACGAATATCTATATAACAAGACACCATTTTGAGTAGACAAAATAAGAATTCACAATGTTACTCGCAACAACACTTTTGAAATTACAAATCAATGCGATAGGTTGCAAAATGTTCACGGGCACAATCGAGTAGTTAGCTGCGCAAGTCTGAGGCACAATCGAGTAGCTAGCTGAGCAAGTCTGAGGCACAATCGAGTAGCTAGCTGAGCAAGTCTGAGGCACAATCGAGTAGCTAGCTGAGCAAGTCTGCCTTCATATAACTAGAGTGACACTACATCACTGTTAGCCGATTTTGAGTTATTAATGCCAATTAAATCAGAAAATAATCTTATCTTTCTATCTACTCGTACGCAATGTATTTCAATTGAGTCCAGTGGTGGCCTGGTGGTATTGGCCGCGACTTATAAGTTGTAGGTAATGGGTCCAAGCCCAGGCTCTTCACGTTGTGTAAATTATTTCATCACCACTGCTCTCAAAACTGTGAAGAAAAACATCGTGAGGAAACCGGCATGTCTTGGAACCAATAATTCGAATACATGTGACACCAACCCGCATTGGGCCCGCGTGGTTGATCATGGCCCATTCCTTCTCACAGAGAGGGTACCAGCAGTGGAAACATTATAAAGGCTGATGATGATGAACTTATTTCTACTATTTATAGATCCCAGGATAACACTCACACTTAATATTATAAAGGCGAAGGTTTCTGAGTTTGAAATGAGACGTGATAATTTAGAATATCGATCGTTGCCAACGCTGATAGAATGAATTTTTTTCTATAGCCAATCGGAATCATAATCAATCTCGACTTAATGGTTATTTAACAAAGTAGTGTAGAATAAAACAACTCTCAATTTTTTTGTAAGTTGATGGATTCTTGATCTATCTTTCTACTTCAGCAGATATTATAGATGCGTGATAAAATTGCAATAACCGTGACCGCTATAAAATCTCTAGGATAAGCAATTTACTTCAATTTATAAGCTAAGTGGTTTCAAGTATAACACGTAATATTCTCCTAGTTTTTAGGGTTCCGCACCCAAATGGTAAAAACGGGACCCTAAAAACTAGGAGAAAGATTAAGACTCCGCCGTCCGACTGTATGTCTGTCCATCCGTCTGTATGTCTGTCTTTCTGTCCGTCTGTCACCAGGCTGTATCTCATGATCCGTGATGGCTTGATAGTTAAAATTTTCACAGATGATGTATTTCTGTCAAGTCAATCTTTAATATTTGGAATAAAACAGTATATTTATTAAAATGCACATGTACAAAGGCGGACTTAATGCCTTAGGCATTTTCTACCACTCGACCTTAGGGTGGAGCAGAGATAAAACATTACTTGTGCAACAAAATGAAAGAATCATCATCATCTGCCTAGCCTTTTCCCAACTATGTTGGGGTCGGCTTCCAGTCTAACCGGATTCAGCTGAGTACCAGTGTTTTACATGGAGCGACTGCCTATCTGACCTCCACAACCCAGTAACTGGGTAATACGGTAGGTACCCCTTGGCTAGACTGGTGTCAGATTTCAAGCTTCTGACTACTCGTATTAACGACTGTCAAAGATCTTCAAATGACAGCCGGGACCAACGGCTTAACGTGCTTTCCGAGGCACGGAGGAAACTCGGTATGTTGTAATGGTCACCCATCCACGGCCCGACCTCGTCAAGCGTTGCTTAACCTTAAGATCAACCCGTGCGGCTGTTATTATTTAGCCACGAGCTCCTCTCAAACAAAATGACAGAATAAGTAGAAAAAATAAATAAATATAAATTATATATAATTATAGATACATACATACATAAACAAACAAAATACTAAATGTGTGAAGATTCTGCTATATATTATATTTACCTAAATAGTTACGAATAGATCTAGACGGTATGGTCGGTCGTTCGGTAGTCTAAACTCCGTAATTTTATATAAAAACTAAATCTAGTACGTACAATTTTTGTCAATAATAACTAGTTACGATGGAGTGGCCATCGTTACTTCTGGAATTCTTTCAGGAGGTCTGTCTGAAGGACGACTCCTTTAAAAAGAAGCACGGGAGTGCTTTTAAAAAAATCCTATCTAACATCCCGGCTGATAAGAGCCAAACTAACATGACCGATAACAATAGGTCTGTCCCACTCATGTTAACGCAGGATTCTCCCTGCTCACCTTCGCCCCCGCCCGTTATAGCCTCAAGGCTAGCACTCACCCCCCACTCTGACCCCTCAAGGTCACCCCCAAAATCCAGGGCCTATGAACCTGATAAACGCCCCATTACTTCACTCTCTCCCATACAACTCAGATGACGAACAGTGAGAGGATGGTGCAGACCGTACTTCTGTGGAAACCACGTCCTCTACCTCTTCCTCTGAGGATGGTTTCACACCCGTCCCAGGTAACAAAAGGAAAGTCAGGCAATCCTCAAAGGTCTCCAAGGCTAAGAGGTCTCTGGCGTCAACGCCCTTCTCAACCCCATCGACTCCCCCTGCCCCTCACTACTGCCTTCGGCTATGTAACACCCACCTGCCCCTGTCACCACTTCTCAGCGGTTAAGCCGCTCAGCTAGCCCGGAGCTGACAGCTTCTTCCAAGAAGCAGGAGCGCCCACCCCCAGTCTTCTTACAAGACAAGTCCGAGTGGAACAAGGTGTCCACCATCTGTGTTGATCGTAAGATTACCTTCTCAAGCGCTACGTCATGCCAACAAGGTATCAAAATCCTAGTCCCCACTCCGAATGACTTCAATGGTCGACCCGTATGTTAAAGAACGAAAATTTCTCGTTCCACACGTACGCCCTCCCAGAGGACACGCCCACTCGTGTGGTGATTAAACGTGTCCCTGAAGAAATAGCCACGGACGATATCCATGATGACCTTCTGGCACAGAATGTTCCTGTGACCTCAGTCCATCGCCTTCACAAAGCGAGAGGAGGCCAAGTCTACGACATTGTGTTGGTTATTTGTAGCCACACAGAAGGCCATAATCCCATCTTCGGGATTAAAACGGTATGCTCCCTATCCGGAATATCGATAGAGAAACCATATCGTACCTCACTAGTTGGTCAGTGCCACCGCTGCCAACTATATAGCCACTCCCAGGCCAACTCTTTCGCCACCCCTAGGTGTGTTAAATGCCTAGGTGAACATGGCACGAAGGACTGTCAACGTCCTAAAGACCCAACCCAATGCACAGAGCCTCCCAGCTGTGTGCTTTGTGGACAGTCTGGCCATTCAGCCAACTACAGAGGGTGCCCAAAAGCCCCTAAGATAGTGCCTAAAGTGGCTAAGCGTTTCGACGCTACACAGCAGCGCCCATCCCATCCCACAAATGAGCTCCCCCAGCAATCTCAGCAGAGGCTGGCGCCCCAAGGGTCCTCCCCATGGAATAAGCTCAATCACCAAAAAGCCTTCCCGGCAATGGTGAACAGCCAACCCACTCAACACTCCCCCCAGACCATTCCAGCGGTCATGGACTTAAAAATCCCAGCGCCAATCATTATTAACCAAATGGGCCCAGCTACCCCCGCTATTCCTAACCCAGCGCAAGTTAAACAAGTGGCTCCCACCACCGCTGTTGACACGCGCCCACACCCACCCCCAATAGCCCAACCTAACCAAGGTACATATCAATGCGTTGCGGAGACTATCCTCAGCGCTTACTCGATCTGGATGACTCCAGAAGCCCCTCTATGCAGAATTAACAAATCTAATCTTTAAAAAGTATCCTTCAATTACGAGGGAACTTGATAGTCTCTCCTTTATAAACGGACAATGGGTACACAATTAAGGGGAAATCGTACAAAACCCAGATCCCTTAGGTTAGTTTTTTTTAATGCCAATGGCATTAGCACCCAGCGTGACGAGATTGCCACGTTTCTTCGCGACCATCAGCTGGATATCTTCCTCATCCAAGAGTCTTTCCTAAAACCCCACAAACGTGACCCTAAAATTGCCAACTACCGTATGTTCGTAATGATAGGTTACGCTGCCATGGGGGTGGCACCCTTATATACTATAAAAAAGACCTCCATTGCATCCCAATCACCCTGCCCGACCCCACTTCGTACCTAGAGTACTCAGCCTGCCGGCTAGGAATGACTCGTCATCAATCGATCACCATCATCTCCGCTTACTGTCTTCCTCCCTCGGCGTCATCAAATGATAACCCTGCGGGCCTCAAAAAAGACCTTAATGCCCACTTTGGCTTAAGTGAAACTGTCATACTAGCGGGGCCAATGCCAAACACCCAGCCTGGAACAGTACCGTTACCAACCCTAGAGGAAAGTTGGTACTGAACTTAGGCACTAGCTTCCATTATGACGTCATTGCCCCAATGAGTCTTGCCCACTTTTTCAAATTCAAATTCAAATTCAAATTCATTTATTGCTCAACACAGTACATAAAAATACACTTCCAGATGTCAGGTGAATGCGCAGTCAACCGTGTTCCACCAATTTAGGCTTGCAAAATTATAGTTACAATAATACAATGTTATAAATTAAACTAAAATTACAATTGAACGTATATGTCATTAATAAAAAATAAAAATCTAAAACGTGATCAACGTCATAAATTAAAAAAAATGTATAAAATGTCAGTAATTAAAAAAAATAATCTAAAACGTATTCAGTGTCATAAATTTAAAAAAAATGTATAAAATGTCATAAATAAAAAATGGTATAATATGTCATAAATTTAAAACGCATCCAATGTCAAAAATTAAAATTATATCCAATATCATACATTAAAATTAAAATACTGTACGATGTCATAAATGAAAGAAATCAGATGTATAATATGTCATAGATAAAATTTGAACGTATACAATGTCATAAATTAATATTAAAATTCTAAGACGTAGACAATGTCATAAATTAAAAAATTGAGAAGTAATGTCAAATTATACAATGTCTTAATAATTAACAAAATAATAAGTAAACAAATCGGACCCAAGTCACATCCACCCCAATCACACCTGAACAGATAATTTTCTGTCCAACAAGTACTCATGTACTGTGTAGTATGTCTTGCTTAGCAGTAAATTATTCAATTGTTTTTTAAATACATTGATGTCATTAATATTTAACAAAGAATTTGGTAGTTTATTATAAATTTGTGGAGCCATTCCTGTCAAGTTTTTATGAAACACTGCTTTTTTGTGCTGTCTACCGCTTATTTTATTTTTGTGTCTTGCGCTGTGAAGTTTTTCAAACAAGTGAAAATTTGTTTTAACAAAGACAGCTACTTCGTATATGTACAGACATGGTACTGTTAAAATTCGAAAATACGCAAAGAACGGTTTACAGCTTTCCGTGCTTGGTATTCCGCATATCGCTCTAACACATCTTTTTTGCGCTCTAAATACCGCCTCCATATTCGTGGAGTTACCCCAGTATATGATCCCGTAGCGTAACGTAGATGTAACATATGCATGGTACGCCGTGACCAAAACTTTTTGGTGTACCTCCTTTGCGAGATTGCGTAAGGCATATGCATGCTGGCTCAGGCGTTTACACACACTGTCACTGTGAGTTTTCCACGACATATCTCTATCTAGCTCTAGTCCTAAAAATTTTGTAGTGTTAGTATCTGAAATTATTTTGTCTTTATATTTTATGTCCGGTTTTTTATGATTTGTCATTTGCTCAAAAGTCATTATTTTCGTTTTGTCAATATTTATTTTCAAATTATTCACGCCCATCCATTCTACTAATACTTGGAGACAGTGGTTTATCTCTCTCTCAAGTGTCGTCGCATCATTGTAGCCACTAAAAACAACTGTGCTATCGTCAGCAAACAAAACCATAGGGTGGTGTGTTTCTCTGGGCATGTCGTTAATGTATATAATAAATAACAACGCTGCCAAAATACAACCTTGGGGTACACCATAGTTATTGGGTCTCTGACTCGACATATATGTACGTTCGGTTTTTGAAGCAATACATACTTTCTCTATCCTCGTAACTTGTCTTCTGTCTGATAAGTACGATTCTAAAAGTTTCAGAGCATTGCCCCTAACTCCATATCTTTCCAACTTCTTTAACAGAATAGTTCGATCAACAAAATCAAATGCCTTGCTCATGTCCATGAATAAAGCAGCTACTGGACTTCTATTATCCATACTAGTAATAATTTTATCGAAGAGATTAAAAATCGCCATGTTAATATTCTTTTTTCTCCTAAAACCGTATTGCTCATCAGCAAAAAGATTTTTCCGTTCAAAAAAAGAGTACAATGTGTTGTATATTACTTTCTCCAATATTTTGGAGAATATGGGCAGTAAGGCAATAGGTCTATAATTGGCTGGATCATGTTTGCTACCTTTCTTATGTAGCGGTTTTATTACGGCCAATTTTAGGCGATCCGGAAACACACCCGATTCTAAACACATATTTATTATGTAGCTAAGTACCGGTGCTATGATAGTTGAGACATATTTAATGACATTTGTTGTGATGTCATCATATCCCGAACTATGTGTATTATTCAACGAAATAATTAGTTTTATAATGTCAGAGGGAATTGTGGGAATTAAAAATAAAGAGTCAAGGTGCATGTCAAATTTTAAATTTTGATCACAAATGTTCATGTCAGAAACTGATTCGATTTCATTAATAAAATAGTCATTGAAGGTTTGGGAGATTATTTTTGGGTCAGTTATATCTTCGTTATTTATCCTAAGTTTTGATATTCCATCAACCGGTTTGTTATTTTTGCATTTATTTATTATTTGCCATGTAGCCTTGCTCTTATTCGACGCATTATTAATATGGTTGTTATTCTGTGATTTTTTTGTTAAACGAATTATAGTTTTTAACCGTCGCGAATAAGTTTTAAACCTTGATTTAGTATTGGGGTTTGGGTCTTTCCGAAACTGCCATAACATTTCGCGCTTGCGTTTACAGCATAATTTTATTCCTTTACTGATCCACTTAGGAGATTTTACTGCGTATCGCTTATGTTTTTTAAGTGGAAAGCACATATCGTAAAACAATTTGAACGTGTCGTAAAACTTATTGAATGCGTCATTGGGTTCTTTGCAGGAATAAATATCATTGAATGTCAAATTTTGTAAACACCGTTTAAAGTTTTGCATATTTTCTGTACAGTAACTACGTCTAAATATGTACCAATAAGGGAGAATGCAAGTTTTTTTAACTGGACATTGTAGTAGTTGTGCTGTATGATCTGACAATGCCAGTTCGACCGTTACGCATTTACTACCCCGTATATTGTCGACAATGTTATCAATACAGGTGCCGCTACAAAGACGTGTAGGGGTAAGCACACCTATTTTCAGATTGAAACTTTGCAATAGATTTTTAAAACTGCGAGAGGCATAGTTATCCTTCAGAAGATCTATATTGAAATCACCACATAAAATGATCTTTTTCTTACGTTTGAAGCAGATGTCATTGAGAGTCAAATCTAAATTAAAAAAGAATGTATTTAATGACACCTTATCCATATTAGGAGGTCTGTATATACACAAGACTATTACGGGGTGATTCTGCAACTCAACTGCGCAACCTTCAATAAGGTTTGGTTTACACCATTTTCCTACATCAATTTTTTTTTCCCATTAGAGTATTCTTCATTAGTATACACGAGCCCCCATTCCTACTTTCTCGTGAAAAATATGTGTGGAGTGTATAGTTAGGCACGTGAACATGCATATGATCGTCCTTATTCATGTTTGTTTCTGTTATGCATAATATGTCCACCGATTTATCCTCATCGACAAAATCATTGAGGTGCACACCTAATAAGTCCGACTTATTTACTAGTCCATTAATATTTTGGTGCAGTACAATAATATTTTCATACACGAAAAAGACTAGCACAAGCTGAATCAGATACCTGTCTAGATTCAGATTGTGCTTTAGTATTTATTGACGGTTTCATATTACATGTCATTGGCTTAAAATAATCTAAAATTGTCTTCTGACTGGAGCATATTCTCGTTAATTCATTCAGTTTTTCCTGATTACGTGCAGTGAAATTTAAAGGTTTTTTTATGAGAAATTCTTTTGTGTATTTTATGTAGTCAATCTCAATATTTAATTTAGAACTAAGTTCATTCAAATATGTACGATTATTTTGTTTTATATGAAAGTAACGTTTATAATATGAGAAATCGTTTGTATTAATATATTTACAGTTTGAGAAACTTTGCGTTAAAAGTTGTAAGCTGTGGTTTAACATATTCTTATTTAAAAAAACATTACATTGCACGCCTAATAAATAAATTTGTTGGCACGTTTTTAGATTATTAAGCGCTATACATACTTCCTTCAGGAGACAAGATGGATTACTATCATTTGTTCCTATCGATAGTATAACAATGTCTTGCTCGGTTAGCGAGTTATATAATTCTAAGTTATTACATAGAATATCAGAGCATGTTGCACCTGGTTTGACTAGGGCTGAGACCGTGTAACAATCATTCCACTCGGCTGTCCTTCTATTGATTAGAACCTGTGAAAGTCCTCGAACTTGTTCATCTCCCAGAATTATTATTCTCGGTTTCTCGCATAACTGTCTATTTGAATCATCTTGCAAACATTTTTGATTACGTTCCTGTGATGTGTTTACTTTAACTTCACTTGAATCACAGTCCTTGACTGGAGTATCACTATCTTCTCTTTGAAAATCAAGTGTTTTTCTACATTGCTTTTTGTTTTTTTTCTTGCGGGCCGGGTTAGTACTCTGGGGAGTGCTTGTACATATCGTTTTTAAATAGGTAATTTGTCTTTGTTGTTCCTGTGTTACTTTGGTAAGTGATCCATTCTCGAGTATCAGTTCGTCAATTTGTTCGTGTGCGCTACTGAGTTGGTCAGTCAGTGATTTTATTTGTTCTCTTAAGTTTCTTGTGTGGTCATTGTCGTAGTTTGTAATTTGTTCGGGTAGACTGTCTGCAATTGACTTCTCAGATGACGATGGGCTGGTTAAACATAGCCGTTCAAACGATGTTGATGTTTTTTTGTGTTTTTTACGCATCGTTATGTTATTCCTTATATCAGAATTCATTTTAAAGTATCGATATGCTTCCAAAAAGAAACTGCTTGGCTGTGGTTCGAACCCACAATCATACGTTCAATGCAGGGGAGGCACACAGTTTCGCTACGCGGCTATCAAATGCGTACGAAGGCAAACCAAATAAGTTGATCGCTTTGTCCGTCCAGAACTTTTGTAGGTGCTCTGTGTTATCGACTTCACTTTGAGTGTAAGTCAGTGTGGTTGTTACAATATAGATGGCGTTGTCCTAAGTAATTAACACTATGACGGTGCCATTATTCAAAATATTTTCCTAACGATTTATTCGTGATAAGTAATTCAGTTTTTATACGGTTAATCACTTTCACTGCTGGTATTCTCACTTGAAATGGTCTTTTTTCACTTTATCACCGATTTGACTGATATTACACCGCTTGTAGACAGTATAAAGATGTTTAAATGCAGACACTGTCACTGCCACGGTTCTTGTCTTTTTTCATTGTTTATTTGTTTTGTGTCCTTTCTTGGTGCTAGATAACACTATCACTGATGTATATTGTTTATTCAAGTCACTTAAGTTTAAATTTATATCGATATTACTGCTTTTAGAATATTAGAAAATAAAAAATACGGAGCGATATGTTGTCGTGACGGCAGCGCCATCTTTTCTTCATCGCCATCTTCACTTCCCAGGGACAACCACGCATAATCCGGACATTCTCGATATAGCGTTGCTTAAGAATGTAAACCTTAGGTTGAACTCTATAGAAACGTTATACGAATTAGACTCCGACCACCGTCCCGTGATTGTGCAGCCGAATGTCTGGCCGCCAGCCTCGAACTTCAATGCTCACCCAGCTAGTAGACCAAGCCCACATAGATATGGTGGATGCTGAAGTCGAACGTAGGACCTCCCTCCCCCCCGTGGAAGACCCAGATGATCCCCTACCTCCCGTCACTACTGAAGAAGTAGAGGAGATCATCAAAAAGCTCCACCATCGTAAAGCCCCTGGCCTAGATGGCATCACCAATAAGGTGATTAAACTACTCCCCGCCCAAATTATTATTTTAATGACGATTATTTTACCGTCCCGTGATTGTGCATCTAAATAGTCGCTCAGGCCACCCAGACCAAGGACAGCCTATACCTACTCAAAAGGTTATTGACTGGAGGAAAGTCAGTGAGAAACTGAAATCCATAAAGTCACCTCAATTAGACTCAATCCCCGATCATTTAGAAACAGTCGCTGACACGACAGCGGCAATCGACTCGCTTACAACTCACGTGCAATCTGTCCTGGACGAGTGTTCAAGGGAGGTTCCAGTGTTGGACATCCAACAAGAGAAACTCCCGGATGATGTACGAAGGTTGATAACCGAGATGAATGCCGCTGTCCGTGCCCATAGTAACTTCGTAATGCGTAATTTACAGCGTGCTGTAAAGAAGCGTACCGCCGAGCACCGATCTGCAACATGGGATAAGATGCTAAGCGAACTGGAACATCGAACATGGAATTTCCTCTGAAGGTGCCAGTAAGCTTGGTGATTACACCAAGCTTACTGGCACCTTCAGAGGAAATTACGCTCCACTGAAGAGACAGCCATCCCCCCTCTCATTCGCCCTGATAAGATTATAGCATTTGAAAACCCTGAGAAAGCCGAATGTCTGACCGCCAGCCTCGAACTTCAATGCTCACCACTCAAAAAAATACAGTGATATCCATAACATAAATACTAGGAACAAACACAAATTTGTAGTACCTACAACAAGGCTCAAGAAAATAGGTGGCTCGTTTAGATGTCAATGTGTACGCTTTTATAATAAGCTTCCAAGCCACGTACAAGATCTAAGTCTTAATAAATTCAAGTCTTTCATTAAACGTAAGTTGTGCCAGAAAGCGTTTTATACAACAAAAGATTACATTGCGGACAAAAAGGCTTGGGATTGAGCTGCTCCAATTAATTTTGTTTTTTTTATTATATTTTGCACTATGCATTTTGTTATTATATATTTTTTTTTTTTTGGATTTCTTGCAATGACAAGAATATTTACTTTTTAAAGTATTATATTATTTTATTTTAATTATTGTGAATGTGAAGACTATGTGGATATATATTTTTTTGTTTTTATTTAAATTTATCTTAGTTTTTAATCATGGTCTGGCAGTTTGAGTAGTTTATGCGGCCTACCCGAATGTCCTTTCTTTGGTATTGTTCGTCGAATCGTTGAGTTCTTTAAATTCTGAGTTGAGCTGCTCGGTTATTGACAAATGCGTGCACTGACTGGACAGATCCACTCAATCTGGCTGGTTCTTTCCTCAAAAGACCATTTCAGACATCAGTCTACATGGTCTTCACATGATCTAATCAAGATTTTGTCAGGACTTTAAAAGAGACTGTGACCTCTGAGTTTGTTTCGGCCTTTCTTCTCAGAGTAGTCAGATAGGAAACGCCGACCTCATCTAGTTTTAAAATATGTTCGACATGTAAAAGTGTTTGTACAAACCAACTTACAGAAATAAAATCATTTATCATTTATCACCCAGCTAGTAGACCAAGCCCACATAGATATGGTGGATGCTGAAGTCAAACGTCGGACCGCCCTCCCCCTCGTGGAAGAGATCCCCTACCTCCCGTCACTACTGACGAAGTAGAGGAGATCATCAAAAAGCTCCACCATCGTAAAGCCCCTGGCCTAGATGGCATCACCAATAAGGTGATTAAACTACTCCCCGCCCAAATTATTATTTTAATTATTATTAATACATTTATTTCAGATATCAAATCCATACACAAAATAATACATTGAATAATAAAAACACATTAAAACATAGGATTACAAATTAGATTATTAAAAATTAAATAACATTTATTGAAACAACATTAGAATTATTAAAATACCGTCAAAAGTTGTTAGTACATTGCTTATAAACTATGTTAGTGAGCGCCCATAACAATGCGCATCCATTTATTCTGGATTGGGCAATCCGTTCGAGACGCAATCATCAGCAAGATGCCATTGCTACTGCCTCGCACGCGCTGCCACAAGGAGGCTACCCTCTTCCGTATAACCGCATGGAAGCCGTCCGTCCGCGCCTCCGCAAACATGCCGGACGCACTACAATAGCGAGGCAGCCGCATCAGCACCCTGAACATATTATTGTATTGGACACGCAGAGCACTAGCAGCCCGTTGGGTGTAATTCACCCACAAGCTGCTCGAGTAGAAGGACTGGCAATACGCCTTAAAAAGAGTTATCTTAACTTCCCTCGAGCAGCGTGCAAAGCGACGCGCAATCATATTCCCCCGGACTGCCAGCGCCCTGCGTTCCCTCTCTATGTCAGCATCATCCTGCAACTCGTCTGCCACAATGTGCCCCAGATATTTAAAGCTCGTCACTACACGAAGAGCCACACCATTAAGCATAATAGGCGGAACACGGACCGGACCACGCTTTCCACTCTTGAAGACAAGAACTTCGCTCTTCTTAGAGTTATATCTCAGTCCATGATCCGCCGCGTATGCCTCACAAATCGCAACCAGTTTACGAACAGCCCCCACCGAAGGGCCCAGCAGCACCATGTCATCTGCATAACTGATGTTATTTACGCAAACCCCATCCACATAACAACCCGTATGGGTGCTGCTGAGCTCACCGATAAGGTCATTAACATAAAGGTTGAAGAGCAGAGGAGAGGTGATGCCCCCCTGCCGCACACCACACTCCATGATGTATTCATCAGATAGAGTCCCCGCCCATCGCATCTGGTTTCGCTAACAACGATACCAATGTTCTAATACCGAGACCACTTCCGCCGGCACACCCGCACCCCGTAGCTTCCTCCAAAGCCTCTCATACAAGACAGTATCAAAGGCTCTGGACAAATCCAGAAAGCACGCGTATACCGGCGTGTCCCTGTCAGTGTAGTATCGGACTGCCTGCTTAAGACAAAATATGGCGCTCTCCGTAGAAAGCCCACTCCTGAAACCAAATTGGGCATCATGCAAGCCTATGTACTTACTAAGGGTGTTATTAAGCAGGCTGTCAAACACTTTAGCCAACACCGTAGCCAGCGAAACAGGTCGATAGTTACCCTCGTCCGACAGATCCCCAGTTTTGTTCTTCACAACCGGAACAACTAAAGTTCTAGTGAGATCATCAGGCAAATAACCATGACATAAACACAGATTGCAAAACATGGAGAGCACGCGCGGCAGGTGAACACCCGCATATTTTAGATGTTCAATACTGAGACTGTCGCACCCGGGGGACTTCCCTCGCTGCATGCTGTGAATTATTTGTCGCACTTGCTTAGCAGTAAATCTGACAACTTGCTTCTGTGCAACAATCTCAGCATCATCACATCCGAGCGTGGAGAACAGACCCCGCGCAGAGGAATCACAATATGGTGTCATTTTCCATTATTGGCGCTTGTCGCATACAGACGTGCCCACAAGCAATATTTAGTTGCAATAAATTATTAATAATAGTGACCTCCTTAAGTGTATTGGTAACTTTGCACTTTTAATTTAGCTTAGTATGTGTGCATTTAAAAACTATGAACAAGTAAAAGTGATTTAGTGTACGCATAAAATGGAAAACAGACCCTCGAATTCAGGGGGGCCAGTGCTCTCCTTTGCTTCGCCTGTAGAGGCGCCACCTGAAATCATCACCACGCCCGAGATTCAAAAATGGATGTCTTCTATTGAGCTGCATCTGAATGAAGTCTGCTCTATTGCCGCGGATGGAAAACTCAATTCGGAGCAGAAAATGAAAATAGCAAACCTTTGCCGTAAAATAGGATCCGGTACCTCACAAATGGCAGTAATATACCAGTCGCTAAAGGCTAGATCTCTTCTTATGCACAATGCGGTGGAATCCCTTACTGAAAAACGAGACCTGTCAGACCACATCATGGACCTCAAGAAGACGATACAGGACTCAGGTACTGCGGGAAATGTTTCTTTTGCCGAAATGGTAAAAAAGGGAGCAAATAACTTTGTTCGCCCCAATAATTTAAGCTCGGTTGCAATTTATCCCCAAGATAAATTGAAATCGAGTGACGAAACAAAAGACCTCGTTAAAAAGATCATACGCCCGGAGCAAATGAAACTGCATGTTCGAGGTGTCCGGAAAACCAAAAACGGAGGCGTAATTATCAGCACCGAGACCAAACATGACGCTGATAAAGTAAAGCAAGCAGTCCAGCTCTCTACTTCAGGTCTTACCGCCGACGAACCCAGCAAGCGCAAACCCCGGATCGTGATCTTAGGAGTGCCGACTTCCATGGCTGAAAATGAGGTCTTCAGATGCATTTTTGAACAAAATGTAGCCGACAAGTTTGAAGACATGCCCTTTGAATCATTCCTGGCCTTGGTAAAATTAAGCCACAAATCTGGAAAGAGAGATGCGTCGACCTGCAACTACGTCATTGAAGTACCAGCTGATATACGTAAAGCCCTAATCGCTCAATCAAGACTTTTTATTAATTGGACGTCCTGTCCTGTCAGGGATTTTACACTGGTAACTCGGTGCTACAAGTGCCAACAGTATGGTCATGCAGCAAAAACGTGCAGAGATGTCAACTCGACGTGTGGGCATTGTGGTGAAACAGGGCACTCGATGACAGAATGCGCGAAGAAAGCTGATGTACCAAAATGTGCAACTTGCTCACGCTTTAAAAAGCCCAGCAATCATAAAACAGGAGATCCTGAGTGCCCTGCAAGGAAGATAGCGGAATTCAGATACATCAACTCTGTCGATTACGAGGGCGCCTAGAGCGTCACACTCACGTGATGCCGACTCAACAAAAAGAAGCCACTGCACTGACCTACTTCGCCTGGATTTGTTGCTGTCTTAGGAAATTTGCCGCCGTGCGTACTTTGGCAAAATGGTTTTAAAACATTTTGCAATAGTGGTTAACCCAGCTCAAATATCTGCTGATGCTCAAAGTTCGTTGTCCGTGTGTGTAAATAATTATGTGCAATCAATTTAACGTTATCTAAGCTAAGTAAGGAATCATATGTTTATTTTTATTAATAGAATTTAATTTTAATCTGTTTTAGTAATTAAGATTATATAAATATATCTGTCACTATTCTAATGTTAAGAAAATATTGTAAAAAATCCTTGTCCTTCCAATTACTTTGTTTGAGTCTCCGCCGCCTGTGATACAGGATTACCTAGTACAGGCACCTAACATTGTTGTACCCACTTTATGTATAAGACCAATTAGTATATTTTACCAATTTCAAATTTGAATAAAGATTATTATTATAAAGATTATTATTTTAAAATGGTCTTTAAAGAGATTGGCGATCAATTTGTGATCACCGATGCCATTCACGCTCACAGGCAAGCAAGGCCTAGCATTCAATTTTCCAGTTTGCTTCCAAAATAATTTAAAATCCTTGTCAGTATGATGAGAGGCCATGATATCCATAACTTAACGTTTTAATGACGGCCATATTTAACGCTGCATTAAGTAATAATATCTTCCCACAAGTGTGGAAACAGGCCGCTGTAATAGGCATCCTTAAGGCTGCGGTTCCACTGAGGCGGAGTGGAGCTGTGCGGAGCCGCCAATGCTGTTTCCTTTGAAGCGGAGTGGAGAAGAGATGTGGATTTCAAGCCATGTGATTGGTGAATCGCGGCACAGCTCATCTCCGCTCTGCTCCACTCCGCCTCAGTGGAACCGCAGCCTAAACCGGGTAAACCCAAATCGGAGCCTACAAGCTACCACCCTATCAGCTTGCTCAGTACCTTCGGTAAAGGCTATGAGAGGATTATTTATAAGCGTCTCAAAGACTTTGCTGAAAGTAAAAACCTCATTCCTGACGAGCAAATCGGCTTTCGTTCCGAACACTCCTGTGTCCAACAAGTTCACCGTATCGTCGAACATACCAGTGCTGGGTTCCAGCGTGGTCATCTGACTGGTGCCTTGTTCTTTGACATAGCGAAAGCGTTCGATAAAGTTTGGCACAATGGCTTAGTATATAAGCTATATAAACTAGGCGTGCCAGACCGTCTCGTGCTTATCATAAGAGACTGGATGTCAAACCGATCATTCCGCTATCGAGTCGAGGGTAAACTATCCGCCCCTCATCCCATACGTGCTGGAGTCCCTCAAGGCTCGGTATTGTCCCCATTAAACTTCACACTGTACACCAGTGATATCCCTAAAAGCACAACAACCCAGTTGGCACTATTCGCTGACGACACGGCCCTATATTTCACTGTCCGTGTACGCAACTCCATAGCACTTAAACTCCAAAGAGTCGTAAACACTCTGGGCAAGTGGTTCAGACTCTGGAGGATGGAAGTCAATCCCGATAAAAGTCAGGCTGTCCTTTTCTCAAGGCCTGACCGAAAATATAATTACAATTTTAAAAATCCTATTCCCCCAAAACCCATCACCATGTACGGTAAGCCGATCCCTTGGGAGGAGCAAGCCAAATACCTAGATGTTATCCTAGATAATCACCTCACCTTCGCCAAGCATATAAAGGCGGCACGTTCGCGAGCCGCTTTCGCTATGGGCAGACTACATGGTATACCCCCATTAGTCTACTGAGATTTTCTATAGTGGCCACCTTCACCCACCTTTGGTATATAAGACGGCACACTATACCAGGCAACCCCTTACGAGGCGTCTGGGACCATCTTCTGTAGACTACATGGTATGTTGAACGCGCGTAGTAGCTTCTCATTTAGGTGCAAGCTGCGCACCTGACCTATGCTTGCGCTGTCTTCGCACATGCAAGCCCCATCACATAAATAGGTTACAGGTTATCCAAAACCGATTCCTCCGGCAAATCACGGGAGCTCCCTGGTTTGTCCGGAATCAAGAACTTCACGTGGATTTAAAAATCCCCACGATCCAACAGTTCATGAAACGCCTTTCCAAGCGCTTCTTTGACACTGCAGCCAACCATAAAAATCCCCTAATCAGAGAGGCCACCCGCTATGTACCCTCTAAAATATCCCGAGTTCACCGTCCGAGGCTCACTCTTACTACCCCCGATGACGCCACTACTCTACTCCAAGAGAGTCGTAGGGAAACTAGCACATGATTTTAGCTTACAAACTAAAATCAGTGTTGGAAATCTTTTAACTTTGACCACCGCCTTATCTCGGGAATGTGTTGAATTCGTTTCTTAACTAGTCGACAACGAATCATTTGTTTTTCTTTTACCCTCACTGGGATAATACTGCTAAAATGTTAACATATTGTTGTATTGTAAGTGACAATTTGTCTTAATGTAAATGAAGATATTTAAACCGATCTAAGAAATAATTTATTATGGATAAAAAGTTTTAATTGTATTACAATATTATTACTATTAAATTGATTGTTTCTATTATCGGTATTCTATGTAAACATCACTGTATCATATTTTATTTAAATCATTATTTATTTAAATCAATAGTTGGTTGGTTTTGAAACAGAGGATATCCTGGCTATAGTAAACATTTAGCATTGTATTGTTGAGGTTAAGCTTCAATCCTCTTTTCCTAGTGAAAACGAATAATTAAGCTATGGCTTCAATAATAATAGTTATCATATTATTATTTAATTCATTTATTATCTGCATACTATTTAAACTAGTGTTTATAATATTTATAAAATCAATAAATAACTTTATTTACAACATGGTATCTTTTTTAATGGTTGGGTATGAAAAATCATAACAAAAGATGTATAAAAAACTTTTGTTTTTATTTTATACCTATTCTAAGATGCATGCATCTTTCGCGTAACTTACTATTCATTATTTTTTAACATGAGTATAAGTTACCAAAAATACAAAAAGAAATTTCGTGCAGCCGAGATTTGAACTCGCGTCCATTAGGATCCCGCTTTGGAGTGACGCTCTCTCACGGATCTGCCACGAGTTATGTTAACTGCTATGACGAATTTTAGACTTAGTTTTGAACCGGCTCGATACGGACTTTTGTAGTTATATCTAAGTGAAACGAGTAAGTATATATTTTGATCTTTGTGTGGCTTTGACTACGCCCCTTCACCTCGTAGTTAGACTGTATGATGTTTTATTGTTTGCGTTTAAATATCACGCACACATTTATATGCACAGAACCGTGCAGGTGACTATAAACATTGAGATGGGACTGCACTTTTGACTCTTGACTGTACTTATGTAAATATTGAAAAACTTTTTTTTTTAAAGAGTAATTATGGAGTTTCTTGTGAGTTCTTCTCCATAACAAGCTACTTTTCCAATTGCACGGTAGAATCAATTTTTATTACTTTCACATTTTAATTTTAATGTTCAAAAGTGCCGCTTAACGGCCTACTTGAAATAAACACATTTTACTTTGACTTTGTTGCTCAGAGTAAAAAAATCTTCTTAGAGATACTATGCTTCCAAATATTTCATAGTTATTTTTTATATATTTTTTTATAAAAATGGTAAAGTCCATTTACCGTTGTGTGCGAAACTTGAGCTTGATCATCAATCAGTATTGTAAATCGAGATTAACGTTTAGATGATAAAGTGAGATCGTGTGGGCAAATTGCGTGGGATAAGTGAAGTACCTAAGAGTGTGGGAGTGATGAACGTCTAAAATTAGTAGCCAAGGCACGTTGAATTGCAATCAGTTAACAAGTAAAATTGATTTTTGAAAGTTGCATTTAAGGTTTCCATGAACCACCTCGACCCACACAATGCTTAAGCAATGATTTTTTGACTAATAGTCACCCAAAAGCTTCCAAAGAGTTCAAAAGAAAGTGAGACTCAAAATGGCGCTCTCAATTATCTGAAAATTATGTAAGTACCTAATCTACATACAATTTTACTAAGTTTACCTTTTATCTATATATATACTAGCTGACCCGGCAAACTTTGTTTTGCCATAAAAACACCAAACATTCATCTACCCTACCTAACACTATCTACCCAACTCTACCTACCCTACTCTACCTACCCTACCCTACCTACCCTACCCTACCTACCTACCCTACCCTACCTACCCTACCTACCCTACCTACCCTACCTACCCTACCTACCCTACCCTACCTACCCTACCCTACCTACCCTACCCTACCTACCCTACCCTACCCTACCTACCCTACCCTACCTACCCTACCCTACCTACCCTACCCTACCTACCCTACGCTACCTACCCTACCCTACCTACCCTACCCTACCTACCCTACCCTACCTACCCTACCCTACCTACCCTACCCTACCTACCCTACCCTACCTACCCTACCCTACCCTACCTACCCTACCCTACCTACCCTACCCTACCTACCCTACCCTACCTACCCTACCTACCCTACCCTACCTACCCTACCCTACCTACCCTACCCTACCTACCCTACCCTACCTACCCTACCTACCCTACCTACCCTACCTACCCTACCCTACCTACCCTACCTACCCTACCCTACCTACCCTACCCTACCTACCCTACCCTACTTACCCTATAAACCTCACGGAGCCCGAGACCTTTCCAACGAATGCAAAACCGTGGAAATCGGTTCGTGCGTTCTGGAGTTATAGCGTCAGGTTATTGTGACTGTCAAATAATAACAGACAAATAATTAGCAATAAATTAAAATTGCTACTATAATTTGAGATTTAAACTATCCTATCTCTCAAGTTGGATCGAACTGCACATGGTGTGCGAATTTTATTATAATCGGTTAAGTGGTTTAGAAGTCCATTGAGGACAAACATTGTGACACGAGATTTATATATATTAAGATAAGATATAAACACATCAACACGGTCTAGGGATATTTTTAAAAAAGCGAATTACTATCAATGTGTTAATTACATGACATGTGACATGTGTTATTATTTATATGACATGTATATATTTAAAAGATACGTTATTTAATATTCTACCATTTTTTAATAATGGTAAAAGTACTTCGATTAAAATTTCAGGATTTTATGGAAAAAAAATGAAGCATAGACGGAAACCGTATATGAATTAACTTTTAATTTATGAGTAAAAACTGAAAAAAATTGAAAATCATTTAATTTGTGTTTATAAACTTGAAGTTAGTAGTCTGAGAAAGCGCCCATGATGTTCATAACACATCGGCAACGATTCGGCATGCTCAGAACAAGGTTGTCAATGTCTTGCTGCGGAATATTGTCCCATGTCCTTCTGAGGTGCGCAAAAAGTTGATCTTCTGTAGCCAGATTTTCAGGAACTTCCTTCAGAGCTCTTCTTTGCAGCATATCCCACGCATGCTCAATGGGATTTAGATCTGGCGCTTGAGCAGGCCAGTCTAAGGCCCTAACATTGTGTGTATGTAACCAAGCTGCTACCGTTCTCGCCGTGTGTGCCCGGGCATTGTCGTGCATGAGCAGGAAATCTTGCCCCATTTGTGTTCTGTGGGGCAAGATTACGGGCCCCAGCACCTGTTGGACGTATCGTTCTGCCGTCATATTGCCCCGCACCCAAACGAGATCAGTCCGTCCTCCAAGACGAATTCCGGCCCAAACCATAATTGTTCCTCCTTGGTATGGGTGAACTTCCTGAGGGTTCTGGAGACGGCTCCATCGTCCAGGAACTCGCCAAACACGCGTCCTTCGTGAATCTGGATGGAAGCCGAACCTGGATTCATCAGTGAACAGCACATTGGACCATTGCTCACGGCCCCAGTCCACGTGGTTCCGAACCCATTCTAATCGTCGTCCACGATTGCCTCTCCGTAAAGGTGGGACCCGGAGTGGTCTACGAGAGCGTAGATTGCTTTCATGCAGTCGCCTTCTTACAGTTTGGTCACTCACAAGCACTTGGTGTTCCACTCGCAGCCTTTGGACCAATTGAGTCGCCGTTGCATTTGGTTGAGCTCGCGCAGTAATTTGCAAAAATCGGTCTTGTCTGGGGATAGTGATGCGACTTGGCCCCCGGTGCCTCTCCGCTACTTCACCTGTGGTACGATAGCGTGTCCACAATCTTGAAATAACATTTTGGTGGGTCCCTATGGCCTCAGCAACATTACGCTGAACAGACCCAGCTTCCAGCATTCCCACAGCTCGTAACATCTCCGCCCTCGTCAAATGTTGGCGTTGCATGGCTACAATACCTCAATTTTAACTTTATCTTTCGTTTAAAAATGAAAAAAAACTGTAACTAGACGTAATTCGTATTGTTTTCTAAATTTCGCACAAATGAAAATTCCCTCTCCTACACATCAAGACATTTTTATGCCACCGAAACAAAAGAATTTTCAAAAACTTGAATTTGGAATTAGTCTGAGATAAATTACAAACAAATCGGTGTATAAAAGATTCCAATGCGGCCAGTACTTTTCGCTTTACTTTTGGCTTTATTTAATTGAGTATGAAATATCCCTAGACCGTGTTGATGTGTGTATATAGGTAACTTACATGAAAGCGTTTAAACACCTCGTTTCTCTTGTCAGTTAACATATTAAAGTTCCTCTGGAGGGATACATTTCTGTAATTGAGTCGTCTTTCATTTCGCTCTGGTTCACTTCTTGTTTTTTTCTTTCTAGGAATCATGTTGGGAACCCTCCGCCAAAGGAAGGCAATCACATTTTGTTACTCTTACTGACTTCCAGGTTCATTTTTAGGATTCCGTACCCAAGGAGTAAAACGGGACCCTATTACTGAGACTCCTGTCACCAGGCTGTAACTCATGAACCGTGATAGCAAGACAGCTGAAATTTTCACAGATGATGTGTTTCTGTTGCCGCTATAACAACAAATACTAAAAACAGAATAAAATATATATTTAAGTGGGGCTCCCATACAAAAAACGTGTTTTTTTGCCATTTATGCGATAATGGTATGGAACCCTTCGTGCGCGAGTCCGACTCGCACTTGGCCGGTTTTTAGGGTTCCGTACCTTGAAAGGAAAAATGGAACCTTTAAAGGATCACTTTGTCGTCCGTCTGTCTGACTGTCATGACCCTTTTTCTCAGTAACGCGTAGAGGTATCAAACTGAAATTTATATCAAATACTCAGGTCTATTGTCCCTTAAAGCTGTGACAACTTCTAAGAAACGCAATCAAAAGATACAGCTGTTTATGCCGCAAATTGCCGCAAATTTTACGATACTCGCAAGGGAATCATAACCTACAGGGAACTTACTTCCCGTGAACTCAGAATCTTGAAATTTGGTACGAAGCAACGTCTTATAGCACAGATAAAGGAAAAAATGCAGTGACCGTAATTTTTTAGTTACCTATATCATAAAAAAACCTAAATCCGGCCAACCACCGGCCGGCCGGCCACTTTTACTTATATACCTACAGGTTTTTCCGGAACCCTCGGTCCACGAGTCCGACTCGCACTTGGCCGGTTTTTTATTATTTATAGACTTGTGCTTGACCTCTATCTCACCTGAAAGTAAGCGATGATGAATCTATTCACTCTCGGCTTATATACCCCCAGGTTGTAGCTATAGGGAAACACAGACTCTGGGCATTCCACTCCTTAACTGTTTGCACAATGAAAGTTCAATGAAGGTTCATCAACCTGCCTGCTTATAGCTGTTACAACTACATGAAAGAGGTTGAAACCAAAAACCTTTTCTCCTTCTTTTTACCACAAACCAGTTCTGTCTGAACTATTTGCCAGTCTGATAGATGCACATGCAGTGACAAATGGGACACATTAGTAACGAGTAATCTTGTCGCGTCCTCCACGGTGTTTGTGTTGCAACTTTGCTACATGTCTCGCTGTTGCCGCGACTGGTGTCAAGCGACAAATAGTTTGTACTTTGTATGTGGAGCTCGGTAGTTTATACTTCTTGAGGTTTTACTGTTCTAGAATACCCTTAGAATAATAACTGTAATAAAAGTCATGTTCAGTCGAAATGTACAGGTATAGGTAATAACTAGAGTCATGGCATATTTTGTAAATCTAAAAAAGTTCCTACATGTTCTCGCAGCTAGGTTTAACGCGACAATGAGGAAAATGATAAAAAATAAATGAAATGGATTTTTTTATTGCTAGATTTCCATCTAAATAAAATTTTATAAAACTTAAAGATAAAATCAGATAAATGAATGCAATGCATGTTGGAAAATCTCTTTTCAAGTGTAGAAAAACGAGTGTAGAAGAAATTTGATTGTCAAGTGCTTCTGCCTCTAAAACGTTGAACTACGATTGCCAACGGTATCAACTACAATCCTTACATACTCCTTTTGCTTCGATTACACTTATAGAACATCTTTATTTCGGATGCAAAAACCCATAGGGTGTTAGTAACATATATAACTTATTACCTAGTGTTAGTAACATAGAAAAACTTAATACCTAGTGTTAGTAACATACTAAAAACTTATTACCTAATGTTAGTAACAATCAACCTCCGCACAAACTGCTGCACAATCGGAGATCCGAAGCTCTAAGCTACAGTTTTCAGGATGCCGTTTTAAATGTCCTTCACTCTCCTTAGTAGCGACGCTGCTTTTTTGCTGATCTGTGCTTATGCCTTAAATTGGTTAAAAATAACACCTTTAGGTATACATCAATCTTTTTTAAGGTTCCGTAGTCAACAGGGAACCTTTATAGTTTCATCATGTCCATCTGTCCGTCCTCAGCTTATCTCAGAGACTCTTAGTTCTAGAAAACTATAATTTGGCACGGATATACATATTAATCACACCATTAAAGTGGTAAAATAAAACAACGAAATTTTTTTTTTGGGTATGTGAAAAATTTCACGGTAGTAATATATAATATCAAAATTAAAAGGAAAACATTCACAGCTAAGTAGGCTTTACAAGATTACGAGTAATAGTCGACCAACTTATAAAATGTACTTGGTAAAGTAAAAATAATGTGTATTGATGTATGGGAACAACAGTTCTCGAACGGCACAGTAAATTTTGTCCCTTCGTTAGAGCAATATTCGTGCTTTCATTGTTTATGAACGTTAGTAAAGTTACCTATGTATTTTGGTGAGTTTAACAGTTTATACGGAACCCCTTGTGCGCGAGTCAGACTCGCCCGTGGCCGGTTTTTGTCAATTTAAACTAGATGAAACTGGTGTTCCCTAACTGTGCCGCTCTGCAAAGATACACGGAACAAACTTAGAGACCATACAATAATAATGGTCAAAACATATGAGATCCATGAAAATTAATGACTGAGGTGGCATTTGGTGATAAGCACCACACAGATTTGAGTGGCCAGACAGTGCAAGCATTATTCAGTTCTTTATCGCATAGCCGGTTCTTGATCAGACCTATTTAGTGACATACAAAGCACCATATTTAAATCGTGGGCGCAGAATTAGTATACGGATAAACAAGAGAAATAACTCCCTTTACTTCTACACAGTTTTTTGTCTGTAAACTGTACACTGTCCAGTACCTAATACTACATTACTCACTAGAAACTCAAGCTGTGTTGCTGCACTAAGATAGCGTTTATACTTTTATGTTCTTCAACCTGTAGGCTACCATAGTCTTAGGGCCGATTTCTGATTTGAGTATTCGACGCTAATGGCCGGTTTCTGAAGTAACTAAGTATGTGCTTATCTCGATTTAAGCATATGTCATCCTTGATCATCTGCCACTTTAAGTATTCTGCGATGCTGAGCAAGGTTTGAGTATACGTCGTCAAGTCATGCCAAAGTATACCTTATGTCATACAAAAAACCTTCATTGACGTTCAATTGGGTTTCAAAACTGAGAAAAACACATTTGATCATTCTCAAACCGTTGTCAACGTAACATTCACAGTGTAGCCAGATTGGGGGACTTTTTGCCATTTAGGCTACTTGGAATGGTGCCGGGGCGACCAATATTTACGAGCGGCGCCAATTAGGCTACCTCAGAAATAAATGGGGTGATTTTAGGCGATTTCCGAATGAGACTATCTTATACAACATTATCTGAGAAATGATGACAATAACTGGAAACAAAAATGCTTTTAACTGTTCATCACTATTTTTCATTATACTTCAGTCGCGACAACCCAGGGAAAATAAAGAAATGCTGAAAAATGTTTTATGTGGAACCAATAATGATTCTTGTGCCTAACGCATTAAATTTGATATTAGCTTGTAGTGTGTTCAAGGAAACAATGGAAATTTAAGGTTTCGAGAGTTTTTTATAAATGTAAAACTAATTTTTCGGCGACTTGGGGCTCGTTGAATCTGGCTACACTGGTTACATTTGGCAGTTGATAGTTGACAAGCCTGTGCTTAAACGGTGATCAAGCGAAATAAATACAAAATATTATATAAACTTATAAAACGAGTGACGAAGATACATCCTTGTCTTCCTTGGAGATGCCTCAACGAAGACCGATGCGTGGAAGAGAGTGTTTGCCCTGAATTATCGAAAAATATTAGATTGGATGCAAATATTTCACGCATAATAGATATCAGGTGCTCGAAGAACGGAAGGTCGATGGGCCTGAATAGTGGCGACCACGTAGCGGAATACGCAGCCCCGCCCGCCCCTTCCATTTAAGGCCTTCCTCGGTAGACCGATGACCTGGTTAAGGTCGCGGGAATCCGATGTGTGAAAGACGCACAGGATCGGTTGATGTGGTGACGCTTGGGGAAAGCCTGTATCCAGCAGTCTTTCGGCAGAAATTATGATGTTGAGTGAGATCTTCAACAAATATATTTAAAAAGTGCCAGTTTTTGTATTTGTGGTCGCCAGAAGCTTTCCCTGCGCGAAAAGCGAGAGTTATCCAACAGGAACTATGTGAAAAGTGGAGATGGACCGGTCATATGATGCGCGATAACCAAGGGACATGGAGAAAAGTGACAAACTGATACACAAGAGATGGGAAAAGAAGCCCTCAGTGTCAGAGATGGGAATGGGATATGGCAAAGACCACTGGTCCATGATGTAGGCACAAAGTGTAAGCGATGGCGCATTGAGGTGTTGGCGAGTAGCTCAGGACAGACCCCAGTGGAAACTATTAGTGGGGGCCTATGCCAGGAGGTACACTGAGTTTAGGGATATTTTATAAACTATAAAGATGTTTTGTATATAATACAGTTTTATATCTCTGATTTCAGAATAAAAGGATTTTTAATTCCGTTTATTTATTATTACATCTATTTTATTATATTTATTTTTTATTATTAGTCATTGTGTAATTATATTCCAAATTATATACTACCAAATACGTTCAAACATTGAGGTGTGATTAACAAATATCCAGACATACAGACATGTTTTGGAGGAGTTTCCAAAAGTTGCGAAAAAATATCGTGTTGTTAATAATTTTTTTAAAGCAAAACTATTAGTTACACAAAAAAACCTAGTGTTCAAAATTATGTACATGAATCAATAATAAATATATATTTTTTGCAAACCTTTTAACCTAGCCGTTACTGAGGAGTATGCTTTAGAAAGTTACCGTTTTACGGCACTAAAGCGTATGTAGGCCCTTAAGGCCGCCTATGTATATGTATGTTTCATGAAGTTAAAATAAATAAATACTCCTCCAAAATGACTTGGAAGTTAAAAAAAAATTAACACAGAAAATTTGATGGTTAGAATTTAAGTAAGATACGAGTAGTACCCTATATACTTCTATACTAATATTATAAAGAGGAAAGATTTGTATTTTTGTATGTAACGAATAAACTTAAAAACTACTGGACCGATTTCAAAAACTCTTTCACAGTTGGGAAGTTACACTATCCCCGGGTGACATAGGCTACTTTTTATCTTTGTATTCCCACGGGAACGGGAACTACGCGGGTGAAACCGCGAGGCGTCCGCTACTTAAAACATATTTTGCAAACAAAACTGTCCAAAAGGAGATCCAATATTCTAGTTTTGGTCAGCCAGCTCGCGAATATGTATACTCCGACTGCACAGCATGATTTTCTTCTTGTTTACGTCTTTTTAGACCGATTCTTAAGCAATCGGGTTTTATGATTTTTTGAATTAAATTTTTTATTTATAATTTTTTAGTTATCATTTTTTTTCTATTTATTTACTTTATGTAATTAAAATCATAAATCTAATAGTTACAGGCTCTGTATAAAAAAGTTAATTAGAAAAATCAAAAAACCCGACTGCTTAAAAAGCGAACTAAAAAGACGTAAACAAGAAGAAAATCATGCTGTGCAGTCGAAGGATACATGTTCGCGAACTGTCAGACCAAAACCAGATGTATCCTCCGACTGCACAGCATGATTTTCTTCTTGTTTACGTCTTTTTAGTTCGCTTTTTAAGCAGTCGGATTTTTTGATTTTTGTAATGAACTGTTTTTTATTTTTAGCTTTTTAGTATTTTTTTTTAGAATAAGGTACATATAAACAAATGTGTTATATATTTTTGAAATCGCCTCTTTATTTTGATACCCCACACGATGGATCGGATCGGAAGAAAAAAAAAATTTGGTGCCCAAAATCCGCCATTTTTTATTTTACAATTTTAATGTAGCCAGTGACACTCGCAGGGTTAAGACGAATCGATTGACGTACGAATCATCAAAATCGGCTAACGCGTTTTGTCTCTGGAACGCCACATAGGAACAAACATAAATACATAGACTGATAAACACATTTTTCGATATAGAAAGGTTTCGGAAAACTATACCTACTTATGTTACCTACACATCGCAAAAGGATTTTCTTTATTTGATTATTTCTCTCTCTTTTTAAGCCCCGACGGAAAAAGATAGGGGTGTTATAAGTTTGAGGTCTGTTGCTCTCTATCTGTGTGTCTGTGTATCTGTGTGTCTGTCTGTGGCATCATAGCGCCTCAACGGATGAACCGATTTTGATTTAGTTTTTTTGTATGAAAGGTGATTGTATCGAGAGTGTTCTTAGCTAAGTTTGAATAAAATCGGTTCAGCCGTTCAAAAGTTATGCGCGTTTTACTGTTTTGATCGTGATGTTTTCGCAAAATAAATGTATCGGGGGTTTTTTAAATTTTGAAATTTTACATGTTCTTTATTTCTGTTAACCGTCAAGCCGTGACCCTCATAGTTTCGAAGGCATGCCAAATTACCCACGGCATCAGCTGTTTCTTTAATTACCTCGCAAAAAATACATAAATTATGTATTTAAAAATAACATGACAGTGACAACCGTCTTTACCTGCCCAAAATCGTCCTTAAGCAACTTGTATGCTGGCCTTACATACATTGGTTGACCTAGACATACTGCCGGTGACCTTAAACTTGTAAGCGACATCGTAACGAAAGTTTATCCAACTTCCTTGCTTCAAAAACAAACGAAAATAAACTCTGACACTGGATGTCAGAGTATATTTTCGTTTGTTTTTGAGGTTGTCTTTTCAAAGGTGACGTGGTATTGTGGAACTGTTATAATAATTATCCTCTATGTGACCGGGCTTTAGTTATGGAGGCCAATCTTAATCAGCGACACAGATAATATAATACCAGAATACAGATGTAACATCCCATACAAAGAAACCGTGCCGACGTAGCTAGCGTTTTTACCCGATCAGTCTATTTATGTATAATGTATGTATGTTTGTTACTATGTGGCGTTCTAGAGACCAAACGCATGGGCCGATTTTGATGATTCTTACGTCAATCGATTCGTCTTAACTCTGCGAGTGTCACTGGCTACATGGAAATTGGAAAATAGAAAAATAGCGGATTTTGGGCGCCATATTGTGGGGGGCCAATTTTTGTTTCTACCAAACCAATCGTGTGGGGTATCAAAATAAAGGGTTTTAAGAGGTGATTTCAAAAATATAGAACACTAATATGTTTAATTATACGTAATACAAAAAACTAAAAATTTGAAAACGCAAGAGCCTGTCAAAAAAAAAGTTATAAATAAAAATATTAATTAAAAATATCAAAAAACCTTAATTTTCGCTTTTCAAGCAGTCGGGTTTTTTGATATATTTCCTCTGATTAAGCTGAATACTTTTCTAAGAACATCGATCGCGTTCGTTTCCGTTCCATTGATATAGATGGCGTTTTTTTTTTATTAGGTATCTTTAAACATATAAGTGCTATGCATTTTTGAAATCACCTCTTAAAACCCCGATACCACAAACGATGGGTTGGGAAAAAAATTGGGCGCCCAAAATCCGCCATTTTTCTATTTTCCAATTTTAATGTAGCGAGTGACACTAAGGAAGCTTAAGACTAATCGATTGACGTAAGAATCATCAAAATCGGTCAACGCGTTTGGTCTCTAGAACTTTTGCTTTTGTATGATACTGGTTTTGGTATCAGTACAATAAAGATGATAAAAACAACATGATAAGTCTCATTTATTTATTATTTTACAAAATAAGTAGGCAGATATTATATTGTTTGTTAACACATATTAAAACACAGTCGTCCTTAATTATTTCTGACACATATCCAATGGCACCGACCCTGGCTAATATTGTTTTCTTTCGGAGGCTCTTCGATGGCTAGCAAAGCCTTTGGTCTTGAAAACCCAGGTCACTCATTAATAATTGCATCACAATAGTCCACATTTGTTGGTAAATCACAATTTCAATCAGACTCCAATGCAGATGCACAAGTTCCCTCTTGAGAGATCTTGTGAAATTCTGAGTAAAATATTCTGTATCACAAGAACCAGCAACTGCACGCTCTGAACACATTCACTTCTAGTAATTATAAGCTTCAATTCTTGCTTTTGGCAATAAAATATTATATTCGATATTATTTTCTTTCGATAAGACTTCATTGACAAAATAAATACGGTTGTCATGACAATCTTGAAGTAATTGACTAGTACCTACGATCCATTTCATGGTTTTATAATAAGGTTGTATATATTTCAAATAGGTATCTATTAAATTGCTTAAATATGAAAAAACTAGTTAATAAAAATATAACATCTTTAATAACTTGATTTTTTTCAATCTTGAATGTAGTAATATAAACTAACGTACTTTTTATAGCTGTATAAAATTTATATTAGTAAATTTTATGCAATCTTTTGATGTCTCTGAGTTCTTTAGTAAAATGGAACGTAAGGGTGAAAGAGAAATTGAATGGAACTTTGACAGGTTTACTTCTAAATAAAACAATCTGACGTGACATTGGCTGAATGCACAAACCGTGCGAAGCCAGAGGAAAACAAAAAAAAAAAAAACTTTGACAGGTCCATATATAAGTAGGTACTTACATAACTGATCTAGGTAGATTCTCAATTGTGTAACGTAAAATATTCAAACGCTTCCTAAGTTATTTGACAATACTCAACTGATTATTGCTGCTTTACTTAACTCAGAAACGGGCCCTTAGCCATATTAAGTCGAAATTCCCACACTGGCTAATGGCGCGATTACGGCTTGTTTAGTCTAATTGCGGCCAAACACCGCCAATACAGACATAACCTCATATTGTTATGATCTCATTTTCGGCTGTTCCTAATTGTATGGCTAGCACTCTCGTTGGAGGTAATAGGTAAAGTGGATAGGGTTATTATGTGGTGAAAGTTTTAATGCAACCATAATATTTACGCAAACTTTTCAGTTTCAGCGATGTTTAGTTTTTGCAGATTATTATTAATTTTATCTGTGATAGTTATTTACTACGTTAAGAAAAGGCTAAGAAGGTCTATAGACCTACTTAGCCTTTGCCTAACGTTGTAAATGTTGAGGTTGGCTGCAAATTTATCTGAAGATATAAACCACTATTTTTCATGGAGCCACTTCCTATCTGATGATATGATGTCTAGTCCTCTATCATCATCATCAGGAAGATCAGCCCTTGTTGCGTGTTACTTGGGGTCAGCGCAACAGGTTTTCTTCATCCAATCCGTCCTGTTAACCCTCACGCTATCACCGATTATCTTTTCGTTTATATTGATATGAACGAAACGAAATTGTGTGAGGCGCAACGTTAACATTAAATTACAAAAGATTTTTAGGATTACAAAATAGTACATTTCGTGTCGAGCATAAGAAGTCGAGATTTTAACACAGCGATGTAGCCAATATCGAAAGCTCGATACAAGTGTTAAAATAAAGCCTTTTTATGCGAAACACGAACGATTCTTTTTCCACTACATTATCAGCTTACTTAAATAAATGCAAATAATATCCAACAACAATTTATTAGAAACTGCTTAAAATTTACAATTAGTAAATTTTAGTTTTTCGTTGAGACTAAAAACCACAGACTACACACAATCAACGCGCGCTTTTTCGTAAGGAAACAGGTTCAGTATCATTCTGCCGGATGGGGAGATGGAAAAAGTTCAGGCGTAGCGGCAGAATGCGTCTACTAACAGTAGCCTATACAGTTATGTATTTTTTTTTATTTAATTGGCAAATTATTTCACTCGTACTTGGCCGCCAAAAAGAAAAATAATTACGTTTTAGTTACATAATGATATCAAAACTCCATATAAAAGTCATTTCGTAACTGTTCATTCCATTTTTATTTTGTTATCTTGTGTCCAAATGTTTATTTATTTAATTATATACACTTTATTGTACACCATAATAAACAAGAAAAAGAAACTTAATACTAAAAACATACAATGGGCGGCCTTATCGCATTCCGCGATCTCTTCCAGGCAACCTGGAATGGACAGAACTTACCTGGACATGACATGGGGTTGTCAGTGGTGTGACAATACCAACAATCTAACAATGAACATAATATAGATACAATAATACTTACTAGAGACACAAATACATACAAATGCTAAATAATATATAAATAAATACATACATATGCTAAATAATAGATACATAAATACATACATAATTAATATATAAGCAGTGAAAATAAATCATGTACGATATTCATGGCACATTATGTCTACAAACCAAGAGCACAATCACAGCGACAGGTAATGTTCTTTGATTAGTTTCTTAAATACAGGCAACGACTGAGCATGTTTTATTGGATCAGGCAATGCATTCCACAGACGAGCAACCTGGACAATAAAAGATTTATCCATGAAAGTTGTGGAATGCATTGGCATTTTAAGACGCAAGTTATCTGATGACCTTAGAGATTTCAAATGTTCATATTTCGAAACGAATTTCTTAAGCAATCTGTTACATAATAGACAAGGTGGTGGAAAAATATAATAAACTACATTAATGTTTTGATTTCGAAACGGTATTTAGACATGCTATTTGCCGTGTAAGTCCTCAGTGTATCTCTAATATATAATGAACACTATATAATATGAAGTTCATAACGTGGAGTTAACATCAAAATTGCATCGACTGCGATCTTGAGTTACCACCTGTGCGCTCGCCCATCCAAATACGAGCAGTTTAGTAATTGAGGGAAAAAATATATAGAAATCCACAACAAGCTCCCTACAAAATCGAATCCTCTTATCACCAGGCCTGAAAGCCTAGCTCCTGCGGCCTCCGGGCAATCCGTATAATCCTTTTGACTTAATATCACATCCATCAATTAGAGAAATTGACATGTTTTTGTAAAATACTCTTGAAATAAACAGAGGCTTCGTAGAGGGTGTTAATTGATTAATGGGTCTTTCTAACATTGGTTCTTTTCTTTATTTTTTAATTGAATTAACTCTATTCACATACTTAACAAAAACCTTATCTAAACAAAAGTTGCTTTTTGTTCCCAAGGTCACTAACTATTACGGTAAACGCACGAGAAGGTATGTGTGCCGATGTTGATGAATGAACTACCCTCAAAGTTGGTGTCGTGTGTTAAATCGAAATACCAACATAAGAAAATTCTAAAAAAAACATTATCTGTCACTCTGTCCATAGCCATGCTTTGTAACAAGACTCGCGTTTTGCAACCATGGACAATGCAAATTGATTATGGGTGTGGAATGTTGGATTGTCTGACCCGGTGGAATTTTTATCAATTGTTTAATTTAATTTGGTTTTTTGGGTCAATTGTTTAATTTAGTTTATCTACTTAGCATAAATATCTAAGCTGTTGTTTAAGTACAAAATTTGTAATATACATATTGTGACACGAGAGAAACTGCCGACAAACTGTTTTACAGTTTGGCAGAATGTATGAATGTAATAGTGTAAACAAATTTTGAAAGAAAAAAAAAAAAACAAATTGACACAATGCCTAACACTTTTCCCTCTTAAGATTAAATGTTAACTTATCACTACAACGTATAACTGTAACAGAAAGTACCATAACAAGGTTTATTAAAAATAAACAACTCCATAATATATCTATACTTATTAAGACACATTGTATTTATTAGCGGCGCGCGCGTGCGCTCGTATTGCTCGGGCCGAAGTCCCTGGCGGCGGTGGCGGGGATCGCAGTGCCGCTGGTGCGGCCGGGCTCGCCGGGCCCGAGCTTCCCGCCTCCGTCTCCAGCTCACTGGGTGCCGCTGATGCATCCTCAAATGCATAATCATCATGATCATTACTCTTCCCCTTTTGAGTACCGATGCTCGCTCGCGATAATGATAACCGTAACTTGTCCCCAACTGGAATTATTTGATCGCGATGTCTGCGCCACTGAACACCGTTTCCCATGTCAATGCGGTACGACACCGGTCCCGTACTTTTGGCTGGCTGGGGCGTGCCTCCAGCATGAGCTATCTGACGTAGCTGCGCTGAGCGCGCCACTTGCGCGACTTCTGGCCGTAACGCATCCAGTCGTGTCCGCATTCGACGCCCGGTTAGCAATACTGCCGGTGGCACGCCCGTGGTTGCATGCTCACAATTGCGATAATTGAATAAAAATGTATTTAATGCTTGTAAAACATTTTCGCCACTAAGCACTGCTCTTTTTATTTATTTTCTTCTATTGCTTTAACATAATTGCGAGATAAGCTTTTCATTTTTCTAACTCCTAAATGACCTTGATGTAGTTCTTCTTGAATTTTATTTTGAAGTGATTTTGGTATTATAATTCGATATTTATAAATTAAACAACCAAAATCCATTGTATATTGTTTTTCGTGCAATATACGGTTTTTCTTATTCGCAACTAGGCTGTACCTGGCCATCCAAATTTTACAAAGCCCAAAATTCGCGATAATAAGACATCTTTATTAGTTTCTTTACTTACGTCATGGAAATTAATTGGCATACATTGGTGAACTAAGTTAACGTAACTCATCGATTCGGTTGGACGGCGCTCCTGTGCTAACGTTAAACGTGACAACGCGTCCGCTGGTCCATTTTGCTTTGATGTTATATATTTTATAGTAAATTCATATGCGGCTAATCGTGCAGCCCAGCGTTGTAACCGACTGGCGGTAGTTTGGGATATACCCACTTTCGCTCCGAAAATGTAGCTCAAAGGCTGATGATCTGTACGTAGTTCAAATTGTCTACCAAACAGATATTGATGGTGTCGAGTGACGCCATAAAATATTGCCAGAGCCTCCTTATCAATCTGACTGTAATTGCGTTCTGCATCATTGAGTGTGCACGACACACAACTGACCGGTCGCTCACTGCCCTCAGGGAAACGATGCGCCAATACTGTGCCCAACCCGTAGGCGCTGCTATCCACCGATAGCACTCACCTGATAGGACTCGCTTCGCTTCCTTAAAAGACTCATCGCACGCATTACTCCAATTCCAACTGACACCTTTTTTTAAAAGTTCATGCAACGGGTGTAATAGAATACTTAATTTTGGTATAGATTTGCCATAATAATTTAGTAAACCAAGGAAGCTTCTTAACTGTGTGATATCGATAGGTGTTGGTGCCTTCACAATAGCCTCCACTTTCTGGGGATCCGGGCGCAGACCACTTTGGTCAATAATAAAACCTAGATATCTAACGCTCGCTTGTAGAAAACAACATTTGCTTAGTTTAACGGTCAAACCCATATCTCTCAACCGAACCAGTACTTGTCTTAAGTTAACCAAATGTTCTGCTCTCGAAGGCCCTGTCACAAAAATATCGTCAAGAAACACCACCGTGCCACGCACGCCGCGCAATGTTTCCTCCATTAATTTTTGAAATTTTTCCGGAATGCAAGATAATCCGAATGGCGTACGGCGATAAACAAATGTACCAATGTGTGTAGTAATAGCTGTACACAGTTGTGAATCATCCGTCAACATTGTCTGTTGATATGCATGAGTTAAATCAATTTTAGTAAATTCCCTACCCCCACTCAGAGTGGCAAACAACTCTTCGATGCGTGGGAGTGGGTAAAATTTACGTTTAAGTTTCGGATTGATGGTAACTTTATAGTCGCCACATATTCGTATATCGGCGTTCTTCTTGATAACCGGCACGATGGGTGTGCCAAAGTCCGAGTGCTCGACCCGGTAGATGGTACCCTCAGCCTCCAGCCGCTCGAGCTCGCGCTTCACACGTGCGCGGAGTGCCAGCGGCACGGGGCGCGCCCGTACGTACACGGGATCCTTATTGGTCAGTTGCAATTGGATCAATTTTTTACATTTGCCTAATTTATCACTAAAAACCTCGGGAAATTCTGTAGCTAACTTACTAATACATGGATCAGCAATAATATCATTGAAATTAATTTGTTTGATATTGAGGGACTTTAACCAATCCCTGCCCAATAATGGACGTCCACCATTTTTAATAACATAACAAGACAAATTGTTTGCCGTAACATTACCAAGTTTAACATTGACTAATATATATAACCTAATGACTCAATCCGTGTACCTGCATAACACCGTAACATTAGATTATCCGACTGAATTGTTTTATTTGGAAACATCTGCTTATGAAAGTCTTCACTAATCGCCGAAATGCGACTTCCAGTGTTGACTTCACATTTAATTTCATAACTGTCAATGTTCACGTTAATAAAGAAAGGTTTGTTACCTTTAGACGCCAGTTCGATGTTTAACAAATCGTCTTCTCCCGAGTTATCCTCACTTACGTAGTTTTGCCTACCCGACCGACCACTACCACGCACCTCTTTGCACATCACTTTCAAATGTCCACGTTGGTTGCACTCATCACAGTTGTACTGTATGTACCGACATCTTTCCGGCCAATGCAGCCTCCCACACCGCCAGCAGTGTTGAGTCGACGCGGCCTGCGCCGGCGCCGCAGGGGTACCTCCTCTCGACGCCGCGCCGTCAGCCCTAGCGCCTGGGTTGCGCCCCGGCTGGCGCGTGCCACCGCCCCGTGCTCGACCCACGTCGGTCCTGTGTAGGCCTTCGCCCGCTTTGCCGCCTGCACCTGAGGTAAAAATACGCGATCGCTTCGCGCTGTTGGAAAGTCCCGAAAAAAATTGATTGCGAAGGTTTTCTTCCAGCATTGCACCAAAGTTACACGTGGTCGCGAGAAGTTTTAAATCTTGGAGATAGTCCGTCATGGATTCCCCAACACGCTGTCTACGTAAGCGAAACATGTGATGCTCGGCAATCTCCGATCTCTGTGGTTCTAGATGATCAGTCACCAAACGTACCAGATCGTCAATTTTTTTTGTCTCTGGATCCGCTGGAGCACATAGATCGCACATTAACGAGTATGTTATTTCACACACAACCGTAATTTACAACGGTACACACAGGTCATCTTTAATCTTATTTAGTAATATGTACTGTTTGACACGGCGAATATACGACTGCCACTGCTTCGAATTAATGTCAAACGGTTCTAGTCGACCGATCGGCATTGTTAATAAAAAAATTACACGCAATTGGAATTCGAATTACACGTCACCAAATAGAACGTCAATCAAACACGGAGATGTAAAGCTGACTGTTTTATTCATAAGAGCGCATACCCACATTAGTCAATTATAAAACTAGACCCAATACATTACACGTCTGTCAGTCTGTCCGTCTATCCGTCTGTCCGTCTGTCTACTGGCACACGGGTTTTTCGACCAAATGATTGGATCTACAGTCTTCAAATTTTCACAGTATATGTTGCTAACCCAAAGCCATGCAAATTGTCAAGTAAACATCTTTTATATATTTAAGGGGGTTCATTGGAACCCCCCTTACAAAAATTTGATCCACCCCATCGTATGGGGTATCGTTGTTTAGAACTACTTGAGTAGATAAATACTATTTCTCAAACATGCTTGGAAAGAGCATAACTGGCCAAATACATGCGAGCAGCGGGCGGCAAAAGTTGTATGAAAATCCATAGCTGTCGTAGTTTAGCGGCCAAATAAATTACATAATACTTAGTAAGCTGTCTGTAGAATATTTTATTACATGCAAAAAATACTAATACACAATAATAAGACAGTTTCGTGTGAATAAAATGTTCCTAATAAGAGAACTTGTCGTACTATTCACGTCTAATAACTTACGTACGTGGTACAGAACGTCGGATAATATATTTTTTTATCTTTCTCTATGGTCTATTATGGCGGAAGGTGACACGTGGTACTTTAACTCGTCTTGCGCTACTTTTTATTTTGAAATAATAAACGTCAAATTCAGAGAGTGTAGTAATTCATTTTTCATTTCTTTTATATAATAATATTTATTATGTATTTGTAAATAGAATGTACTTTCTGTCTATGTCCTTTCCAAGGATTTTTGAGAAAAAATGGTTGTTGTTCGTTTTTAATTTTATATTAATTTTAAAAAGTAATTGTATTTGACAAAATGAATTCTAGGTACTACTTAGTTTTAATTTCCGCGCATTATTTGAGAAAATTACTATACAAGCCTTGGCCACATCTAGGCATTGAAGGACTTACGTATGTGTTACATTTACACGTTCGTCCATCAATGCCTCTTTTGCTGGCCGCTGCAGTAATGTACTTTATTTTAATGATAATAAAAATATTGGCAAGCAAAGAAATGAGAAGCCCGCAAAGTCAGCTTTTATTACAAAATTTTGTACCGAAAATTGTTTAACTGCCCATAGACCACATGTCTTGCTATAACACCGAGGTTTGCTGTAAAAGAACCCAATTATGGGTTAAGTTCGCCTTTGTACATAAGTTGTAGTATTGTATTTGCATATGTTTCTTTTGTGTACAGTAAAGAAGATGATGATGATGATGACCTTATGAACTTGAAATTTGGCGATAATGTTTATATATATGTTTAAGTGCCATGTATTAGAGGTTGAATCTATTAGGTATTATAAATCTCGTACATTCAAATCCAGACTAATATTATTACCTTTATACCAATTATTGGCCGTCCAAGGACTGGTAGAAGGAATGTTAATCGCGCAGCAGCGAGAAGGGCGATATTGTTACCAGCGCGGGTAGAACCTGGGTGTATCAAAAACGTGGGGATTTGCAGATGAAAAGAGTGGGCTATGCTCAGCGGTGGGTCAGGCTGTGGATCATGATGATGATGACTTAATTATTCGTAATACTACTTTTCATATTTTATAAGTACCTACTGCCTGAATGATTTCATCCGATATAACTTCGTCTAAACTGGGCTATGCTTCGGCACCCCTAAAACAAACGCCTTCCAATATTGAAACTAAAGTTTTTGTGTAATTTTAGACTGTTAAAGTACTTAACTACTTCATCATCATACTTTTAGCTTATAAAATTATATTTGGTTAAAACTTTGAGCCTTTAAACCAAAACTGTAGACCTAATATCGAATATTGTATGTTGATTTAAAATTTTAAGATTGTGCCCGCTCATTTATTAAAAAAAAAAAATGAAAAGTAAAATGTTTTAAGAATTTCGTTTCTATAGACTTGTATTAGTGGGAACAAGGCTGAATAGGATTCTGTAAAGGATCGCCTTAACTCCGTCAATAAATCACGAAGAAAATTGTTATGGAGGCAAACGGCGGCGAGGAAACTACTTGGGAGTTAACTTTCTTTATGTACATAGACTTCTTTACTCAATAACTGCTGTATACTGACACAAGGTGCAAACGGTGCCACCTCTTTTATACAAAATCGAAAATGCTGGCCAGTGGACCATTTCCTCACCCCCGATTATGTTTATTTACTATAAAATCTTTTACAAATGTCTTGAGCTGGCGAGTCTCTAATAATATTATAGCTTATTAAATTATTTTTACAATGACATATCGATCATCCCTCTACGACGCTCCACCACGGAATGACGCGCGGTCAATTTTTTATTTATTTAATACGTAGCGTCTCGCAAACAGACAAACTGACCGACATATGCTTAACCGGGCTTCCCTGTGGAGACTAATCTCTTTGCCTCCGGTCAAGCGTGCGTGCTTTTCGACTCTGCTGAGAATCATAGTAACCCCCTAATTCAAGCGGCCTCCCGCTATGAACTCTCCCAAATATCCAAAGTTCGCCGACCAAGGCTCACACTCTCAACCCCCGATGACGCCACTCCCCTTTTCCAAGAGAGCAACCCAAGGCCAGCACAATTCGCATACACAGACCGCCTTCGTTTCGCCCTCGCCGCCGAGGCCCGCCGCGACTTCCCCGACAAAATACACAAGCCTGCCCGCCGCGAAACGCTGTGCCGTATTTAAAATCTTGCTAGTTAAATTGGAGTTTCTTGTCCGTTCTTCTCCGCGTAGGCTTTTTCCGAACGGATGGTAGAATCACTTGTAATAGATCCAGCCCTAGCTGTCACCCCAGCGACGTCCTGAGCCGAGGTTCGACCCCATAGGGGGTAGCCCTCAGCGCGGTCGCTTAGTTTTAGTATTTTTGTGCCTGGCTGGAGGCTATATAGCTTAGTCTCCACATGGAGGCCCGGTTAAGCAAGAGCCGGTCACTTTGGCCGAGATGCGAGATGCCCAAAAGAAAAAAAAACGGAAAACTTTAAACCGTTTTTCTTATTTTATGCGTCGTAGAGGTAAGATCTCACAATAGAAATATTATAATTTGAAAATATAAACTCGAATACATCTTAATACAGTTAAGGTATGGCTCTAAGTATGTAGACAAAGGCAATATAAATAAAAGAAGTTAGTCTCCATACATTTACTCAAAAATCCTACTTGATTCTGATTGGCTCGGTGTCAACTCGCCTTATCCACTACTTGCACCCAGTGATTTTAAGGTATCGTGCACAGATTCAAATAATCATTCTTTTTAAAGTTTATCAAAAAAAAAAAAAAAAAAAAAAAACAAAATTTCTTTATTCAATTAGGCCATTAAGCGGCACTTTCGAACGTCAAAAATAAAAATTAAATGTAATAATAATTGATTCTACCGTCCATTCGGAAATGTAGCTTGTTATGGAGAAGAACGGACAAGAAACTCCAAACTTACTCTTTTAAAAAAACAAAAATGTGTTTTACAAGTATTTGGTTACAAAAATACATATATGTGAGAACGATGTAAAAAAAAAAAAAAACGCACTTAAAAGCGTCTAGAGTAAAACAAACAATTAAAAATACAATAAATAGATAATTAAAAACATGCGGAGGCAGCTAAGATATGACCAATCCCAACTGACGGCGCCCGTTCACGAACATGACACATGGATCGGCACCACTCAGCTCAACCATCATTATGTTATTGGAACTAAGTTTCTTATCATGCTTTTGGCGGAAGGCCATATGCCATCTACGGCAACATGTTTGCAAGTGGCAAGCGTTGCCATAGCAACTTGTAACAAAAACGTTGACAAGATATGTCAATTAAAGCGCGGGATCGTTGTGTTGTGTGGTTGTGAAGTAAACAATTTTATTAGTCGTGAATTTTATTTTTTTGTTTCCTTGTGCCTATTATTATAGCTATAGCGAAAGGAAATTCGTTCCAACTAGGTGTCTCATGACACCTGTCGTAATTTTTTTGTAAACTAATGTGCTTTACCGTCGACCACGTCATCTTATCAACAAGTGAGATACTGGTCACGCGCGAGCCTAAAGGCAATGATAAAAAAACAAACGAATTAACAACGATTTTCAACTTACAGTAATATACAGTACAACTATTTTCTTAATGTCCCTCGGCAATCACCGCATTACCGAATACAAACGAATGCTAATTTCCAAGTCAATCAATTATTAGATTTATCGTGAATAATAATTTGAATTCAGAACTTTATTGTTGTTTTGTTTTGATTTGCGTGTCAAATAATAGAGCTGTAAAAATAGCAGCTTTAGCAGCATTCCTCCCATTTTTTTAAATAAATTACATTATGCTAAAAGACTATTAACAACTCTATATACTTCCAAGTTGCTCGAGAGTATCCGATCAGCACCAAGTGCAAAGGGCAACTGATAGAAATCTGACGTGAATCTATGTGATTTGACTAACATGAACTTTGACATTAAGAATATGTTTGTACTTTACCAATAGCTACCTGTCGTTTATACCTTCTTTTTAAAATATTTTACTTTATCAAGTTCGTACAAAACAACTTTACAAGGTACGGCCTAAACCAGACTCCTGTATAGAAAACTATATTTTAATCACTTAAATACAAAGGTCTATTTGGCATAAAGATTTTACCAATGTCTAGCGGGTGAATTTACTATTTTACAGACTGTATTATGTTCTCCATGTACACTGAAACATTTTTTAATAAGACAGGATCTGCAAATAATTACTAAGTCACCCATTATTAATAGAGACGGGAGTCTTTCCGTCAACATTGACTCTATCGAAGGTCGATTTATATTTAAAGATCTAGGGTTGCGACCTTCAGTATAGCATATAATACAACGCCAAAAAATCTAACAATATCATCCACTTTTACAGCAATAACATAACCAACTTATTATATTGGTATGCCCTGCAGTTGAGTACTGTACCCAGTTATTTCCTTATTTTCTCTGTCTGTCCTTCTTACCAATGAATTGGAATAAGTAGCCACAGCATGACTGTCCTTTTATTCCGTGTATCTCTAAGAACCATTACGACAGCACTCCTTTTGTAGCCATACCAGATCTTCCACACAAGCAACCTTTGTTTTGATTGAAAATGCACTGGTGCTGCGCACTTGCCAACTCGCGAAAGCTTTATGCACGTAGACACGTAGTGCATCCAGTTTGAAACATTTTATACCGTTGGTTCAACTTCGTTACTCGCGAGGTGACTCATAAGCCTATCAGTGCATTTTCAGCCTTAAAGGTATCGCCACAGATAATATAATACTATATATTAGCATACAGATGCCTCATTCCGTACATAGGAACCTATTTTTTGTCTGATACGATAATTATTTTTATAAGTACTTCAATCGCGTTTGGTTCCGTTGCACGGCTATTGATGGTGTTAACAGCGACTTGCAAGTAAAATGGTTTTCTCGGTTCGTGACTATTTGTTCTTTTCATTATTACAGTTTCATTGTATCAAAATATGATACAATACAAATTTTAAAAATCTAGTGGCATGCCTCAGAAATTTAAGACCGCGCCATCTAATGTAATCAAATATTTTGTGAAATGTGAATTAAGAGCCCAATATTCCATAAAATTGTGCTTTGTAGAGTTGATTAAAAAATAACATACTATTTTTATGATTCATTCTAGAAAAACAATTCTATTACAAATCCATGCATATCGCGCTATCTAGTGACATTTATTTGAACCAAATTTTCTTTGTTAGCGCTGGAACCCCGTGGTATTACTAAACCCTAATAATCCCTTGCATGAATTACTATTTACTTTGTACAAGTCTTTTAAAATAAATAATTCCTAAGGAAGGGTCTGTAAGTAAAAACACCGTGATTAGCTGTTAATTATTGCCTAATGGAACAATCCCCGGGGGATGGCCACCCCTCCTGAAGCACTGATTGCGCTAATATTGACAAGTGATTAATGAATTTAGACAGGAAGGCTCTGAAAAAATAAAACACGTAGGTGCGGATTCCATTAGAAGCCGGTTTCTAAATTAAGAATTTGAATTTGAGTATTTGTCAAACTCTAGTTTAGCTTTAAAATCTGCCAAACTTTGGCATTAAAGTAAGCTTCGACACTTTCTATACTCCCAATTCGTAATGCAAAAACTTTCCTAAGTCATGGGGTCCCAGCGCTAAGAAAGAAAATTTGGTTCAAATAAATCTTCCTAGATGACGCGATATGCACCGATTTGTTATTGAATTGTATGAAAAATTAACATTTGCTGGAATTGAACATAAAAATTGTATGTTCTTGTTTAACATTATGGAAAATTTCACATTTCAAAGATTATTTGAACGGATAATTTAAAATTGATGCCAATAGATGGCGCGGTTTTAAGTTTCTGAGGCATTCCACTCGATTGTTAAAATTTGTATTATTACACATTTCACATCACATCACATCATCAGCCTATTAATGTTCCCACTGCTGGGACACAGGCCTCCTGCGTCCCAGCCTCATGAGAGGGAATAGGCCATAATCCACCACGCGGGCCCAATACGGGTTGGTGGATGTCACATATCTTCGAATGTTTGGTTCTAGGACATTCCGGTTTACTCACGATATTTTCCTTCACCGTTTTGAGAGCAGTGGTGGTGAAACAATTTACACAAAGTAAAGCGCCTGCCTGGGCTCGAAACCACGACCTACAACTTATGTAAGTCACGGCCGATACCTCTGGGCCACCACTGCTCTACATGCTGTAACACATTTGGAGCAATGAAACTGTAAAAACGTCCGACAAAATACTATTAAACAAACCGACACTAGAATAAAATATACTTTTCAAAACACTTGCTCGTAAAGTGAGCCTTATTACATCGCTTTTAGGGCCATAAACCGAGCTATAACACACGCGTGCGTAATAGAATTACCCCTAAAAAGTTTTTTTTTTTGTGAATTTTTGCATGTTATATGCAAGTAAACAGAGCATTTTCAATTTAACCGGGTAGTACAATTATTTTTTTAGTAACACCAAAGAGGTTTTATGCCGCTGAAAATCCAAATACATTTTTGGAATAAATAAATGTGTACATCCTTAATTAAGTCAAACAAACATTTATTAATATCTAATTATTCATAATTCACAATAATTTGTTATAAAATATTTGCATATAATCACTTAAAATAAAATGTCAATTTTCAATTAGGCTGTACGTTCACTCACCTTGCATTTGGCGAGTGATAAAAAATAACTTGCGCGCCATTTCCCATAATTTTCATATTTTGTTTTTATCGTATTTGTCGCTGTGGTAAATTATTTCAGAAATGTTAAGTTTTCGGGCAGAAGATGAACATTATTGATTGAGTTAACCCCGCCAGAAATACTAAATGAGCTGCCTACGATAGTTTCGTACAATGGATGAACAAGGTGAAAATGTGTTTTTGGCGTATTTCTCTGAACTCGCCAAAACATAAAAGCCCAGCTCCCTGTGGTGTATCAACATCTATTCCTGGTGTTGCTCAAACATGGTGTTGATTTCAAAACGTACTGTCACCTGATGGCATTTATGAACAGACGGCTCGGACAGATATATTGATCGGAAAGCATTTTTTTTGTCACCAGCCGACGATGAGTGCCTAGCAACAAAGGTAAGTTCAATATTATTAATCTGAACGTATCTAAATAATTGCGTAACCTGAGCATAACTTCTAAAAAACTAATTAATTGATTTCGTTGCAACAGGAACTTCATAATATTACAACAAAATATGTAGAAACTCGAAATGCATTTGTCGTCGACATTTACTTAAGAAGAAACCGGCCAGTGCGAGTCGGACTCGCGCACGAAGGGCTCCGTACCATTATCGCAAAAAACGACATAAAAATCACGTTTGTTGTATGGGAGCCCCACTCAAATATTTATTTTATTCTGTTTTAGTATTTGTTGTTATAGCGGCAACAGAAATACATAATCTGTGAAAATTTCAACTGTCTAGCTATCACGGTTTATGAGTTACAGCCTGGTGACAGATAGACAGACAGACAGACAGACAGACGGACCGCGGAGTCTCAGTTATAGGGTTCCGTTTTTACCCTTTGGGTACGGAACCCTAAAAACGAAAGTATCTATACAGAAGTGGCAAAAGCACCAATGTTACACAAACTGTGAAATTGCCATCCAAATCAATCCAATATCGCTTTGAAAATTGTACGTTCACCAATTGTTTTAATAATTAAACGATAAAAGCAATAAATATTTGTTTTTTCCTCGCAAATGTGTTGAAAAACGTCGTATGAAACTCGTGAGCTCTGCTCATTACATGCTCGGCTGAATTACGCCCTCGCCTACGGCTCGGGCTGCAACCCACAGCCTCGTGTGTGATGAGCAACTTACCTCACCTGTATCATAATATACTATTATTGTTCACCATAAAAGTTACACACATTTGCAAGAAAAACTTATTTATACGAGTACAAAGGCGGTCTTATCAGTGACAGCAATATCTACCAGACAATCTTTGGATGGACTGAAAAAACTTAGAATAGAATTAGCTTATAATAGATATACATACACACATAAAATGACATGAAATTCATAGAAGGAGAGAGAAATAGAAAAGAAAAAGGGTTAAATAATGATGAAAGAGATTAGATATTTAGATCTAAATAGAAAAGCGGTTTTTAAAAGAAACCAGCGACTGGGCTTGTCTTACTGACAACGGCAACACATTCCAAAATCGCACAGGCTGGACTGTAAACGATTTGTCGTAAAATTTAGTGGAATGAGCAGGCATCAAAAGTTACAAATTCTCCGATGATCTCAAGTGTCTAGAATGTGTGTCACGAAGGACCTTAAAGTATTATTTGAGATAAGTGGGTGCTGTAGGCATAAACAGGATACTGTAGAGTAATGATAAAATATGGGCATTCTAGCGAAAGCGCTATTTGCAGCCACTTGAGCTTAATTCGAAATTCAGAAACATGGTCATATTTGCTTAAACCAAATATGAATCTCAAAAGTTCTGGAGTCGCTCAAGCTTATCTAGCTGCACTTCAGTTAGGTCTTAATAACTAAAATCGGCAAAATCGAGGATTGGGAGAAGGAAGGATTGGGCGAGTGCAGTTTTAGTGGCAGTCGGAAGGAAAAACCCCACAAAGATTCCGCAGACGAAAGTCTTTGTCAACTAAAATACCCAGATCTTTCACTGAATCGCTGTATGGAATAGCTGAGCCGTCAAAGATAATCCGGGGGAGCTGCGACCAGTACACACACACAGACACACACACACAGACACTGTATTTAAAGAATAAAATATTCACGAACCGAGTAAACCCTTTTACTTGTCGTTCGTCGTTGAAGTCGCTGCTAACACCATCTATCTATTGCCGTGGAACAAAACCGAACGCGGTCGATGTACAAAAAATAATCAGATAATCAGACGAAAAACGATAGTTACGTCGGCAAGGTTTCTTTGTATGGGATGAGGCATCTGTATGCGATTATTATATTACCTGTGCATAAGTTGATATATTAAAAAATGTATGTAAAAAGTTAGCGTTATGCAATCGTTCAGAAAAGTATTCTGAATATTTACTGAATCATTTCTACCCAAAAAAGCATTGCTGGAACAAGAAAAAATTAAGGTTTTCGAACCTCACACGTTAGACCACTTCTGCCAGTGGCAGCTCAACTAAGAGGTAAAGAATAAAACATTATCTTTCCGTATTTTTGTAAAAAAAAAATCTGAATTAGAATGATACAACTTATTAATTAGCAAAAATATTACACACCAAAGCCACTTATTTTTAATATAATCAAATCGAAACAAATCGATAAGTTTACTTAATTTCAATAGAATCGGTCCAGAATTGAAAATTCAGTGAGAAAATTATCAATATATCTCTTTTTCTACCTTTCGGAATAGTTCTTATTTCTCAAATTTATATGCGGCCAATAAAATTTTGAGGTATAACCTTTCTAAAAATAACTTTTTACAGAGTCGTCCATTTTCAATTTAGGATTTATAATTTTCAAAAAAGTCACAATAAAACATCACTTTTACAATTTACTTTTAAACAAATTATCAAAGTAAGTATAATAATTACCAATTCTTACTCGTACCTATAAACTCAGTACAATACCTAGTTTAAATTAATTACATTTCATTGTTTTTCTTAAAGATTTGATAAGTGGAAAAGTTCTTTACCATTCAATAAGTATTCAATTTTAGATGATTTTCAATATAAGCATATTTTGTTATATTTTAAGTACCTATTCCTAGAAAACCCTCATTATAAAAAAATATTCTAATCATAGCTTTATATTGGAAATAATTAATCTTTAGATAGTGAGTCATCCTGACCCAACCGAGCACTCGATGTTACAATTTTAACTGTGCTGTCGCCGGGTTAAGTATGTTTGATTAACCAAATCAACAACAACGAATCGTATAAATTGATGGAAATTGATAAGAAATATTACTAAATAGGCTCAGAGTCTATTTCCTCGCCTCTCAAGTTGAGTTCAGAGGTTCAAATCCGTGCAAGAACCATTGTGATTTTTTCAATTATTTTGTACATTTTATTAAGTTTTATTTGGACATCGCTGAAGATAAAACAGAGTGCAGTGGTGGCTTAGTGTTCTCGGCCGAGACTTATAAGTTGTAGGTTGTGGGTTCAAACCCTGGCAGGTGCTTTACTGTGTATAAATTATTTCATGACCACTGCTCTCAAAACGGTGAAGGAAAAAACATTGTGGGGAAACCGACATGTCCTAGACCAGAGAGACCATGTGACATCCGCAAACCCGCATTGGGCCCGCGTGGTGAATTACGACCCATTCCTTCTCACAGAGAGGATGTTATCTCAGTGGTAACAAAAAAGGCTGACGATAATGATGAAAAATTGTGAAATGACCTGGACTATAAATATAAGTTTGAAATCTCCCGCCTTAAGCAAACCTGGTGATTCACGCTCGTACCTTCTCTGTATAATAAGTAACCTTTACCAACAGTGGGACAGTAATAAGCTGTAATCATATTGTATGCTCTCAATAGAGGTTAACACTGTTTTCATTTAATATTAATAAGTATACAGAAAGGATAAATTATTAAATTAATAATTCAATGATTACTTAATCTGCTTACTGTTAAAATACTTATGAATATTTGGGTGCCTTATTATTCCGAGCCCTTGCTTACAAGGATGTATTTCTTGGTAAGTACTACGGTACCTTGTATAACTTAGAACTTTTAATTAAGCTTACATAAGTAAAAAATATTTTGGTAATTCGATACGGATTTTAATGATGTAGAGTGTGATGTTGAAGTATAAGTTTGTTTACTTTTGAAACTGAAGATAATACGACTAATCGTTAAATTACACAACCAGCCTATCATGATCCCCCCAGCGGATAACCGTATTCTCGAGGCGAGGGGAGGGGGGGGGGGCTCAGTAGCCGTGGCTAGATCACCTACAGTGAAGCGAAGAGGAACGTGAGGAGGGGCCGCTCGTCAGGGCTTTTGCAGATTGAGCCAACGACGTAGCAGACAACAAGTAGGTTGCGGTGCCGCTTAGGCGACATCGCAACTAAGGCGGGCCGTGATGTCGTATGGAAGGCATCGCGGCTTAGGGTTGGAGGCAGTGGCGGGAGAGGACTGCTGGTATGGCGGTGCGCCGCCTTTCCTACCTTCCGCGGCCTGGATGGGGTCGCCACCGTCTGATGGTGGACGCGGTGGGGCCGCAGGGGAGGAAGGAGCGTCGGTATAGCGTTGGTCGCTCTCCCTAACCTTTGCGGCTGAAAAGTGGTAGGGGGGCAGGGACGGATCGTCTGGCGCCCATGTGCTAGTTTGGCCCCAGGGGTGGTCACGGCGTGTAATGTATTCTGGTGCGCCGGCGATGGGGTACTCCCCAAAGAAGCGTCTTGTGACGGATGGCCGCGGTGGGTAGGACGGACGAGTGCTAAAGCGTGCCCGTGTTCCCGCCATAAGTGGCAGTACACTACACCGTGGAGTATTGATGGTTTGGAGTCCCACATAACTGCGCTGTCTCCCCTTGGTATCGCAGTATTCATGAGCATTTCATCACATAAAGAAGCCTATCATGATACCTCTGCTGGGAGTCGTTACCACTCAAAGGTGATGAAATCCATTGCACAAGTAGTTTTTAAGGGTTCGAACCCACGAACTAAGAAGTAAGAGCACTACCATCGAGCCACCACTGCCATAAAAAAAAAGGATAAGAATTTTCGTTGATTTAAAAAAATCTTAAAGACTCAAGTTAACTCATCGTAACAGACGTTTACGCTGAGTTAGCAGTCACCGTCAACATGCGTCGTTTTGCAACTTTGCATTTACCGCAAAATTAGATATCATTATTTTTTCTTTGTATTATATTCAGTCTTGCATCAGCCACCAGCTAAATATCCTGTATTTTTATAATTAAAGTAATTGTGTAATAAATAAATATTTTTTAAGTAAATTCCCGACCGCCGAAACATAACTGGCGCAGTCGGTAGGATCGCGACGTTCTAAGATCGAATCCAACTCTTCATCTTAAGAACGACGGTTCTCAAATCGTTCCTTCGTGATCTACAAAGAACCTATCGCGCGGTCGGACACCTCTACGGTCATCGGGATAATTCTCCGGAGAATTGGAGGAAGCTGCGTTGGAGGAGACTCGACTCGACAGGAGATGCAGTGGCTGCTTTGGTAAGTACTCTCGTTTTACCAGGTGTCCTTGCTCTATTTCCTGCCCTATTATAATTTTTGTATTTTATGTTAATCTTTGTGTATCTGTCTCTAAGCTAAAATCGCAGTAGGCAGCCACAAAATTATAATAAGTAGCGTTAACTATCCCACGCGTAAATTCCAAGTGTTTAATTTGACACCTCTATTGTTTCGCGCCGAGCGCCACTAGGTAGAAAAGCTACAGAAAAACAATGTCGCTCAGGGATTATGATGCCAACTATAAACCTTATAAACTAATCGCAGATTTGATGCCAAGATATGATGGCAATCCTAAATTACTTAATTATTATATTAGGGAAGTAGAAAACTTATTACTGTTAACTTCCGAGGCAGATCGTTCGCACCCAGCATTCATCTGCTTAATTAAAAGTAGGCTTAGTGGGCTAGCCATAGACGCAATAGCGTACGAAGGCCACTTAGACTCATGGCTAACAATTAAGAACGCGTTAGTTAGGCGCCTTGGTGAACCACGAAACGAAATACAAGTAATGCAGGAGTTAACGCGAGTGCGTAAGTCTAAGACAGAAGACGCTGAAAGCTTCGGCAAACGCCTCCGCGAGCTTTTAGATACTCTGCATTCCGTAGGTGAACATGGGAATAAAACGTATTACGAAAAGATGGTTATTGAACAGTATATAAACCAGTTAGACTTCCATGTCTCGTTGGGCGTTCGAATCGCCAAACCGGACACCTTCGAAGCAGCCATCATAGTGGCCAGACAAGAAGAAGCTAGGCTTTCGTATAATAGAGCTAATTACAGCAATAATCCTTCAACGTCACAAGCAAAGCCAAGGGAGTTATCTAAACAACCAGGCAATAATAATCACATCCGTAATACAGCAAGCCCGTTTGCACCTGGCTTTATTATTCCCCCACAAAACTTTGCACCTCAACCAAATTATAGGACCCCCGAACAGCGTCAACAATGGGTACAATCTGTATTGCCCTGGAAGTCCAAACCAGCATCAGGTAACTCTAGACCGAATGCTTCAAATAACTTTAGGAATCAACCTAACATTCCAAAACCACCAGTTCTCACGCCAGTATCATCGGACGTCACAATGCGTACGGCAGGTAAGCCAGAAAACCCACAGTTCGCACAGCAGTTGTTCTACATTCCAATACAGATGGCCACTCAAGATCAACCAGGATCCAGTGACATGGAGCTCTATAACACCATCACAGACGGTAACGGCATAGCACTTAAGCCGAATGTAACCATGGACGAACAAGAGGTAAGTTGTGACCAGGATTTTACCCTGGACACCAACCGAGACAACCAGACTTAGTTTCAATCAATTTCCAGACCAAGAAATATTTACCGTACATAATACTACCAGAGTTTGACGGTAAGTTTCTATTAGATACAGGGGCCAGTCATTCAACTATAGCAACTGACGTAGTTGCAGGCACCATATTTGAGTACTGTGTAGAAACAGAACCCTTTCAAATTAATACTGCACACAGTTCATCAGTTCACGACAAAGTAGTGTACCTTCCCTTACCTCCCGCGTTTAATAGTGATATAACACATAAGTTCCTAATATTCGATTTCGACCCTAAATATAAAGGTCTTATCGGAATGGACCTTCTGCAAAAATTAAAGAGTAACATTGATTTAAATAACAATGTGTTACGTACATCTACGGCGGAAATACCAATACACTTTAGTTCTCCACCCCAAAAGATAAGTATCGAACCTAGATGCGAAAAGATAGTCAAAGTAGTACTAACTACTTAGATGGACAATACCTTCACGACGATTTAATGTGGTCAGATGATTTAATGTCCCCAGCAGCTATAGTTAACGTCACAAACGGTTCTTTTAAAACATCGTTAATTAATCATAGTGATCAAAAGAAGTGTATCCCGCTTAACCCGTCAATTAAATTAGAAACATTTTCCAATGCCAATAAAAACATTAGTCACGATATTAATACCATACAGGTAGATAATAAAATTGACCGTATATTAAACAAAAACCTTCAAAAAATCCGTACAGACCACATGAACGAAGAAGAAAAGCGCGAAATAACCCGTTTATGTTATCAGTATAGGGACTTGTTCTATGCAGAAGATATACCACTCACTTTTACACACGCTGTTAAACACGAGCTCAGATTAAGCGATAATACACCAGTCTTTGTACGTAGTTACAGATAAGCTCCTCAACAACGCGAAGAAATTCGTAAACAAGTGGATAAGCTCCTTCAGCAAGGTATCGTGCGAGAGAGCATATCTCCTTGGTCACGTCCCGTTCATATCGTACCCAAAAAGCCCGATTCCTCAGGCAATGTCAAATGGAGACTTGTAATTGATTACAGACGACTCAATGACCGTATCATTGAAGATAAATACCCTTTACCAAACATTCACGACATATTAGATAGATTAGGACGAGCTCAATACTTCACAACCCTAGACCTTGCTAGCGGTTTTCACCAAGTGGAAATGCACCCTAATGATACTGAAAAAACCGCATTCACCACAGAACGAGGGCACTATGAGTTCCTTAGAATGCCATTTGGACTCAAAAATGCACCAAGTACATTTCAAAGACTAATGGACCATATATTAAGAGGCATAGACAATGTGTACACATACTTAGATGACGTAATAATAATATTTACGTCATTGCAACAACACATAGAAAAATTAAAACAAGTATTCGATCGATTCAAAATACATAATCTAAGGATCCAGTTGGATAAATCACAGTTCCTACAAAAACAGGTTAACTTCTTAGGACATGAACTAACAGATGAAGGTTTAAAACCAAACAAAGACAAGATAAAAGCCGTACTTAACTTCCCCTTACCTAAGACCCAGAAGGAAATAAAAGGCTTCCTAGGTTTGGTCGGATATTACAGAAAATTCGTAAAAGATTTCGCTAAGCTTACTAAACCAATGACCCTTTGCCTTAAGAAAAATAGTAAAGTCATACACTCCCCGGATTTCTTAGAAGCTTTCAATAAGTGCAAACAAATTTTAACTAACGCTCCAATACTACAGTACCCTAATTTTGATGAGCCCTTCATCCTCACCACCGATGCTTCGGACGTAGCATTAGGTGCGGTATTATCCCAAGGAATAGTAGGATCCGACAAACCGGTAGCATTTGCATCCCGGACACTATCAGATACCGAATCGCGTTACTCTACAATAGAAAAGGAGCTACTCGCTATCGTATGGGCAATAAAATACTTTAGGCCCTATCTTTATGGTAGAAAGTTCATCATATATACGGACCACAGGCCTCTCACCTGGCTTATGTCATTAAAAGACCCCAATTCAAAATTAACTAGATGGCGTCTAAAACTCTCAGAATATGATTACAAGGTTGTATACAAGAAAGGGCGTCAAAACACTAACGCAGACGCTCTATCACGTATTAAAATATTCCACGGTAGTGTCGACTCTTTAGCTGTTAATTTAGACGATAACGAAGACGATGAGATAATTAATAGAATATTCGAAAACGTGCGTAGAGAAGCCGAAAATCAAACAGACACAGAAGCACCCAATGAAAATGTACAATTACAAACCCCAAGTATTCCCGAATCTAATATAGGTACGGATAGCATGAGTGTAGTGTCAGCTGAACCTGAACTAGTGTCTACAAGACATACACAGCCTGACAACGAAAATAAAGGTATACCCATCATAGCAGACGCTATTGATAGGCAGTTAAAACAGTTCCACATTAGGTCAACACCCGGTTCTATGTATAGAGTAGATAACAGATCCACTAACTCAAAGGTAGTTATAAAAGATGTCTTTATCCCAGTAAATAATACAGAGTCCGAGATAATTAGATTCCTTAAAGAGCACACCATTGCTGATCGTATATTCCATTGTTACTTTCATAATGAAGAATTATACCATGCCTTTTCTAGAGTTTACACAACAATATTTAACGACAGAGGCCCTAAGCTACTTAAATGTACAACACGCGTAACTCTAGTAGAAAACAAACCGGAACAACAAGAGTTGATTAAGAAATATCATGAAGGTAAGACGGTTCATCGTGGTATTCAGGAGACGTATAAACAGTTGCACAGGAATTACTATTGGCCAAACATGCTTCTTACCATTCAAAGATTCGTTAATCAATGCGACACATGTTTGAAATCTAAATACGAACGCAACCCTCTTAAACCACCTTTAGCTATAACCGATACCCCTCGTAAACCGATGGAGCATATATTTATGGACCTTTACTCAACCGGAGGCGCAACGTTCCTTACAGTCATTGATAACTTCTCTAAATACGCCCAGGCAGTCCAACTAACAGCATGCAGTAGCGTCCATATAGCTGAAGCATTGCTAAACGTTTTCTCAGTGTTAGGTTTACCGAATAAAATAACCACAGATTCAGACACTAAATTCGACAACGATGTTATTAAAGAAATTTGCGCACTACATAACATTCACGTACACTTCACGACACCCTATAATCCTAATTCTAATTCCCCTATTGAACGTTTACACTCTACCCTAGCCGAAATAATTAGGATACAAAGAATGACTAACAAAGATGATCCTATACAGCTAATTATGAAGTACTCTATAATAGCGTACAACAACGCTATCCATTCAGCAACAGATTATACACCTCATGAGTTATTATTCGGACACACAGCATCCAGAAACCCACTAGAATTATACTACCCAAAAGAATTTTACCAGGACTATGTTATTAAGCATCGGGCCAACGCAGAGGCAGTTCAAGAGTGCATCGCCGCACACATGTCCAAAAACAAGGAGCAGGTGATTGCTAAACGTAACCAAGAAGCAGAAGAAATTAAATTCAAGGTAGGTGAAACTGTCTATAAACAGGTAGCAAAGTCAGCACGCAGTGACAAGACGAAGCCAGTCTTCAAAGGACCATACAAGATCATACATCTTCACCCAAATAATGTGGCTGAAATAATAGGTAACCATCCAAATTCTAAGTCCATTAGGGTTCACTTCAAACTACTACGGAGGCCTCATCTTGTTGCAGGATCTTCATCGCAGGAGCTGTCGTGCTCAACACAACAGCAACCGTAACCATTACCCAAGTAGGTAACGACAATGGTATCCTCCTCCTTAAACAAGGTCAACTCCTTAAACAAGACAACTACTTTAGCCTTGCTTGCGTTTACAACATTAGCAATCTGCACTTTACATCTATCCAATTGATGTCCCTATATGCTAGCACGAAAAACGCTGAGAGTACAGCATCTGGAGAATTACATAAAACGTATAGGAATCAAATAGAATATAGCCTTAATATTATTGGTAAGAAGATTAAATCTTTAACGCCGCAAGTTAGAAAGCGCCGCGGTCTGATAGATGGATTAGGTACTGTCGTTAAGTCTATCACAGGTAATCTCGACCAAGAAGATGCAGCTAAGTTTGAAGCAGAAATTTTAAACATTAAAAACAGAGTTAGAAACGTACAGGATTCACAAAGGAAATCCTTGGTATTAGCACACAATACAATCGACGAGTTTAGTAAACAGTTAACAAAATTAAATAATAATCAGCAACATTTGGCTAGTGTATTACAAAATATTACAAATAATTCCAACAACCTTTCTAACCATTTACATTTCCTAGATATTTACGTACAGATAGATTTTAGTTTACAGATAATTTTAGATAGGTTAATGTTATTAGAAGATGCTATGACTTTTGCTCAGATAGGCACCATGCATCCTAGTATTATAAGTCCTCAGAATTTAATAGAAGAGTTAAGAAACTTAGAAAGTATGTTAACTTAGAAAGTATGTTTAAACCAGTAGATAGTATTAGCATTAGTAACATATACAGGATAGAGAAGTCAATTAAAGTTAAAGTATGTTAACTTAGAAAGTATGTTTAAACCAGTAGATAGTATTAGCATTAGTAACATATACAGGATAGAGAAGTCAATTAAAGTTAAAGCTTACAGCACAGAACACTCTGTTAACTTTATTCTCGAAATCCCCTCAATTACCTCAAAAACCTACGACCTTATCCATCTCTATTCTATCCCAAATAAAAGTAACCTCACTATCATTCCAAAATCAAAATACCTGGCACTTGGTAACGATGAGAAAGTATGTTAACTTAGAAATGATGAAAGTATGTTAACTTAGAAAGTATGTTTAAACCAGTAGATAGTATTAGCATTAGTAACATATACAGGATAGAGAAGTCAATTAAAGTTAAAGCTTACAGCACAGAACACTCTGTTAACTTTATTCTCGAAATCCCCTCAATTACCTCAAAAACCTACGACCTTATCCATCTCTATTCTATCCCAAATAAAAGTAACCTCACTATCATTCCAAAATCAAAATACCTGGCACTTGGTAACGATGAGTACGCTTACCTGGAAGAAGACTGTCAGCCACTGACCGGCAACACTCAGCTCTGCAAGCTCCTCGACACCAGAAGAATCTAAGACTCAGATGACTGCATACTATCACTCATCCAGCATCGCCCAGCAAATTGCACTCACGCTAAGATGAACTTAAGAAGAGGAAAAGTTCAGAAGATCGGAGACAACAACTGGCTACTCGTCCTCAGAGAAGAAGAAGTTACCAAAACACAATGCAACTCCAAGACAGATTACAAGAAGCTGTCGGGAATTCATCTCGTTACATTAACAGAAGACTGCCAGATGAACATCATGAATAAGACACTGCGGTCTCACACCGACACGGTCGTTATCAACGAGGTCATACCATTACCGGAGCAGCATCAAGTCTCAGAACAATCAATACAATACGAACTCCAATTAGAAGACATCTCACTAGACAGCATCCACGAACTTATCAACAGAGCAGGCGACATCTCCGTGCCAGAAGAAGATAATTGGCCAATCATAGCAGTTACACCTAGCTGGAGCACAATCATCCTATATATCCTACTGGTCGCAGCAGCATCCTGGAAGCTGTATCAATGGAAAACAAAGAACATCCCGGTGGACACCAAGGGCAGCGCGGACGCCGCCAGAAGCAAGAGTTGCTTCTATCCTATGGAGGGAGGAGTTAACTCATCGTAACAGACGTTTACGCTGAGTTAGCAGTCACCGTCAACATGCGTCGTTTTGCAACTTTGCATTTACCGCAAAATTAGATATCATTATTTTTTCTTTGTATTATATTCAGTCTTGCATCAGACACCAGCTAAATATCCTGTATTTTTATAATTAAAGTAATTGTGTAATAAATAAATATTTTTTAAGTAAATTCCCGACCGCCGAAACATAACTCTCATCGCAACATAAAACAGTATCAACACCAAAATCCAGCCATAAACAAAACCCAGAACTTACCTAAGTCCAAAGTCCTTGTATCCTCTTTCTCGGTAACCAGTATTGATGGGTGTCGGCCATCTTCGGGCACCGTCGGGCCGCCTAACTTTCTAATTGTGACCGACATACTTCGCCCGATGACACTAACTACTTATTCTACTCAAACTTATTGAGCACTTTCCAACTTTTTCTCGGGCGCTCGAAATGGCCGTAATTAAGATTAATGGCTAATTTGTTTCAGCTTTCAGAGATTTTTGTGAATAGATGGTCGAATAACATAATGATCATGCCTGTATTCTTCGAAAGGTACAACGGATGTTGCGTATTTTTTCAGGTATGTTACAAGTAAGTAGGTATGTCTAAGCTTTGGTCTATGCCTAAGTCTTTTATAATAAGAGAGACCTAATAGGCTTTGTGTGCTAAGTGAGGCCTAATAGGCTTGGTATACAAAGAGAGACTTACTGAAACCAGAAACTCTGGGCAGCTACTGAAAATTGTGTCATAAATAAATAATAGTTTTAAAAACACGCTAATAGAAAACCAAACTAAAAAGTAGAAAATAATTTTCAATAAATTTTAAGTAAGAGCAGTTTTATAAACACAAAAAAAATTGTAAAAAGCGTGGGGTGCTTTTTAAGATATTTTCAAAATGACTCTACTTTTACTAATATCTGTCAATAAAATATTATAACAATTGACATCCCCCGCTTTTCAGCAAATGATGAGCATTGTAACCTTGAGTCTAGCTTGATCCCCAGGAAAACCGTTTTATCAACGGATTCTAGGTTCTCCCTGTTGATACTCGTATAATGTCACAATCAGTACTTTTGGCATTTGGCAAGGCAAATTTTACGCACTTAGTCTTTTTAGTTTTCAGTAAAAAGTTACAGAAATACCAAAATATCTTAAAATTTGTTTTGGGTGTACGATTGGCTTCCACGTCACGCTCCGCGAGTTTGATTCCTGCACGGATCAAATAGTTTTATGTCCCACAAAGACAATGTTGTCGCAGTCCGGATGTTTGTGCAGATCATTGGGAGAAGTTTGTTTTGATAGACACTTTTAACAGGACTAGTTTTGTAGAATACCACTTTTGTAGACCTGTTTTAAGACGATTACTAACGCCAACCACCCGCGCTGACTTAATTTTGCAGTTCATTAAACTCGCAGCTAAGGCCCCGGCGGTTTTGGTGCGATTGTCATTTTTTTGACCTATTTAGACATAACTTTACAAGTTAATTACGCTATGTTCCTTCGAATAAAACTCTTAATTTTCTGAGATCAAATCATTAAGTAAATGGTCTTATGTAAATACGAGTATACTCGTATTTTCCCAAAAAAATACAACTAGCCGTTTAGACCTGATTCTCATTTTAAAATCAGCTACTGAGGGGTATCTGCGCTTTAACACGCATAGCAGAAAGCTGATCACACTTTGTACTGTAACCAGCAGTGACCCATGAAATAAGGTAGAGAGCTTATTGCCATTAACCGGACTCAGATTCCAAATCAGGAATGCCACTAAGAAATTCAAGATAGCAAATTCCAATAACACTAAGCCCAACCCGGGCATCAAACTCAGGAACTCAAGTTACAGAAATTTCAGTTCTTTGTATGTTTTCTTAAGTCAACATGCTTCAAGCAAGATACTACCAGGTGTTATAAGTAATTCCAGGACCTCGTAGAAGAACCCTGTATTAAAGGTAATGAATTATGGCAAAGGACCGACTTACTTGAACCTCGTTCAACGCTACAATGTCACAACGATTCGGTGACCACACACACACATACATCGCTGCAGCGGGATATTTTTACGACAGTGATTAGTGTCAGCCTCATGTTAATTTTTGGTATTTATAGCGTAATGTTCTACGCTTTCAGCTTTACGTACCCAAAATGCCGTTCCATACCCGAATAATAAGAAAACGAGACGCGAACGAATATAATAAATAATAATAAAACCCATTTATTTCCAATCATCAATATAACATTAAAATACATGCATTATAAAAAATATAAAATTATTTAAATAAACATTCATAAAACATTTGAATAGAATATTAGTTAAATTATACTTTCATGAACATTAAAACAAAATATCAATTAAGTTAAGCAATCAAAAACATTAAGATAAAATATAAATTAAATTATACATTCCATAAGAGTAAAATAAAATATCAATCAAATCATACATTCATAAAAGTAAAATAGAATAGTTGCATTGAACATTCTTAATATTTAATTTAATTTCAGGTAAATTAGACAGTCATAAAATTTAAATTAAATATCAATTTCATTAAACATTCATTACTTAAAAAAAAAGATTATTAGTTTGAATTTCACTTTAATCAATATCGTTACTGTTTTTATATTCATTGATTGGAACCCCTTCTCGGGTATAGGCCTCCTCCAGCTTGTTCCAGGCCTCCCTGTCTTTTGCTTTCGTTATCCATTCGCTTCCTGCTACAGCTTTTATGTCTTCTATCCACCTCGCGAACGAATATGAGTTCCTAAAAAATTCTGGCAATCCCACTAAAATGCATGTTCATAATGCCGTACCTACATTTCTCCACAGCAATTAACTTACGAGGTTCCTTTTTATGCCTCTAAAAACAGAAAAAAGATATTTTCAGCAACCAGCGTTAAAATGGCCCGTAACTGTCCATTAATTAAACGAACAAGCACGACTGACCCATCAGATCATTATCAGATTCAGAATAAGCATTTTCACAGTGCTAAATTAGATCTTTTTCCTCAACTTTTTTTCTATAATGAGATTGTAACAGAAGCTTTGTTTCGACTCTAATTGGTTGTTCTAGTCCTTTATAAGTCAAACAAAGGTACGATTTATTTATTAGGGTTCCGTAGTCATAAATATATAAATGTTTCAAGGCTATGTTAAAATCGGCGTTTTGAAAATCCATTGAAGTTTTAATGGAAACCAGTAGGACGTAATATTAAATATTTGTTATAGACATAATTGTTTTATTGTCAGAAGAGGAAAAAGATAAGGAAAACTGAAAAATTATCATAATTATGATTAATGAGATAGAGGGAGACATATATTAATTAATGCTGCCAACACACAATGTAACTTTCTTTTGCGATAATTTTCCTTATAGACTAATTAATGAACACTTTTTGTTATTTATTCAAATATTATTCATAGTACAATAGTATTTTAGAGATTGGTATATTGTACCAGTAACCAGAGAGGCTTTCCCTTTGTGGTCATCGGACCGACTTGCATACCTCTTCGCTTTGACGTACACATGTGTCAGTCAACTGAATTAGCTTAACCGTTCACATGGGACATATGCCTATGTATAATATGTTTGGTGTGTATAATAATTTTCTACACAAACCAGTCGGATGTCAAGCAATTTGCATGTGCAGTGAAATAAGTGATAAGGGAGAAGCTACGAAGTTTCGTAGCAAACTCCGGAGAGTTTGCTACGAAACTTTGTAGTTTCTGCTACGCTAGGGCTTGCTACACAGACCGCAGTGCTTGCTACGCAGCTCGTAAAGCTTACTACACGGCCCTTAGAGCTAGCTTCGCAGATCCCAGTGCTTACTACGCAGAATAGTTTTTCCATAAAATCCTTAACTGTCATGGTAGGTTTCAAAATAAATATTATTTTGTTAGTAGAGTTGAGATTATTGAAGCGATGTTGTGTCTAGTCTTTGGTAAGGTTAAATAAGTACTTATTTGTTCAACTCATAGCAAAGTTCAAATACAAATATTATATATTACGCTACACGTTGTAAAACCTACCTATATGTGATGTAATGAAGTTTTGTTTATAATGATACCAAAATATCAGAACACATTTTGTAACGTTATTATTTGATCAACTGTAAAACCGCCACGTTAACAGAGTGTGTTTGTTTTAATTATGTTTATCGCTGTAAAAGTCTGGTTCATTTGTTAAAACACAAATTTCTTGTATTCAAATTGCAGTTACTCAATTTATGCTAAATCTTAGCGTTGCCATTGGCCTTACCCCTTGTGAAATTCGACAATTATGCCTCAAAAAAATACAACCGAGATATAAAAAGTACCCCTCGTCCAAGTCCAGGCCATGATCTACCTATGTTCCAAATGTTTCTAAGTTCGTTTAGCCGTTGAGAAGTAATTGATAAAAAAAAAACTAGATTCTCCGCCTGCGGCTTCGCCCGCGTAAAAACTGTATTTGTATTATAATCCCTAGGGAACATTCTGCTGGGTTAAAAACTAATCTGTATCCTTCCCAGGGCCTAAATATCTCCATACCAAGTTTTATCTTAAGAGTGAAAAAGGTAAAAGGCAAATGCACAGAGTTTCTTTCGTATTTTTGATATTAGTATGGATGATTAGGACTACAAAATTTTTCCCGCAGATTTGCCGACTTTAAAATATTTTTTTATCGTGATTGACAAAAAGAGGAGCTCGTGGCTTCAGCCGCACGGGTAGATCATCAAGGTTAAGCTACGCTTGACGAGGTCAATCCGTGGATTTGTGACCAATTCAACATACCGAGATTCCTCCGTGCCTCGGAAAGCACGTTAAGCTGTTGGTACCGGCTGTCATTTGAACATCTTTGACAGTCGTTACGAGTAGTCAGAAGCTTGAGATCTGACACCAGTCTAGCCAACGGGTTACCGTGTTACCCAGTTACTGGGCTGTGGAGGTCAGATAGGCAGTCACTCCATGTAAAACACTGGTACTCAGCTGAAACCGGTTAGACTGGAAGCCGACTCTAACACAGTTGGGAAAAGGCTAGGCAGATTGATTGATTGATAAAAAATCCACAGACGTATTACCTACAGATGTTTCTTGTAATTGTTCAATAAATAGTGCGCAACATACCTTAACTAACTACATACGTCTTAAACATACGTGTATCGCTGTACTAATAGATGTACCTTCTCGTACTAAACGATCACCGGGTTAGTTTAGTACGAGTAGGTACGGCGACCGATCAAAACTTGCTTAGTACACTTGAGAACTAATGCTAACTAGGATCTGAGTCCACTAATTACTCACGGACTAATTGGTCCACTTGCACGGACACTGTAATCTATGGTCGATGCGGAATGTCCCTTGTCATTATTTTAAACTAAGGTATATGATAGATATTCGTGGTCGTATGTTACTTACCGTAACAGTAGTCTGGTTTTAGTTTATAAACTTATTTTTTATTTCAAATATTTTGGCGTTTTTGCAGAGCCTGAGGTAGCAAATGAACATAAATGCATACATACATAATTACATACCGATCAACAAACACTTTGCGACGCTGTAGTCGGTTAAAAAAAATTGTTTTCATGACTTTGACGGGATAGGTCTCGCAAAAAATACGCTTGAAAAAAAAATCTTGTACCAGACCCTACCTTTATTTTAAAATCCCTGTGCAATGAGATGTCGTGAGTCACACACACAATCCGTGTGTGTGACTCACGACATCTTCGTTTTCTGGCTAAAGTGGCAATGGGCAGTGCACACTGCTCGCAAAACGAATGGTCAATGACGCCGATAAGTTCTGAAGTGAGAGCAAGTTCATTAAATGCTCAAAATGTATGCCCCAAAAAATGGCTGCAAAATTACTTTTATTGTTTATTTTCGGCTTTCAAGATCTTGATAGAATAACTTTAATAGTTTGGAGACAAATAAAGAAAAAAGTCCATAACCACGTTTTCGTTCACAAGTTTTTATACTCTCAAATTAACCTCTCAGGATGTTTTGAATGTCCTTGCCCATATATTAACATCGAGGGTTGGACTTGAACCGTGTCCCTCGATCTCTTGACCTGCCTCAAAGGTCGGCAATGCCTCGAAGACTTGCTATTAGCTCCCCTTATCACATGCATAATTCACAATGTGTTTGAGAACTTGATAGAACTTTTGACAAATTGATGAATACTTAGAAAGGTAATTTATATGCACATATTAAAGTTGGATAAAGTTCTTAACATACTTAAGTGGGTATCAAGTCTTCATTGTTTTATTATTTGAACTGAAATTTATCATTGAGCCTCTGTAAGTGAAGCTCTAATAATATTATAACCAATATACTTACTGCTTATACTTCTGATAGACAATTTTTTTCATTATGAATTCATTCCTAAGATAGGGTACCATCCCTAAACCTTCAAAAGAACTATTGATAATGGCTCTAGACTGGTTATATTCTATCAAGAAAGTGTCGCGATAGCGATCGGTAAAATATCAAAATTGCTAAGCGCTATCGAAATGTCAAATGAGATACACCTTCAATTTTGGCATTTTGACCGTCACCATCACATCACACATCGCATCACATCATCAGCCTTTTAATGTCCCCACTGCTGGGACACAGATATTTTCTTTTACTGTCTTAATGCTCGCGCTTGACCACTATCTCACCTGATTGTAATGGATGATGTGGTCGACGGTGAAGCACGCTTGCCTAGAAGCAATCTATTCACTCTTGACTTAAAGACTCCGGCAGGGAATTCCACTCCTTAGCTGTATGCATAATGAAACTATTCCCAAAACATTTAGTGCGTATGGGAGGTCCACCATGCACCGATGGCACATCGCCATACGTCTTGTAGTCCGATGATGAAACGGGCTAGGCGGAATAAGTTCATGCAATTCCATCGCACACTCCCTGAAATTTTACCGATAAAAACCGACAAGCTGGCAACTTGGCGACGATTTTCAGAATTATACTGTGTCAAGAGCCTCAGTCATCTTTTGGGCTCGCTCTTTCCATCGGTATACCTTGTCCATTGTTTTCTGTTGAAGGCGAGATTGAGAACAAGAGTCTGTTTATGAAATTCAAAATGTTGTTAAGAATAATAATCACAATTTGTTTCAGGCAAACGTGGTAGTATTCCCGAAAACACCATATATATGAATGCCAAGAAATTACTAACAGAAACCAATTCTTTTCAAATACTGCAACATCCTTTGATCATCGTTAGTATTATGCTTTCCCCCAGTCCGTGTGAGTTGGTACGTCTGGCGCAATCAGTAGCAAATGCAAAAGTTTTATTTATTTCAGCTTACTTTCGAATTTCCATTTTCTTAGCAGTTGCGTAGTTTTCACGCTCACGATTTTTGAATGAATCGTTTCTGGCGTCCGCTTTTTCGTTGCATGCTTTATTTTGAGTTTAATTATATGTTTTGAAAACGAAATAAATAAAATTGTATTACTAATCATTGCTGGAGCTATAAACCTAGGATCCTTAAGTCAACAGTGGTCAGGGTTACTTTCAGACGCGTGCTGTATCGTCGAGTTCATCATCGCTTACCATCAGGTGAGATAATGGTCAAACGCGCCTGATAATAAAAAACAAAAAAAAAAACTATCACAGTAGGTGATACTTTATGTACATTACAATCTAGGCTATTAGTTGAAAAATGTGTGATGCTTTTATTACCACCGTAAAAACATGCTAGCTAGATACATTAATGAAGTGTCCCATGAAAAACAGAAAAACTAAATCATCCATTTGCACAGAACTTAGTATATAAATAAAATGTACTAATGAAATAAATAATAGAACAAATAATTTAAAAGTTGTTGCTTTATTAATTATCTTTTGTTCACAGTTCGCTGAATGAAATGACATGAAAATATCTGCGGCCGTTCATATTCTTTCTCATACATAGTTCTATATTTTTTTGCACATTGGATTGCACTAGTTAACGTCCGCAATTGACTTGTTCTCTTCATTCATTTTGAATAAAGAATTTTAAATATTTACATTTACAAATAATTACAGAGTATTTCTAAAAAAATACTGATATCTGACGATTTTCTGTTACAATGTTATTTGTTATGCCTAAATAATATTATTATCTACATTGCCTGACTTAGACCATGAATGTGATAGTGTGGAGATTTCTCACCTGATGGTTAGCAATAAAAGCGTGTATCGAAGCAATATTCTTATATTCAATATTCACAGTGAATACTATCGAATGATAGAAAAATCTCAGAGTTGTGTGTCCAAACCCAAAAAAAAATGCAATACTACAAGTGCAAATAAGCGGTAATCAAAGCAAAAAAAAATTGCATCCTGTCAGAAAAACAAAATGAATGGAATGAAAATTGTTAACAAAGTTTGCGCTTCTTAGTTGTTCAGGCACTGTTTGACATTCTTTTTCAACAATAACTCATTTTCATTTCAGCCGTACCTAACTAATTACGGTAGTAAACAGCTTGCAACTGTTTAAAGAAAAACTTCTCAAGTGCTTTTTATTAGTTTTTCACGAATCCAGGAATAAGGAGCAAGTTTCAATAAGTTCGCCCAGTTATGTTAACTACCTCTACTAATAATAAAGAAAGAAGTCGCATTAGATCGTTTAGTGAAAAAATCTGCATGATTTAGTACTTCAATTAAAGTTGGCAAAGTTTTTATTGAGTGCTGAAGATTAGTCGCTGCGGCAGGTTTTAGGCACCCTTAGGCTTTTTAAATTTTTTATCGAATTTTCGTGAAGTGTTTTTGGCGAGAGCTTTTTAAAGTTTCGCTTGAATTCTAACTGCTAAAGCTCATGCTTTAGCAGTTAGAATTCAAGCGAAACTTTAAAAGCGCTGGTTGTTAGCGCTGTTGGCGGGTTATCATTTGTCGTGGCAATTGGTAATTAATTTCCAGTCTATCGTTGATTTGTTTCTTGATTCCTTAATTGGTTTTTGGGATTGATTTTGTGGGTGTACTATAGATTCCCAATCCATCGAGAAAGACAGGCATGATGTTATTATATGTTGGTTTTTGCTTTGATGGGGCATATTAAACGCGAACCGTAAGACGCTGCTTCGGAAGACCTCCCACTAGGTGAATCGATGACCTGGTTAACGTTGCGGGAATCCACTGGATAAGATCAGGCAATGTGATTACACTTGGAGGAGGCCTATGTCCAGCAGTGGACGTCTTTCGGCTGAAATGATGATGATGGACCATATTGTATGCTAAATAATAGGATATGTCATATGTAAGGAACCCTCGTAAGGCCTTGTCCTCGAATTAAATGGTCCCGAAAAAAAGCTAATTTCAAGATTTTTTTGGATAAGCATCTACCAAATCCATTTAGTAAGAGAGCAAAGTAATAAAATTATTTTTCTTCGCAAGATTTATGCGTAGGTACCATACAGCAGACGCTGTTCTTTCCCAATGTTTTATTACGAGATAAAATAATTAATGCCAAGTTTTATCATATGTTACATTTATGTGTTTGTCTGAATTACATAGGCATATTATGTTACATGGGCTATTATTGAATAATAAAACATCTAGTTTTTTCTTTAATAATGATTTTTCTTTTCTTCACTATTGTTGTTTTGTTATAATAATAATAATAAAATATTTATTTGCGTAAAACATGGTATACAATGGTGTTAAATACAAGTTTATATGGCACAAACATGTTTAGCTAGGATTAGACAAAGCATGCAAAATTTCAAATCAAACAAACAGGTAAGGAGACATCAACAATTAACTATTTAGAACATCAATTTCACAAATTCTTTTTGCTATAAAAGCAATGTTCAAGCAACCATTTATAAAATTTAGTTTTAAACAATTCTGTATTGAATGCTTTAAGATTCCTCGGTATTTTATTATAAATGTGCACACACATTGCTAGGCAATTATTATTGTACTTAGTTAGCCTAGGCAAATCATTCAACACTAATCTATAGGGATCTCGTCTGCCCCGAGGATCATCATTTGTAGATAAAAACAGTCCATGTGGCTTTACATTTATTGTCCTGAGTATGAATATATTTTATGTTAGCATTCTTTTTTGAATTGTATATACATTTCTTTAACATAATTGAATAATTATTATATTTAGTTTTATTAATAACATTTTTGTTTTTGTAGCACAGATACCTTAGCTTCCTTTTAGTTTTTCAACTTTGTCTCAAACCCTTACTTATCCACTTTTGTGTGTTTTTATTATTGCTATTGACTTTCACTATTACTTTGGGAAAACAGAGATCATAAAATAGGCACACCAGCTCATGAGAGTCATCGAAAGCGGCGTTTGTGTCAGTCTTTAAATAAATATCGGACCAAGAAAGATTTTGCAAGCATTCCTTAAATTTTCGGATGTTGTCTGAGTTATAGTCTCTCTTATGAATGTAGTGAATTGCTGATTTTTGTGGTTTCTATTTAGTAGGAAAGCTTAACATTTGTGATGTGTCATGATCTGAAAGATGCAGGGATAATACCGTGCCCGTTGCATTGTTAATGTTGCTCAAGATATGGTCAATACAAGTCAGTTTGCGAGTAGGAACATTAATGTGGATTTTTAAATTATAATTGTTGGACTAGTCTTGCAGTCTATTTGTGATGTTACCTTTTTTAAGTGTATTTATGTTAAAATCGCTGGCTACAACTATATTTATTTTAGATTTGTATTTATTTAACAAAATGTGTAAAAGGTTATGCAATTTTGTAAAAAACTGATTCGGATCAGATTGCGGTGTTCTATAAACACATATAACAACTAATTTGTTACTTGTTACTTCTAACCCGCAAGCTTCAAACGTGTTTTGAGTTGCATAGTTTTTCACGAATGATATCTCTTTAAAATATAAACCTTTTTTAACTAATATACAAGTACTAACTATTTTTTTTTCTCTACAGAAGTTAGTAGCCATTTCATAGTTGTGTATTCACATAGTTTTCACAGCCATTTTTTACAAAAGTTTCGGACAGGCATATTATATCTGGATCATTATTTACTTTTTTTAACTCCTGCATACTAATTTCTAGAAGTTCTTGTTTAAATCATATATTGGCGATATTTTGATGGAATATTCTAAAATGGTGTGTTTTGTTGGTTTGAGGTACGAAAAAATGAGTTACGCTATTTAGGACAGGAAAGTAATAGAGTATCATTCCTTTTTGACCCTTTGCAATGCGTTGCAAAGAGGAGCTATGTTCGAAGGGCGTTGTGTTCTTAATACGACTAAAGTAGTAGGGAATTGTCCCTTTTTTGGTTTCATTTGTAGAAACGTTTAATTTGAAACTTGATTTGATACTCACCAATCTTTTCGAATTTCGCTAGCATTTAAATAGCTATCACTGTAATCACAACAGTCTATGATTTACACACCTTGAATAGTTTCGTGGATGATTTATTAACAAAGTGGCATTTTTTATACTTATTTTTATTTTTGATAGAATATTTTAACTTTCGGACATTGAGGTACACGTTATTGATGACATTTAATACAATAATAGTGTTATTTGAAAATTAATTTCAGATATCTCGCAATTGAGACATCACTAGGTCAGGGTTGTGATCGTTTTCACCTAAGCATATCACAAGTTTGTCTTCAATTGTCAACTTCCCATTTCTGCAGCTTGCTATTAATTCATTGCAAGGCGCATTTGGTTTTATTTCAGCGATGAGTCTTTTTTTTTTCATATTGGGTATTTGCCCTTGAGTGTAAGATGGCTGCTGCCGGTTCAGTTCAGGATGAACGGCAGGTGCACAGACATTGCAATTACTTTGCATGAATACTGCAATACGGACCGTGAGGGCCGCTATCTTATGCTGTGCAACCTTTGATTGGTGCTGCAGGCTAACAATTTCCAAGGAGGACACCTTTACGTTTTCATTGCTGTCGACTTGCAATCTGGATGACGGTAAGGGAGATAGTGAAGAAAGTATGCTGTGCTGATTTACCAGAGATTGTCTCTTTTTATTAGAGTTTGTACCAGGACTTGTAAATAAGGAGGGCGATTGGCATAAAAATTTAAGTGTTTTATTTTCAGCAGTTAACTTACATATTTGTTTCTGAAGTTCTGTGTTCTCTAACAATATATTGCCCAGTTCATTTTCAGTACTTTCGAGTTTTAATGTAAGCTGAGCAATTATCTCTTTCATTTCTGAGGCTAATACTAAGTCAGACACAGTACCATCAACACTCATTGACAATTTATTGGTGGTATATGATTCGATAGATGTTTCGCAATCAGTCAGTATGAGAATCGAGTAAATCAGTAGAATTTTGAGCCGAAGATCAACGTTTCAACGCTTCATCATGTACTACATCCTTAGTAATTATTGGTTGTGCAGTCGGTACTAGCGTATTTTTAATTCTGATGCACGCCTTACATCTCCACTTTCTTTTTGCTTCTGCGTCCTTGAGGCGATACGTTTGTTCTAGGTAACCATCGCAATCCAATTCATACCTGTTATACAGGCACAACACAAAGCAGTACTTTTTATATTTACTGATTTCTTGCATTTATGACATTAGTGGTGGTTAATATAACGTAAAGCAACTTTAAGCAGCGTGCTTATTATATATAACATAAAGCAAACGCTATCGTGGCACTCACTTGGCGCTATGTGCTATTTGCTTTATTCGTTATAACGCAAGACCGCGCGAATCGCGGGCAACGCATAAACATAAATAAAGCAAGAAGCAGGTGGCGCCGGAAGGGCGCGGCGCGGCGGCGGCCAGTCGTCGCGTGCTAGCTGCTTTATTTACGTTGTTGCCTGATTGTTATCGGTCGCACGCGTAATTTGCAATCCCGCGCGGCTCCTACGCTATTTTGCTTCATTGTTTTTAGTTTAATCAATGATAGGACACGTAATATTGACTTAGTATAATTGTGTAAGCAAGGACGATTGATTGAGAGATTGTGTTGTTGTTTAATGTTTTATTTTTGTATGTGTATAGTGGACGAAAATGTCAAAAAGAAATGTGATTTCCTGAAACGGTGAACTTAAAGTGAAATAGAAATGAAATTACGAAGGAAAGTTCATTGTTTATTTTTACTGCTCCATTTTATCGTAATAAGTTCATAAAAGCGATGTAATATTTTTAAGCATGCTGTCTCTGCAACGAGTCCAACGCTAGGGTAGGAGCTGCGAGTTACTAGTCACCGCGCTTTTGCTTTATTTGTGCCCGCACCGCGCCCAAGCGTTTTAATAAAGCGTGTAAAATAACGCGCTTAAAATATAAAGCTTATAGCATTAAGCAAGTTATTGTTATATCATGTTACTATTGCTGCCATCTTGTAATGACTTTTTACAAAGTTTGAAACTTGAGATTATTAAGTATTCAAGAGCTCACTTAGCTCAACAGTAACTGACTTAAAATTGTGTGTACCTCTTTCTTTCTAAATGCCAAATATTAGGAATTTACGAAAAGTGATGTGTTGTCGCTGGGGTTTGAACTCACGACCAATCATGTGCGGCTAGTTAACTTGCAAAAGTTGACTAGTTAGCCACTAAGCCAACCGTGCAAACTTTTTGTTGATCAGTTGCAGCAAATATTTTTCTTTAGAATAGGTAAGTCTGTTATTATGATGTGTGACGGTTGAGGTTTAAATCACTGTGTGAGTCACTTTTGCACTTAGTCTTTTTTGCACTTAGTCTTTGTTATAATTGGATTTTTCCACAATTATTTTGATGAATTTGGGTCACAATTACTATATTATAAGGATTGCAATCTTCTGTTTATTTAGATTGATAAGTATTGTTGTATTTTGTTCATGTTTCTTATTATAAGGCAGAGTTTATTGATCAAAATATATTGTAAATTAACTTCAAAGTTTGTGTATGTAATCCGTGGATAACACTGTCACTTACGTATTAGGTGATGTTTTATTGATTCACTTAGTTTTTGTTCATTTCTAAGCACTATTAGTATTTTTAACAAATTCTAATAACAGAGCGTGTGTTCTTACGTTAGACTAGACGCAGCGCCATCTCAGCGTTAGATAGTTATATTTATTGCAGAGTAAAAGTCCTGACCCCTTCAAAGTTACATTCTTAGAAAAAAAAACGCAATATTTCGTAACATCAAAAGCGATACATCAAGTTACATAAAAACCTATTTCTACACAAGTGAAACTGGATCACATCGATGCTGATTGCCCAATAAATCAAACTGAAAACCTATAGGTTTAAATTTTAGGTTTCAGTAGGCATAAGTAAGAAGCTCTGTTAATTCATTATTTCTATAATGAACAACTTTAAATGATAGATTGAGAAATGAGGTAATAAGACAACTTTGTGGTCTAAAAGAAGATGTAGTGACTAAAATTGAAAAGAGTATGTTAAGATGATTTGGCCATATTGAGAGGATGAATGAAAAGCGACTAACGAAAGATATTTACAAGGCAGACGTGAATGGAAACGCTGGGAGGGGACGCCCTAGAAAGATATACATAGACCTTATAGGTGATGTTATTCAGAAAGGCTAGGTGCGCAGTACTCATAACCGGCGTGTGTGTATGACTAGATGTATGAATGTGAGTGAAGCAAAAGAAGTATTTAAGGATCGTTTCAGGTGGCGTTCTGTAGTTTCTGCCTACACCCATGGGCAAAAGGCGTGAGTTTGTGTATGTATGTATGAACAACTTTATTGTATGTTACCCATGGTAAACTTTCATGAAGATTAACAACCCTGTCTATAATCAGAGCCGATAGTGAACATCTTCGACACTGGAGGCAGATTACCCGGCGGTTGGCCCAGATCAGGGGTACTCAAACTTTCGGTTGCGGAAACCGGAAAGTATACAATCGAAAAAACGGTGACTCAATTCTTCATTATTTATTGTTTTTATATTTCTTTTGATTTTGAAGGCAACTTGTACCGAATCCATGCTTCATAATGTCATCAAAATTGATCATCTGTCAACTCATGAATGTTGTTGAATAGTCAAAATCAAAGGCATTGTCAAATTATAAATTTACGTGGGCCTCTGCACGAGTGAAAGTAGACAAAACGACGTTTTCAGAAAATTAAACCTAGCTAGATTGAATTATCGCCCCGAAACCCCGTGCATACTAAATTTCTTGAAAATCTTTGGAGCCGTTTCCGAGATTTAGATTATATATACATATATACAACAATTGCTCGTTTAAAGGTATTAGATTTTTACACTTACTCGTATATATCTAGTCATTCTATTTTACCGGGGTCAGTGACCACGTTACTTTGCATTTAGTGTTTTCATTAGGTTAGCTGTCGATCGCTCGACGTTATATTTTATTGAAAAGCATTTTAAATTAATAATAATATAATATATTTAATTTGTTATATCCTTTATTTTTTATTTATTATAAGATTTTTTTTTTATAATTCCCATTCACTATGGGTCACTTTGTAAATTGAGAACTTGAAGTTAAGAACTTGACATACCCTACTTTAATGCCAAACTTTGATAGATTTTCAAGCTAAATGAGAGTTTGACAAAAACTTAACTTAAAATTCTTAATTCAGGGATGGCGGCGACTTCCGAAGCGATTCGATTTATACCACACTTCTTCTTCTTTTCGTGTGAGGATGTGGCCACCTCTGGTGTTAGTTTTAGCTGCCTCTGGGAACCCCAGAGGCTTCTGACTACACCACATCATACCATTCCACACTGATATGCGATTTATATTAAGAGCCTTCCACCGCTTTAGTGCCGTAAAACGGCTACTTTCTAAAGCATACTCCTTAGTAATGGCTAGGTTAAAATGTTTGAAAAAAATATATGTTTATTATTGATTCATGTAGATTATTTGAAAAACATGGTTTTTTCGTCAAACTAAAAGTTTTGCTTTAAAATAATAATTAACAACACGATATCTTTTCGCTACTTTTGGATAAGTACTCCTCAAAAACGATTTGGTTGTTTAGAAATATTACATTTAATCGCACTTCTAAGGCATTAGAAATCATTTTAATTCAAACTTTGCTTCCGTGCCTATACTCGCTGGTTTTAGCTGTTAGTAACCGGTCGTGTAGCCGTAATTACCGAAACAATAGACAAGCCTTTGTATCTCGCGTGGATCCACGACTTAAACACACAGAGGGATAAAAGCGAAGTGAAGCTAAATGCCGATGATGACCTATGGCCTTTTTAAGGTTGTGGGAAACCGCTGGATGCGAGACGCACCTGAATGATCAATGTGGTGACACTTGATAGATGGCCATGTTCAGCAGTGGACGTGTTTCAGCTGACATAAAGATGATGATTATAATGGAAGCTAAATTCTAGCACTATCTTAGCAAATGGCTTTTTGTCGTTCCTGCCTATCCCCGTAGTAAAAAAGTGAATGTTATCATGACACATGCGGGAGGGTACCTACCTAGATGCTTTCCCCTCTTATTAAAATTAGTTTTTTTTTTATTATTAAGCGAACATCTTATCCTCTTAGATTGTAGGGTTAGCGCGGGGTAGGCACGAGGGCGGGGGCGTGTGCGGTTTGACTTCGATAAATACAATTTAAGATCTATTGATGTGTCATAGGACTCAAACGACAACAACAACACACACACACATCATCACACATATCTTGTGGGAGTGTATTCTTTGGCAAAATTAACGCAATATTATATTGAATAAAGTACAGTCTATATCAGGAGTTGTTTACTATACGGACCTTGTGGAAACTAAAACAAATTTCCATGCGTTCAAGCGTTTTTGCCATACCTATTATTGGAAACAAATATAGCAGCTCACATAGAGCAACACGGACCACCGGCGGACCGGAGTCCCTGTTGCTCTATGAGCAGCTCACAATGTTAGGACCCATTAATATTAATGAATTTTTTTTTATCCGTGGTGCTAGGCAACTGGGCTTATCCCAGTTGTAAACGACCCTTTGTGCCTATTGACTTTGCTTGTTCTGCTTGATATGGAGGGAAGTAATTTAATCTTTTCTGGTTAATTTCGTTGCGGGATCCAAGACAGTTAAATTCATTATCCGGGACATCGTCGAGCTTCATTGCCTCGGCACTTTTCTGGTGGTAGCCACTGTTGATTCTGGCTTTCAAGTTGCAATGGACTCAAACGAAGGACCTGTGCGAGGCCGGCGCCAGGGCTGTCGACGTGGCTTAGTTCTGGTCTAAGCACAACACCTAATTAAAAACTGAAAATGGAATAATCGACACGATGAAGAAGAAGAAGACTCAAATTATACACAACAAATTTCAAAGCGAGTTAGACGTGGGTGCTGACGCACGTGGCGTGCGCTTTGAGGGTGCTTGTCGTCTGAACATGCCGTTAATGTAAGGATGTCACAATAAAATGGATTTTCTAAACAGTTTCTTGAGAGTAAAATACTTATTTGGATCAAAACGTACGCTTTTACATACATACCAGTACCATACATTTTAACGTAGCCTTACTCTCATTGGAGTTTCTTCGTAAAATATTAACTGTTTTCAGGATTATAAAGTCAAAATGATCTTGCCTCGAATGATTAGGTATTCGATATCAAACTTCGTATTTAGCTCGCTTGCAAATTTCTCTGCATACCCGATCGAACTTCACTCTCTTGCATGACGGTCATTCCAATTCCAAGTAACATACTCCAGAAGTCCAGAACTATGTCGGCACAAGTTGGCTTCCACTTTAGAACTATTAATTACAAGTTTGAAGTCGCTGTCGAGCGATTGGAGGCACGTCACTAGTTCCCAGTTTCGAGTTCCGAGTTTGGTTACATTAGCGATCCGCTGACTCATTCGCTTATTGGCCAAGTATCGGTTACGTGACGTCACGGAACTAATGTTGTGTTTGCATGACGTCAGTGTGCTAGTTATGTCAAACTACGCCAATAAGTAGTCTTGCGCTAATGGGTACCTACTTATAATGTGAAGTTAGACTGTTTGCAGTGCAAGCGTAGATGAAGAAAGTATAGATTGTACGTAGAACAAACGTCTTTTATAATTTAGATTTTTAAGATCTACCATTCTTATCTTCTGGTAATCAAATCAAAAGTAGGGTGGAGTTGGACGGCGACCTACATCGAAACAGGCGGTAAGACGACCTGCCGGGCCAGCACGGCGTGATAGGCTTGAGTCACGCATTTTATCTCGGTTTTTGCTGCCAAACTGTGCCTTTGCCCACCAGTGGGACAGTCTAGACTGAAAAAAAAATCGTTTATCACCAAAACAATTAGCGCCTGTAATGACTTTCAGACTTTTAATATACTTCGCACGTTTTCTTTTAATTAATAAAGCGATGTATTTGGTACTTTGACACAAGCATCCCTCTTTCTTCCATCAACCTCACCTGTTAAGTTCACCTCTCGACAAAACCACTGCGACCGAGCTCTAATGGCCATCAGGTGCCGCGCGATAATAAACCAATTTGCTACTTTTAATACCTCAAGCACAAATATCAAACGTTTTATAAAGTTTGACACACCTTGAAGACCATGTTAACGATTGTATACGCAACTTGTTTGTGCTTTGTGTAAGTCTCAAACAGGTCTCACCTCTATTAGTAGCCAGTGACACTCTCAACGTTAAGCCGAATCGATTGATGTAAAAATCATGGTCTCTAGAACGCCACATAGGAACAAACATACATACATAGACTGATAAACACATAACCCCCCTTCGGCAATCGGGTAAAAATACTGAAAAATTCCGATTGGAAAAGTCCAATACGACTTTTCACTTAGCTCAAACCGAGATCGAATCGAAGACCTCAGGTTCTGCAGTGTTAGTCTGCTTGCAATCAACGAGGCGATTTAAAAACAAATCTTATGAAAATCTTTTACTCCGATGTATTATATCATCACATTTACAGCACACAGCAGCAACATGCACGCATGCCTAAGCACGAGATAACGACATCTCGTTAGTTAAACCTGTCACATTGATTTGTTGCCGCCTTGCTTGACGGGGAGCCAGTCTCTCGTGAAATTCATCCAAATTGTCATCACTACCTTCGTTTTCTTGTATTTTGTGCGTGATTACATTTATTTACTCATGCAAAATGTGTGTGGAAACAATAATGAAGTTTTGTTATGAAAGGCTGCAAATTGAAAGTTAATTAATAAAGTTAAATTCTTTATATTAATTTTTCAAACTATATTTAATACTAGCTGTCCCTCACGGCTCCGCTCCCGTGAACTACCCCACAGGACCCGGTTTCGGGATTATAAATAGCCTATGTCACTCAGGAATAATGTAGGTTTCTATTAGTGGAAGATTTTTTAAATCGTTCAGTAGTTTCGGAGTCTATTCGGTACAAACAAACAAAAAATCTTTCCTCTTCATAATATTATTATTATATTATATGTGCTTAACATGGGACGCAAATTGCGTCAGCACTGTTGCCGCCAGCCACCTTGGTCGCACCGTCCTCTCGCCGCCAGCAGCGGCGGAAGATGCCACTGAGAGGAAGAGGGTGAAGTACACACCGTTGGAGGGCCGTTACCATTTTGTTCCCATTTCCGTTGAGACCATGGGCGGTTGGGGCACTGAGGCCAGGAAACTCATTAGTGAGATAGGGCACAAGCTCCGTGACAAAACGGGTGACTCCCGCTCCGGCTCGTTCTTGGTGCAAAGATTAGCCATTGTCATCCAACGCAGCAATGCAGCAAGCGTTATGGTCATCTTTGCGTCGGGAACAGTTAGGGGCGGGTTATTTGACTACGAAACACATAAAACTCTTGGCCCCGCCTGTCATTTGAAGATCTGTGACAGTCGTTACGGATATTCGGAAGCGAGGCAATCTAACACCACTCTTGCCAAGGGATTGATGTTACCCAGTTACTGGGTTGTGGAGGTCAGAAAGGCAGACGCTACATGTAAAATACTGGTACTCAGCCGCATCCGTTGGATTGGAAGCGGACCCCGCTAAATTTGGAATGAAGTTGAAAAAGGTAAATTGATTGAGATAATAATATTATATGCTTAAGTGTGTCTGACTGTTTGAAATAAACAGTCTTTGTTCCGTTTTCACGTCTGTTCAGACGTCTAAACCTAGTCAATAAGTTACTTATCACCGCTTACCATTAGGGAATTTCGTGGACAAGCGCAAGCCTAATAAAAATAAAAATAAACCACTTAACGGATTAGGGCGAAAAAAAAACCAGATTGACTATGACCTGCCGGGCGAGCACGGCCTTTGTGATAGGATTGAGTCACGCATTTTATCACGGTTTTTGCCCCCAAACTTTGATAAAAAAAATTGACTCAAGCCTGTCACAGTAGGACGTGCTCGCCCGGCTGATTATGATACTTTTCATCCCAGTGGTACGTTTCTTTGGGAAAATAGAACACTGTTCACATGTCTGAGCAAAACCGCGAGTTGAAGTGAATTTTACAAGAAATATTGTACACAGCACAAACGCCGTGTTCTCCTAGGTCGATGTAAAGACTCTTAGCAAAACATTTTCAGTTTAAACCGGCTTCAACAAGAAAATTTAATTAAGTCATAGCAAGTGGGCTTTTATACTCAACAACAAAAAGTACAACGACTACTTTTGCATATTTAATAACCACACAACTAACCGCTTGGCTCATTATACCACAGACAAGACGAGAGCTCATCCTAGTATATCTATTATTTACAGCTTAGCCAAAATTTAAACTTAGAACGGCGATCTAACTTGGAAAACCCCTTGTCACTCCTAAAACCTACCTTATATTTGTGATATAAAGTTGAGTTTAGAATGGAGGGCGTACAATAATACCAAAATCCGTATTTTATAGTCTGTAATCGCTGCAAGATGTGTGACATGTCTAAGCGATGTTTTGCGCGTTATCTCGTCTTGAAATCTCTGGATATAATAAGCAGAGCGTGTTTCATATGTCAGACTGATTACCTACGTCTCTGTCATGGCTGTGTGTTATTTCGCCTTGTTATGTGAGCTAGTTATAGAAATAGGCATAATTATTGAATTTACACTCTATCGAGCGAATAATAAGAACTTGAGTGTTAAAACTAGACTTAGATTTATTAAATATTTACCAATTTATCACACTTTCACACTAATAATATAAAGGCGAAAGTTTGCGAGTGTGTGCGTTTGTATGATTGTTACTTCTTCACGCTCAAACGGTTGGATGGATCTAGACGAAATTTGGCACAGTGATAGATTATACGGAATAGCACATAGGCTACTTTTTATCCCAGGATAATGTTCTTTTGGGATGATAAAATTTACTTTTTACGCGGGCGAAGCCCCTGGCAGAAAATAGTTTAATATACATTTGTATAGTAAAGATACGGCCGTCTAAAGTAAGGTAATTACGATTACCCGAAGCTAGCCGAACGCGTGGTGAGTTCGCTTCGGTTTAATATGGCTTATGTATAACCAAATAGTGGCGTCAGAAAAACGCGCGGTCCGCCCTTTATCTTACTACTATTATAAAAGTGAAAGTTTGTGAGGATGGATGGATGTTTGTTACTCTTTCACGCAAAAGCTTCTGAACGGTTTTTAATTAAACTTTACGTAAATATAGCTTATACATCAGAATAATACATAGGCTATAATTTATAAAGATATTGGCAGAAGTACTAATACAACTCGGGCGGAGCCGCGGACGTCTGCTAATCTTTCTATATATGTCAGCAAGATTCTGCCCGCGGCCTCACCTGCGTTAAAAGTTTTTTATTATCCCCTAGGAATCATTATACCGAATTATTTGGATAAAAAGTATCATATGTGTAGATATATATCATTTGTGCGCAAAATAACATCTAAATTCGTTCTGCCGTTTTTGCGTTTATGGTTTCAAACATACAAACTCTCAAATTTGCACGACAAATTTAACTTGCACGACAAATTTAACTAAGAGTTAACGTGAGGTAAAATTGACAATATTGTTTGACAAACTATTTTATTTATTTATTTATTTAAACTTCATGTACAATAGTGGTACATAGGCGGACTTAATGCCACAAGGCATTCTCTACCAGTCAACCTTTCGGTTAAAAAAGACAACGTTGTGAACGGGTACAAAATAATATTCAAACAAATTGTATACGAAAATGTATATACTTACATATATATTAATAATACACATATACAAATAAAATAGACTAATAAATACCAATAAAAAAAAACGAGAAACCTAATAATAATTATACCAACAAGACTTCTGACTCTAGATGAAAGCTATTTAGTCTGACTGAAATAGTGGTCACGAACTTTTCTTTTAAAAGTGAATTTGCTTTCAGCCTTTTTAATGCTAAAGGGTAGCGCGTTCCAGAGCTTTATTGTTGAAACAGCATATGAATTAGACATAAAACCAGTGCGGTGTGAAGGAATTTGGAGGAGTAGATTTTTAAAAGCTCGAAGGTTACGACTGTGAGAACTGCCCAATACATTGAAATAAGTTTTTAGATAATCGGGAGCACAAGGATCGTTCATAATAGTGAAGAGCAAGCAGAGAGATCTGAGGGACCTCCTGAGGCGGATAGGCAGCCATTTAAGCTGAGAACGGTAGGAAGAAATGTGATCATATTTACGAAGGCCAAAAACAAAGCGAATACAATTGTTGAGAAGTCGATCCAATTTATTTAGAAGTTCTTGGGATAGATCAGGATAACAAACATCAGCATAGTCGATAATGGGAAGCACAAGTGACTGAACCAGAGTGATTTTGGTGCTGGATGGGAGGAAATGCTTAAATCTATAGAGAGACCGCAGCGAGAAAGCGACTTTCTGACTCACCTGAGCCACGTGTTTATTCCAACTAAAACTGTCGTCAATGTACAGACCTAAATCTTTTACATGAGAACTATCAATTTAACCTCGCGTTAGCAACTTACTCAAAGTTGAGTTTTAAATGTTAATACTTTTATATGAAGGTGGGTCGACAGAGTTGCTGCAGCAGTTTGGTGTTATGGGATTTAGTTCTACACTTGTAGTATACAGTTCTACACGTGCTGATGGCACTTAATGTTTTGTAGTTCGTTTTAACGTGTTTGAGAAGTCGTTATTTCGACTTTTGAAATACAGAAGTCTCCGAGTTAATGCAGTAAATGTATTGTAGTTGTGCAAAAGTTTATGTTTTGATAATAATTATATTTGACTGCACTTCATCAGATTAGATATTGCTGCTATAAATAAAGAGGAGTTTCACGCATGGGAATATTAAGATATTCTTGTTTGAGGTTAAGTCTGCGGGGTACCCAATGTTCACACCTACAGTCCGCGTAGAGCCAACTTGGGATATATTATATGTATTCTTTTATCCGAAATTGTTCAGCAAGCCATCTTGGTAACTGCCATATTCTGTTGTTTGATATTGTTTTTGTTTCATACAAACGGTTTCCATTCGACTTTTCTGTCACAAGTCAGACTGTATTTCGGTGAGTGTGCTCAAGAACTCCACGACCTCATCCCACCAGCCCCCTTCTACCATCGGACATCTAGACGCACTGCAAGTTACCATCCTTACCTTGTTGCCATTCCACCAATTCGCACCAAGCGCTTCCAAACATCCTCCATAATGCGCACAGCGAATGAATGGAACTCACTACCTGCATCTGTGTTTCCGAACGCATTCAACCCGAATCTCTTCAAAGTTAGAGTAAACAGGCTCCTTCTGGGTAAGCTCACTCCATCGTCGACTCTGTCTCTGTCTCATCACAAAAAAAAAAAAAAAAAAAAGTCGAAAGGAAACCGTTTGTCCTGGTATGGTCATGTGATGATATAGAGTTATGAATATATATGTGGATGGATGCAGAGGGCGAGAAAGGCCAATGAAAAATGGATGGACTGTGTAAGGAGTGATATTTAAGAAAAGGGAGTCAGTGATAGCGTAACGAGGGATAGGACGGTATGGAAGAAAAAAACGTGTTGCACCGACCCCAAGTAACATGGGATAAGGGCAGGAAGATGATGAACTGACATGTGGTTTTAGTTTTAACCTAACCTCACCCTCGGTAGTGTTGTGCTCAAAGACTAAAGACCAGTCATTTATCGAGAGAACTAGATAAAATCCTTTCTAAAAAGGTCAGCCCAAACTTTTGCCTACATTGTTATCGTAAAGTGTATATTATGTATGTTGTTTATACGATACGAGGGAACTTTTAGAAGTGACCTTGACCCCTGAGTTTGTTTGTAACAAGTCGTAGGAACGCCGGACTTAACTTTTATAAAGTGATATGTAACTGAGTTTCTCAAGACCTTTTTATAAAATAAATAAGGTCATTCTTTTGTTTTTCTCTTTGCAAAACGCGTGCTGTATTGAGGAATAGCGTGGCTGTTTTTTCGCTTTTAACAAGTAGTTATAATATTCGTGTTTATAGGGTTGACTAGATGGACCGTTGGTCCCGGCTGTCAGTGAAGATGTGTGATAGTCGTTATAGGGGCCAGTATCCATAAAGATCTGACAACAGTCTTGCCAAGGGTTATCATGTTACCCAGTTACTGGGTTAAATGTCAGATAGACAAACGCTCCGTGTAAAATACTGGTATTCAGCTGCATCTGGTTGGACTGGAAGTTGACCCCACAAAGTTGGGAAAAGCCTGTGCAGATTGAGGGTCAGACGACTGATGATGAATAAGCCAAGATGAAGTAAAGGAAACGAAAATACTAAAAAAATGTACTCAACTGAGACTCGGAGGGCCTGGTGGACATTCCCGTGACATTTAATTCATTGATTCAGGACATTTTCTACCCCTTTTGCCCTGTACGGAACTGATTTCTCAGTACTTGTTGTATTTAGCAAATTTGACCATGTGAATGTGTTGTTGCAGTTGAGCTTGCAATCACTGTTTCCATAGAACTAATAGTCTGTCTAACGTCTGCTGCACAGCCTACGTATCGTAGCACTTGCTGTCCTTTCTGCCCACCCCACAACAAAACAACAGCGCAAGTATGTGTTTATGTTGGTAAGTATTATTTACAACAACGTTCTTGCTTGTTCTTGTGTTAGTTGTAAGTACCTCGTTAATATTCGGCTGTTTATTGCGCCCATGAATAAATGTATGAGCGGAGAAGTTTCCTGGCGCCCTGTATCGGTGTAATGGAAGTTATCGGAGGAAGAATATCGAAGACGAAGAGTTTTGTACATGATTTTAAAAAGTTTTGCTTGCTTTTTGTTTTAGATGTTGAGGAGAATTTAAAATGGGATGTTGCTATTCAAAAATACGATGGAAAATAATATTATTTTGGTAGGCTAAAATATATTAAAAACTCAAAACCAAAGGGAAGGAAAAGCAGGATAATATTAACCTGACTGTGAAACAGAAGACGTTGTGTTGGAAGGCCTTCCCGCAGGTGGACCGAAGACCTGGTGAAGGTTGCGGGGATCCGGTGGACGCGGGACGTACGGGACCGATCAATGTGGCGACGCTTGGGGGAGGCCTATATCCTATGTCCTATACTGGACGTCTTTCGGCTGATATGACGATATTATGATCATGACTGTGATATTGTTAAAGAGATGTTGTTGCTAAAAGTTTCAGATAATTTCAAGCTTATCCTGATTTTAATTTGCGAGGAATTTACGACCATAGTTTTTAAACTCAATGAGTATTTATATATCAACAATTCAATTTAAAAAAATACACTGATAAAATGTAATACAAATTATTCCTCTGCAATGCAGATGAATAATTAAGATTTACTAGCCTTCTTTACTACAGAGTCTACATAGTAAATAACACTCGTGTCTTGTTGTGATGCTACTTAGGATAGGCTAGTATCCATCAGTCCACTACTGAGTGATTTATTGCAGAGAATTAATTCTCAGAAAAAGAATAATATTTATCACACTTACCCAATGCAAGTAAACATATAACTTTCAGCACCCAAATGCGAGTTCCCCTCATGACTTACAGTAAGTCTCAGTGCTCTTAAAATAAATGACCCTTCCCTTCTTAATTCTGCCTATAAGTCCATTCCATAGGAGGAGTCTATCCTCATTTTGAACCTGACCTCTTTGAACCTGACCTCTTCATTCGTTATACGGCCTGCCTGTGACTTCACACATATTTCAGAGGGCACACATCATGACCCCGTTCACTGCAAGGAGGTAGGTTTTGTTTCTGTATTTGAGTTTGAAACTGACAATATCTTTTATAATATTGTGTTTGTTTCAATAAGTTAGTGTGTTTATAGAGCTGATTGTGTATTGTAACTTTGATTTAAAATTCAGTCACATTTGTGGCTTTGGAAAATTATGTTTTTCTACTGATCTGATTACTTTAATTACGAAATCTTTGCATTATGTTTCAATCAAATTTGTAGTATTGAAAAATTATGTTTTTTTTAATCCTTTGTTGTTTTTTTCTGATTAATTTTATTGCGGAATCTAAGATAGCTGAGTAATTTTTCCGAGACTCTCGAGCTTCATTGCTTCACCACTTTTCTTGTGGTCGCCACTTTTGATTACTGCTTCGACAGGAGGTTGGAAATATTGTGGCGAGTCGGTCCTAAAAAGGAAAAATTGGGGTCTGCGATATTTTCCTTTTGGTAAACCCACGTGTATAGTGTAATATCGTATGATAAGACTTTTGTTGATATTGAAACAATATGTTACGGCGCGGACTTATTTTGATCGTCGTACTACACGCATACATGCGTTTTTCGCACCATTACTAAACTGGAAAATAACGTATAAACTCGCACATACACTATACTGCTCACATTACAAGCCAGTTCTAACACTAAACTAAACCATAGTGAACAACTCTAGGGCTAGCTACACTTGCCAAGAATGCCTGGTACATAAGCTTACGTAATGTATTCGTGAGCGATTCAATGGGTTCGTGTGAACAAGGCATGCTCGGGAGAATTGGTGCCAGATTAGGGCGTTTTAAAACTGTTGTAGAGTTAAATAGACTTCTTTAAGGTAGTAATTAATTTTGGAGATATCAATCGGCGGCATTTCGTTTGAAGGTAATCTTTGTAACCTAAATAGGAACAGTAAGGCCAACTTGCTCCAAAAAGTTATTTATTTATTTATTATTATATTATTATATACTTTATTGTACACCAAGATAAAAATTAATCAAAAAGACATCTTATAACAAAAACAAACATACAACAGGCGGCCTTATCGCGAACCGCGATCTCTTCCTGGCAACCAAGAATGGAAGGAGACCTGGACACAATATGGGGTTGCACTTGGTGCAAATTTTACAACAATTAATTAATTTATTAAGAATGTGGATACTAAATACAAAATATAAATTAAACAAAATAAAATAATAGGTACATAAATACATACATACAACTAATATACAGACAAGAAAACAATTCAGCTTATACAACATTATGATCACAATGACAAGTAGTGCTCCTTCACAAGTCGCTTAAAAACAGGCAGTGATTGCGCGCGCCTTATAGTCACAGGCAATGCATTCCATAGACGAGTGGCCTGGACAGTAAAAGATTTGTCTAGGAAGTTAGCGCAGATTTACATTGCTAACACGAGGTTAAATAACAAATATGTCATAGGTACATTGGTACATAGGTAATTAGCCGTCTTAGGTCCTAACTTGGAGTAAGTAAAATAACTCAGGATGGTGCAAAGTTATTTATTTATTTCTTAACAATCCCTTGCTGTACTAACAGTTTGCTGCAATGCGTACAACAAGACAAAAACAACACTTTTAAACTAAAGAACTTTACACAAACAATAAACATAGATTCATCCTTGTACATAAATATGTCGACTAGACTAGGTTCCTGAGCAATTAGGGCCTACAGCAGATTGAGCGCCTGGGTTGTAGGGGCGCGCAGTCGCACAGAAGCGCGACACCCGTACTCGGTCTGGTGCAAACAGTGAACAGCGAGCTAGCGTGGACGAGTCGTCGATCCTATGGTTCAGTACAAAGAAGTAGTGCATCAACAGCGCACATTTACGTCGCAGTTCCTAAGTGGAATAATGTATAGGTATTGTTATTTACCTTAGCTGTTCGGTTTGCTGTAACTTTTGGTACTGCTCATGTATTCGATTTCGTCACTTTGTTACTTGAATTATAGGTGATGAATGATTGCTGGAAATAGGTGGAAACAGTGCATCCAATGTACTTAGGTACTTGTCGCATCAATTGGATGCCCAGTCCCACTGAATAGGTGATGCGTATTTAAAACAAAATCATTCTCATTTAGTTCAGTCCCAAGCTATTTCGACTAACAAACATCCAAGTTGAAAATCTACAATCGATAACGTTAGAAGAAAACGACTCAATGTATGGGAATGACACATCTGAACGTTAAGTCACGTGGTCAGACCATACAAATAGAAGGCGTTAACGATTGTAGAAAGAGATTCGATACAAAACGTTTGTAACTTGGCTAGGGGGGCAGAGCTTCACTTGGCAAGGATGCCTCTTAATGTAAACATGGCGACTTGAGTTACCGCGTGTATTCGTAAACAATTCATCTGGGCCACTGCCTCTCCACAATGCGGATAAGGTCGAGTCATATTACATCCTGTGTGCTTCACTTAACTTTACAAAATATGTTTCTGGCATGGTTTAAAAATAAAATAACGTTCTTCTATCGTAGAGACGATGAAATTATAAGAATAGTTTATGCTTTGTTACGTAGAATAGCCAGTCAGCATGGATGCTACGATACTAAACACCTAAGGTATCGATAAATATTATTGATAAACATTTGAAAAGAAAAGACCAAGAAATGTGATAGTCCAGTCACCTTCTGTGCTTGAAGTCGTGGGTTCAAATCCGGGCGCGTACCAATGTGACTTTTTCAATTTCATATGTAACTCATGTTTATCTTGGAATTCACTGACAACGGTGAAGGAAAACATCATGAGGACACCTGGTCTTTGTATGCAATCGCCTTAAGCAAGTGTGACCAATGCTCGAGCCTTCTCTGTAGAAGAAGATACCCTGCAGGTTGGTATTTGGAAAATCAGCCTGTCTATTTTAAACCAATACGCGAAAACTTCTAAGGTGCATTGAGTACTCACTTCACATTTTACAGGACTTACAGCTCACTTCGCCATAGTTTTCACAGCAAGATTTTTACAGAATTACAATACTTGTGAAGTAAACGAAGTAACAGGTAAACACCGTAGCAGGTGGCGTTCTGTAGTTTCTGCCCCAAAGGAAAAAAGCGTGGTAAGTCAAGAAAACTTGCAATTTTCTTTGTAGATCGTTATTTACCCACACATCACATACCTGCATGCAAAATATTAAGAGTATTACTGTAGATTTTTTGGAAACAAATGTTGTACAAACATACTTAGTTATTGTTCTAGAACTAGAAAACTCTTGTTACTTTGAAGCGCAACAAATGCATGTTTATATGAAGGTGAACTTGTAGTTGTAAATTGCATAAAAGATGCTTCGTACCCTCGCAAGATGTAATTGAATCTATAAAAAATGGATATTTGAACAAATCTTTGCGATACAGCCGAAATAATCTTGCAAGCAGTACTACGTGGTACTACCTACTAAGTGTTAGGTCAATTACGCCAAGAGGTTCTAGATAAGTAGCATTCTATGTCAGTGAATGCAATAGTCGAAATGTCAAAATATAAGGGATTGATCACGTGATTTTTAGATATCGCTTGTCAATCCCATACAGTTTTGCCTTTTTGACAATCGTCATCGCCACGCTTTCGACAGAATGTCACTGGTCTAGGGCTTCTGGGTCCGATTTCCGAGTCGAGCAATGCGTTTCTGGGATTTTCCACACGAATTTTAGCTGATGGCAATTGGCTCTATTCAATGAAAGTTAGGTAAACATAATTAGCGAATTGTGAATGCACTTTGGTACACCTCTGCCTAAAGCTTCGGGAAAGGCCTGATGTATATATGTATATTAATATATGTAAATCTTTACGTTCGATTTTTACTTTTGACACACTACAACTATACAATCCTCCTAACACCGATCTAGTTCGCAAAGCCTGTGACACATTGCCAAGAATGCAAACACAGAGGATGCATATGCGAGCGATTCATTCGGGATGCGCGAACGAGACGACCTCGGTGACTCCACCAACCATGTAGGTAAAAACAGAAGGCAAATTCCATGCATCGATCAAAAATGCACGCAAACATAGACACGCTTATGTACCGTGAGTGTAAGTGCTCTCGTGTCTGGCATTTGTTTTGTACGAGTATGTGTGTGAAAACCAATAACAAACAAGGTTTTTTTATAAACAAGTGTTTATATTAAAAGTTGCATTGTCCCGAGAAAGACACGTGGGTGTAAAATTCAACTCAATCGAACACCGGGAAGTTTTATGCTTGTGCTAAGGAGTATACCGAAACAAATTTTACCATTTGTTCGTCTAAAAACTTCTTCAGCACAACTCCCGCGCGTGCAAATGTTTAAGTGAAGAACATTTTGTTAGCACGTTTACGTACAAACAGAATGGGTTTTCTTCTTCACCTCGACATAGCTTATGAATTAGGATAAAGAAGCATACGGAACTCGTTTTTACTATTCTGTCTCTATGTACTAGTCTGCCAGAAAGCTTTAGCACAATCCCGAACAGGAGCTAGAGAGAAGGAGCATTTTGTGAAGCCACTGCAGCGCCGAAAGTACGCTTCTGTGTATTGTTTTCACTAATTTTGATTGGAGCCAGCCTTCTGTATTTACTTTGTGGTATCTTGGTAGGAAGTGTGCACTCCACTTTCTCCTGAAATTCTTACAGTCTATCTATATTTATAAAAGAGAAAGTATGTATGTATGTATGTTCCATACCCTGGAACAGCTGGACCGATTTAAAAAATTCTTTCACCGATGGGAAGCTACACTAATCTCGGGTGACATAGGTTTCTTGTTTTTTACATTACCGGGACCTACGCGAGTGAAACCGCGGGGCGTCCGCTAGTTGACTATAATAGTTTTATTCTTCACAGCAACCTTCCATCTTTTAAAATACCCTTTATTAGAATCAAAGAAAGGTCTTCACAAGAGTCGACGAAAACAACATAGAGTATATATAGGTACATAGTACTCATAGAAAAAGTAAGTTCTAAACATTTAATGAAATTCTCTAACCAACACAATTAAACATTTAATTAAAAATCTCAATTACACTCACCTGACCGCAATGTTGTAGTTCAGTTCCGCATGACCACCGGCACAGCACATAAATCGTATCCGACTTCGGCTGCACACGAAAGACGGCCAACGACCAGCTTGGCGGAAACTGGCCACCCTTCAGGATATGGGCAACCCTGTATAAGCATGTTTTGTGAAGGCAAATTTTATTGGATACCAGTTGTGTGAACACTGGGCTTTCTCATCGGCAAAAATAACTTCCGTTGAAACTTTCATTTACCGATTTAGTACCTTTAAGGGTAAAATTTTCACTAATGATATGTTTATTTTAAAATCTGCTACTAGGTACTGGTCAAAGCACATTTGTCTATCAGTGTAAAAATTTAAGATTTATTAAGTAGATCTTTAAGCTATTAAGGCAGGAGATAAAAGTTGATGTTTCACGATATTATTGTGTAAAATTATAAAAAAATACAATTATCATGATACGTAACCACACAAGTTTGTACCTAACACCGCACATTACACGACATGTAGTTCCCCCGACAACTCTCGTTAATAACACATCCGTGGTTTCCTATTAATAAGACCACAAAATACACAATAATCTGCCGCACCAATAAAACAACACAACTCCGGAATCCCTCAGAGCGATATTGAACACTAGCATTAGTCAACGGGTTCACCCGCGACCGGGTTACTATCGGTAAAATATGTATTTATAAGTCCTAATCCAGGCTATAATAATATAAATACATTTATTTGATATAAAATATAATAAAAATGAAATAAACAATTGCAGTTACAAATTAAATTATTACATCTGGTTGGTAGCTGTTAGTATGCCAGTGTGCCAAAATTCGTATGAGCACAATGTTTCTGGATAAGAATTATCGCTTCAAAAATTAAACGCAAGACGAGTGACGTGATTGGCTATTGAAAATTGATTCAACGAATCACAGCGATAACGCGCGTTTGATAACTTGACACAGTACCTATTTTGCCTTACATTTCATAAAAAGAGCTGTACTATAATGTGTCAACTTCATCTTGATTTCGCTGTGTAGAAGGGATAGCTTTATTCATTCTGTATTGCTCCGTCACTCTCACACACTAAAACCATGACAATTTTGACACGTCAGAGTAAGCCTCTGAAATTATGCCTTAACCGGTTCAATGCCGTGACTACCGAAACAATAAAAAATGCCATTATTTCCGTGTGGATTCACGTTTCAAGCACTAAAGGGATTAATCAGTGCAGCCATTGGGCTTGATTGTTAGCAATAATCTAAACAAACAGATTCCGCATTTCTAATGTTAGTAGTATTAAAGGGAAGCCTTGTTTTAATCTAGCTAAAAGCGTACACTGTGTACTGAGCCTGAATTTAGGCAAGACTAAAGCGAGAAAATACGGAACAACTTTGTTAAAGGTTTTTGAATGGGAGGGCGTTTGAATGAGTTACTCATAAAATTCTTATCTTATGATATTTTTATGCCAGAAATAGGCAGATCTGGGTACGAAAGGTTGATCATCCGGCGTTTTCTACTTAAATTGTATGCTGTTCAGAAGTTTTTAAAGGAGAATGCTCATGGATGTATGGAATCCCGTACCATGCTGCATCAAAATCAAACTTTGTTTTTTATATACTACACTGATCTTGTTTACTCCTACAAAAAACCTTTTTGAAAAAAACCCGGGTTTCGGAGTTATTTAAATAAAACTAAAATAACCTAAAAATTAGGTCTATTTTGTTCGACGCTACCAAGGACGTATTTTATATACCTACTTAGACACGTTACACACGGACGAACATTATGGCCCTAAAAACAGCGTAATCCACTTATATTAATAGGGAAGAATTAAGTACGAGTTATAGCAACGTCTAGCCGCCACAGAATGCGTGACTGGAACTTGTTTTTTTTGTTATACTTGTCATCTCACAGTTAATTAGATCATACGATTTACTATCTGCTTAACCGGTCTTCCCTGTCGAGACCAAACTATAGCCTCCAACCAGGTACATGTGAAACGGCGATTTTCCCGATCTATATTATTGGCAATAGGTAGGTGCTATGAACCGGTAACGTGCATAGACTATACACTTACTTAATACAGAGGCGCAAACCACAGAGTACATACGTCAGTTGTCAGTTCAGTACAAATGTCGGATGCACAGATAACTAATTGCTTCTATTGCATTCTACATCTTTTACCGGCTGTGAACGGATACTGAAGCATAGATAAAATAATGATAATCTTTTTAGAAAAGATTCTATTCTATTTTAGTTTTTTAAATTAATGTAGTATCGGCAAAGTACTTTTTTACAGTGATCATGGTACTTTCAAAAATCAAAGTTACTTTAATCATAATATCATGTGAAGTGAAACGGAACGTCATTTATAGGGAGTAATCAATATCCATACTTTTAGACTCAGATATAAATTCTCTATTTAAAAATCAAATCCCCGAAGCAAACTGTCGTTAAATATTATGAAACTAATTACTATAAAATGTTGCTCTTGATGCGTGAGACTTTTTGGTACCACTTTTGGTCATTCCCCTTTGTGGTTAAGTTGTAGTGGTTTGAATACAATTCTAAATAAACTAGTCTGACAAAAAAAAATATTATTATATTTTTGGTCAAGCTTTTGGTTGGCGTATTTATAAAATATAATCTCAATGTATTATAAACTTCTCTATGTCACATCTTTAATTCTAGGATTAATAAATAAGTGACAGTCACTGGCCATACTCTACGAGAACCATCAAAATATTTTAGATGCCATTAAGAATTTTCATATTTTTTTTTCAGTTTTTTGTGTCATTTTTTCATATAAATTGTACAGCATATTTTCATAATTGAACGTAACATCTTTTGTAAAAAATATTTCGTAGTAATTTTAGTTGTTCAAAATTTTGGGTATAAGGAGTAAGGATGTATGGAGTGTAGCAGGTGGCGTTCTGTAGTTTCTGCCTACCCCCATGGGAAAAAGGCGTGAGTTTATGTATGTATGTATTTTTGGTATAATTCTTTCTCGCTCTATTAAACCAACAATTGATGTGAATCTGTGTTTTTGCCATAGTTAGGTCAATATCTTTAAATTTGTGTGTTTTTGTCATATTTTAACATCATTTTAATATTAAGTTTAGCAACTTCAAGAGTTTCTGGCAAGGTCACTTCAGTTCTACTATACGTATTTAAAAACCTATTAGGCAAACATTTATTTTAAAACCTTTCATTACTTAAAAGTTTCCGATTGTATTTACATACCAAGCAACAAATACGATACTTACTGAAAAAACAATCTACAAAAAACAAATACTAAGTAATGTAAAACGCTTTCAAAGTCTTTGAACATCCTAGAATGAAAGAAGGGTAACGGAGATATACGAAGGGTCTAATGTCGCACGTAAGCGATCTATCACAGGCGGCTTGGGGATTTTAAACGTTATTGATGTATTATGTAAAAGGGCTTTAGGTATATGAGGTGAGAGGGAATTAGAAATAGAATTTTGTGAGGTATTCCTGGTAACTGAGAAGTTTGGTAGCTTTTTAATGATGTAGATAATGTAACAATAATGAAAATTATTTGATATCTTCTGTGAAAAAATATGGCTTGCTATTTTACTTTTAATGCGTTTAAAAAAACATCGTGAGGAAACCGGCATGTCCTGGAACCAAAAACTCGTAGACATGTGACATCCACCAACCCGCACTGGGCCCGCGTAGCGGATTAAGGCACATTCCCTCTCTCACAGAGAGAAGGCCTGTGTTATGAGGGTGTATTATAGGTAGTGGTTTAGGTGTCTATGCTTAATCCTTCCGGGCAAACAGTCGTGATGTTATGTATGTTATGCGATAACAACGTTTCGCCAGATATGTGTAAAGTGCCATAATAGCCAATCACCACCAACTGGCCACGAATCTAGACTCCGGGCTTTTGCAGGCAAATCCTAATGGTAAATCCTCGAATACTTGGGGTTTAAATAGTTTCATAGGTGCCTTGGTTCACTGCCCTATATTTTTGATGCAAACAAATATTTTTAATATCACAAATATTTTTTTGCATCAATGAAATAATATCAAGTAATTCCAGTCTCGCGAAATGGACGCTATTTTACCAATCAGCAATTCTAAAACTTTTTCGCATCGTTTTCAATATCATTATTTAAACTCCCTTCATAAATGCTGCACAATATTTAACAGTAATGTCTTCGGAATTATCCAATGAACCTTTAATATTGGGATATCAAGCTGTTTCAAAATACATCGAAAACTTTACACCCTGCTATCCCGCTCATGAAACCCTAATGTAGAAGAATAAAGTCTTATAAAAATGTTCTTCGCTTGCTCTACAACGTACAGCAAAGGAATTGATAGTCTCGCAGGGAACGCCTATTATAGAGCCGTTATAGAGTTAATCGATGACCCGGAGGCAACTCTACTATAATAGAGCTGCTCCGAGCTGTTTTGAGCTGTTTAGAGCCGTTGGAAATGAGCGTAAGGAAATACTAAGACTGGTATTGATGTATATTGTTGCAATATGTGCTGTAAATATGATATAGAAGGAACCCGATAGAATTTGATAGTGTGTGCTTTGTGGGACACTTTTGTTGTATTTAGAAATTATATTTGAGGGAACAATACATAAATAAACTTACCCCATTTTACCATGGGGTCAGGCAGAAACTACAGAACAATATGGATCGATATATAGATGTTTGTATATGGTTCTTCAAATTTTGAAAAAAAAAAACATTTTATTCTACGCCTTCTTTTTTTCTTAGTAACATCATCTAAACAATATAATATATATAGTTAACAAAGATGTTATAGCGGTTTGAGAAACCTATTCATCCTTGTGTCTATTATGAAAAGTGGACTGTATTTGAAGGGTTCTGGCAATAGTGCGTTGAAAATAAGCGGGAAAATATTCACGGATCAATTCGGGCGATCTAGTATGGAAATGAGGGACGTAGTACGCCTTACCTTGTAGTGGTCGATGCCAGCCCACGTGTGGCAGCGAGCTGGTGTTCTTCTACTCCAAAATGGCTCCTTCAGGATCCACACACTTCACACAATTGTTTTATATCCGCGAGGCGGGTTAATAGACACGGTTCACAAGGTTCTCTGCAATCTAACTAATTAGATGCATCAGTCTCCAGCCAGGTGGCTTGGAAAGCTGGCGGTTGAGATACGAGGCCCATTCACGTTGAAGTTTCGGTTCGTTCTGGCGACCTGTCATTAAGGCGTACATAAAGGGAAAAGGAATGAGGAAGGAACGAGATAATTAAGATATCGATCGCCCGCGAAATCTCAAATGCGTTTTTCTATGTGTTTTCGGTCATTGATTTATGACATTTACAAGAGATGGCGCTACCATTTTCCCGGCCTTAAAGGGTCACCTTTAATGAAAATTAAACTTAGCCCTATGAGGTGTACTACCGTATACCTATTCAGCAATACGGACTAAGATGCGGATTTTTATATTTCAATTATTAAGATTTAAGATAAATACTGCGAGTTGCATAATACATTAAGTTGCATACCTATAGTTAAATCTTAATAGAAAATTATGTTGTGTCGCTAACTAACTAAAACTAAGAGACCTAACTATCAAGCCAGGCCTTATTGAGTCGGTAATGGACACAGACGCACAACAGGGCGCACATAGCTACCCTTTGCAGTTTTCACAGTAACAACACGGGTTGTACCGTCCTTGGAGGTATGCAGTTTATCATTTTTTAAATTTAAAATATCGTTACGGAAATGAACATCCTGTACAGCTCGCAGCAATTTAATTTCTGCATATTTCAGATCAGAGCTTGATACAGTACGTGCACTAGGCAGTTGTCTTAAAAACTTATAGACGTAAACAATAGCGCGTAGCAACTTAGACCACGACGAAACACGTAGTGCTAGCGCGTAAATTGGTGATTCCGTAACCTCAGAAACCACGGCATGAGCGACTGATTTCTGTTCGGGTACGCCCTCATGCAGTGCATTGCGTTCGAAAGTATGTATGGGCCACTCAGCTGGGTCATGAGAAACCCACGATGGTCCACGATACCACAATGGATGCTGCAAGAGCTTAGCTGGCGTGACACCACGAGACAGACAATCAGCGGGGTTCTCAGTACCTGCGACATGGTTGAAACAATTAGCGGGTATAAGCTCTATCAGCTTAGTAACCCGATTGGCAACAAAAGTTTGCCAGCGGTGCGGTGAGGAATTTATCCAGGCGAGCACTACTTTAGAGTCAGTAAACGCGTATACCTTATGGATGCGGTAGTGGGGCGGTATTGTGTCTTGTACCTTGCGAAGCAACTTAGACAACAGTAGGGCCGCGCACAACTCTAGTCTAGCCACCGAAATGGTTTTCACAGGTGAGACTTTAGACTTCGCACTAACTAACTGCACGGAGTAGTTAGAACCATTGTATATTTGCATGTATACGACTCCACCGTAAGCACGCTCGCTGGCGTCAGCGAAACCTACTAAATTCATGGTGCATCCGTCGACCAACCCCAGATGACGCGGGATAATAATTTCATTAAGCGTAGAAAGCTCAGTACAAAACTGCTTCCAAGCGGTGACTATATGTTCAGGTGGTATGTCGTCCCAGTCACACTTTGCTAGCCAAAGTTCCTTAATTAAGAGCTTAGCGTACAGAATAGTGGGGGCGACAAAACCCATTAAGTCCCATAGCCGAGCCACTGTGGAAAGCATGGTTCGCTTAGTACATTTATCATCTGGTGTGGTGACGTCAAAGCGGAAACTATCACAAGACTTGTCCCAGCGTAAACCCAGGACCTTATGCGGTATAGACTTCTCATACTCGATATCGGGCGAAGCCTTATGAGTATCAGGTATGTGTACGAGAACCTCTTTCGAGTTACTTGTCCATTTGACAAGGTCGAACTGGCCTCGCTTGAAGAGCTGAATAAGCTCATCACAAAGCGAAATTGCTTGCGGTATGGACATGACACTACAGGCAATGTCATCCATATATAGGGCGGAAGAAGCAGCAGCAGACGCTGCAGGGAAATTATCGCCTTCATCAGCGACTAACTGGCGGACTATACGTAACGCGTGATATGGACTAGACTTAAATCCGAAGCAAACACGATTAAATTGGTAGACCGTTATAGGCTCATGTTTGCTGAATCTATAAAAGATGCGTTGAAATCTACGGTCCGATTCACGAACGCCGACATTGAGAAACATTTGGCGGCAATCAGCAGACAGGGCTATTTGAAAGAGTCGAAAACGAATTATAATATTAAATAAATCAACCTGTAGATTGGGGCCTGCATGTAGAATGTCATTAATCGACTGTCCCGATGTAGTTCCACTACTAGCGTCTAAAACCACGCGAAGTTTAGTGGAAGTCTTATCTTCGCGAACGACACCGTGATGCGGAATGTAATATGACAGATTAGAAACGTTGTCATCTTTTAAAACCGGACTCAAATATCCCTTATTTATGTAGTCCGACATGACGTCATTGTAAGCGCTGCGTAACCCTAAGGACGCATCAAGTTTGCGCTCCAAACAATGAAAACGCCTAAGTGCGGCAGCGTATGAGTCGCCTAGCGAATAAGGGTCGTCGCAAAATGGCAGCGACACAATATATCTACCACTGTCATCGCGAACAGTGGTAGCGCGAAAATGTTCTTCGCACTCGAGATCCTTAAGGCTCTGCGAGGGCGAGGCGGAAATTTCTTCAAGCTCCCAGAATCGCTTGAGAAGCGAATCTAAACTGGGATCTTGAAGAACAGAACAACATGAAGTTGTACTCGTACAGTGTGAAGTATGTGCCGTAGGTACGGAACCCATAACCACATACCCCAACACAGTTTCAATAGCGGGAGGTATATTATATTGCTCGCTATGCGCTATGTTAGGCAAAAGCAAGCGCGGGAATATAGCAGCACCAATCAAAACATCGATACCGCTCGGCTCCGCAAACTTCGAATCTGCGAGCGGTAATGTTTTGAGATGTGTAAGTTTAGAGACATCGACGAGAGCGGTCGGCAATGTCTCCGTTATACGTTCAACAATAAGCGAAGAAACGTTAAAATTAATATCATTACTAAAACGAGAATATAATTTAATATCTACGGAACCTTTAACTGGTTTTTCCGACCCACCGATTCCTTTAACTATTAAATCAGAAGTATGAAAGTTATTCCAAAGTCCTAGACGCTTAAAACATTCAGAAGTAATAAAATTACTTTGAGATGCGCTATCTAGTAAACAACGTATTATGTGCGGCTTATCATTTACATCGTAAATTACGACTTGAGCAGTAGCGAGCAGAACGGTTGTATACGCCGTACATTGCGGGCTATCTCTCGCCGACGGCGACGCCGCAACGCACCGAGCGTCAATCGAACGCGATCGAGCGGCGCCAGCGACAGAGGTCGTACACAACGATACCTCAGACTGTGAGGTAATAGAAGGTACTGTCGGCATAAGCGTTGGGACCGGATTCGGCTGTGACGTCACTACAGTTGATAATTGTGGGTTTTTATTAAAATGTAACAATGTATGATGACGTTGATTACATGCGCGACACTTTAATTTAGAAGAACAGTTAGCCGTTTTATGTTTAATACTCAAACAATTGACACAAGCATTGTTGTCTTTCACACATTTGAAGCGAGCTGTCGGAGTCAAATTATAAAAAGCGGGACATTTATATAAGTGTTTATGGATATATGCTTCGCACAGACACTTGTTTGAATTATTTAACTCAGAGCAAGCTACATAGGATTGTGGATTAGGAGCGGTCATTTTATTATTAAAACTACGCGATTTATTAGACTTATGTGAATTGTCTGAACTATTAGGCTTATTATTGTTAGCTAAGGGTGGTTGGGTATTACGGAATATCCGACACTGATCATTGATGAAGGTGACAAAACTATCTAGAGTGGGAATCTTACGATTACGTTCTGTCATCTCGAAGGCGCGAATAGTTTCAGTGTCAAACTTTTTTATTGCGAGGTGCAATAAAATGAAATCCAGAAGGTCAACTAATTTTAGATTCTTTAGGGAATTAATTGCGGTGACGAACTTGTCCACAAATAGCTGGTAATTCGAAACAGACGCGGGACCGGATAATTTAAGATTTAAAGCTTGATCCAAATAGGTAGACGCGAGGACACGAATATCCTGGTACCTATCGAGGAGTGCCTGGAACATGACTTGGTAATTCTCAGCACACGGTGTGACTCCCGCGAACACAGACTGTGCCTTCGGCGACAGCTTACCTATTAAATAGTACAACCTGTCTGCATCCGTCAGCGACTTATTGTCATGAACTGTAGATTTAAAACTTGCATAAAATAATGGCCAGTTTCGTATATCACCGTCGAACGACATGAGTTCGATTGGCGGCAACCTTGATCTACATGTTGCGGAATCACTCATACTGTGCCTCCCGGACGGCTTATCTTCCAATTGAGACATCACACGTTTCACGGAACAATACATATCCTCGAATGAGGCGTAGGCTTGATAGCTAGGCTTCGCATCGGGATATATAGCCAGTAACCTAGCATTATAATCATCCAATAATTTATGAAAGTCCGTTCGAATATCATCCATTGTTACACAAGAACTGAGAAAGCCTTCTCTCACCGATTCGGAAGTATTAGCGACTTTAGAGCGATCATAAATTGACTGAATACGCTCGAAAAGTATATTACGCTTAGCTTCTAAAATCACTAACTGTTGATCTTCTGAAGAAGCGATTGCTTTCGCATCACGCGGCATTGTTATGTTATGTAGTTACAAATAACCACACAAACAAAACAATGTACGGTAATTATTTAAACGAACAACTATATGTAGAAAAGTAATACTACTGATTGTGACTACTGTGACAACGGGTTTCGCAATATTTGCGTAGTAACGAAATAAGTTTTTTCGTAGTACCCACTAACCAAAGTAATTGTATAGTACAAAATGTTAATAGCATTACTATCCTAACCAGTTTTATTGTTAAGTTTGAATATTGTTTAAGATAAATGAATAGGTATAAATATGCAACTTATAGCCCGCAATCGTCTAAACGTATTCGGTAAAGTTATGATATTTATACTGCGTAGGTACCTACAAGTAGTACACCTATTTTATTTTTCTCTTATAGAATGAATGTCTACCCCGCGGTATTCGGAAAGTAACTTATTCCTAACAATTTATAATTGGAGGTAGGTGATTCCTATAAGGGCGGTTAAACTAAAAGACGCTTGAAATATGGAAATTTACAATACGACAAGTTAGTTTTAAATAAGAATTATTTTTAATAATAGCAGATACGTAATTATGAACCTGCTATAGCGGCGTTGATGGAACCACGTATTGGGTTTACAACTTGATTATGTGGGTAGGCGGCTAGGTGCCACGACCCTAGTAGGAATTTATGATTGATTCCTACGTAAGAAATAAAGGAAAATGGATATATTATAGTAATATATCGGGCTACGAAGGACCAAAAATGTTATAGCGTTTTTGAGAAACCTATTCATCCTTGTGTCTATTATGAAAAGTGGACTGTATTTGAAGGGTTCTGGCAATAGTGCGTTGAAAATAAGCGGGAAAATATTCACGGATCAATTCGGGCGATCTAGTATGGAAATGAGGGACGTAGTACGCCTTACCTTGTAGTGGTCGATGCCAGCCCACGTGTGGCAGCGAGCTGGTGTTCTTCTACTCCAAAATGGCTCCTTCAGGATCCACACACTTCACACAATTGTTTTATATCCGCGAGGCGGGTTAATAGACACGGTTCACAAGGTTCTCTGCAATCTAACTAATTAGATGCATCAGTCTCCAGCCAGGTGGCTTGGAAAGCTGGCGGTTGAGATACGAGGCCCGTTCACGTTGAAGTTTCGGTTCGTTCTGGCGACCTGTCATTAAGGCGTACATAAAGGGAAAAGGAATGAGGAAGGAACGAGATAATTAAGATATCGATCGCCCGCGAAATCTCAAATGCGTTTGTCTATGTGTTTTCGGTCATTGATTTATGACATTTACAAGAGATGGCGCTACCAAAAGAGTAAAAATCTCTGGAAGTATTTAACAATTATTTTACTTATATCTCACTGTTGCCGAGTGCTACGGGCTACTGAATAAGTACGTATAATCCCAAAATATCAGGTTTCTATAAAAAATGTACCCATAATATTATTCTGACAGCAAAATAAACTCTGTTTGTTACGTCTTTACGCCAATAATGCTAAACCAAATTTGATGAATTTTGATATAGATTGGACTTCAGAGAAGGATATAGGATATTTTTTACCGGGAGTATGTTCCTTTAGGATAATTTCCAACTTTGAAAATGAAAATGTAATTTGTAAAAGTGTTTTAACCTTCTGCTGTTTACCAAAAGACTTACATATAGTTATCTGTGTAGCCACTTTTCATGTGATATATTTCATTGACCTTTAACGCTATACGTTTCTACAAAACAAGATGGCGCTATTCCTGTCATAATCCACAAACTATCCATCACTCATTTGTTACAGTTTGGCTTCAAAAGAATACAAACAAAAAAACCTTTCTTTGAAAAGGAAATGAGAGTGCTACGTGCTCTCGAGATAAATAAATGAAATGTCAGTCATGGTTGAGAATTGAGACTTGCTTGACGTTAATTCGATGCGATGGCACTCAAATATTGCAGTGAAATGAAAAACTACACTGAATGGGAATACGGTTAAACTTGGGTACATAGGTTTGATCACGGAGTAGGTAGACAAAGACTCATTATATCAGCGAAGGCGATATGGTCAAAATGCCAAAATGTAAGGGATTGATAAATGATTTTATTTCTGTAAGTTGGTTTGTACAAACACTTTTACATGTCGATCATATTTCTTAAAACTAGATTAGGTCGGCGTTTCCTATCTAACTACTCTGAGAAGAAAGGCCATGAAATGCTCTTTTGAGGAAAGATACAGCCAGATTGGATGGACCTGTTCAGTCAGTACACGCATTTGTCAATAACCGAGCAGCTCAACTCAGAATTTAAGGAGCTCAACGATTCGACGAACAATACCAAAGAAAGGACATTCGGCTAGGCCTCATAAACTACTCAAATTGCCAGACCATGATTAAAAACTAAAATAATTGATCGATGAATGATTCACATAGTCTTCACATTCACAATAATTAAAATAATATAATATAATACTAAAAAACCAAACCAAAAAAATAAATAATATAATAACAAAATTCACGGTGCAAAATATAATAAAACAACAAAATTAATTGGAGCAGCTCAATCCCAAGCCTTTTTGTCCTCAAGGTAATCTTTAATTGTATAAAACGCTTTCTGGCACAACTTACGTTTAATGAAAGATTTGAATTTATTAAGACTTAGATCTTGTACGTGGCTTGGAAGCTTATTATAAAAGCGTACACATTGACATCTAAACGAGCCACCTAATTTCTTGAGCCTTGTTGTAGGTACTTTTAACTAGGTACTAGTTATTACGGTACTACTGTTGTAGGTATTTTTTTTGTATTTTTAAACATTTTTTAATTTTTATATATAAAAGATTTTCATAAATATACTGAGAAGGCACAGTCATTACATTAATCTCCTTAAATTTCTCTCTGAGAGAGTGTCTCGTGCTTAATTTATAAATTGATCGAACAGCTCTTTTCTGCAAAACAAAGATAGTCCTTGTCTTCCTGGTGTAGTACTTGTGCTGGGGTACCACAGGGCGGCGTTCTATCTCCCTTACTTTTCGCTGTTTTTATTAACTCAATCTTCAACGAAGTAATTTCTTCCTACCACCTTTATGCATATGATTTGCAAATTTACTCACGAGCTCCTCTTGGAAATCTTTCTGAGGCTATCTCGACCATTAATAGTGATTTGGCCCTTATATGCGACTGGAGCAAGAGGTTCGGACTTATGGTGAACCCCATAAAGACGCAAGTTTTGGTGGTGGGCATTTCAAGAACGGTCTCGAGGATAGACTGGACGACTCTACCCCAAGTTTCTTTTGACAATTCTGTTATATGCATATGCTGCGGAGCTTAGCTTCTTTGACAATTTATCTATATGTGGGCCCCACTGAAGCTTAGCATCAAAAGTTAAGCCTATGAATACTGTGCTATTTTCAGGATTCAATTCTTCGTCCTTTATCAACACATCGGTTTTCACCTGCCTAACGTGAGGTAGGGTAAACTTAAAGCATTTGATTTTTTTTCATTAAGAAGTAAATTGTTAACATTGAACCAGTAAACTACTTTTGATATCTCGCTATTTACATCGTCAGTAACTAGCTGCTGACGTTTAAGTTTAAACAAAAGTGAAGTATCATCCGCAAACAACAATATAGCATGGTTATCCTATAAGAGGTAAGGCAAGTCATTAATATAAATAAGAAACAAGAAAGGACCAAGAATCTGGGACTGGGACTCCCATTGATACGATAGATCCAGGAGATCTTCGACCTTGACTCTGGACATCACACGCTCGATGCGAGACCTGTCTTTGCCAGCATTTGTGAGGGCCATACTGGTAAAGACAGAAATCTGGAGGGAAATGGCCTCCTACTGTGTGATCGTGATGGTCCAGAAGAGGTAAGTGATCGTAAGAGGGCCGATCCTACTTGGAGAAGGAGAGGCTTCGGGGAGGCAACCGCCACGATATTTAAAACACCGAAAGCCCGCCTGCTTCATAAGCTGGCGAGACTCTGGGGTCGCAAGCGCTCAGACTGGGGACTTTGTCCACCCGTCAAGTGACTACGGGAAAGTCGGTGGCACAGTGATCACGTGCTACCGCGCAAAGCGAGACTCAGGGGAGAAGCTTTTTCAGTCTCCCTAGGGTTGTGCCCTGACAGGCGTTGCAGGGAGGGGGTTCCGGTTTGTCTTTTAAATGGTAACAGGCCTCCTCCATGTGCTGATGGTGATCACCGGGGTGGTTTTAGTGAGGTAAAAATCCCACACTCCCTGGGCTTTCCCCAAAAATCCAGGCGCCTATTGAAGGTTTCCCACCGTTGAAAAAAAAAGAAAGGAAGGTTAGGGTAAGTAGGCAGTTGACGGGAGCGAAGCCGAGGGTAAAGCTAGTATCAAATAAATAAGTTGTCAAAACCAATTCTAGAAACGTTTAACTGCACCCACGCTGATCTACGTCATATTTATTCGCTTGCAGGAATTGGTTTGAAGCTCAAATGTTTGTTTTAAATATTGGCAATAGGTACCCACAACACTGAAACCTCAATCATCGGTAATTATCGGTTAGAGGTCAGTATCACGATAAAAAAACTAGATTTAACAGTTTATCATTTGGGGCAGAACACAATTAATACTGCAGGATTGAATCATTGTTTTAGTAAAAGTATTGTCTCGTTTGTCTCACGATCGCAAGTGCGACTGCTGAGCGTCAGGTCCGGGATTCGAATTCCTGGTCGGGCAAAGTGATTTTGCCTGACCAGGAAAAACATTAGGGGTGAAAACATTATAAATTTCTCAGTAGCAGCTCGGGGTTTAAAAGTTGGTGGTGTGACACCCCAAAGCCTAGTAAAGCTCGTTTAGGCGTTGGTCCTATGCCTGATCCCTCTCCAGTCGTGTCGGATTACCAACTTGCCGTCCCTTCGGACTATGAGATTGAGGGGACCGAGAGTACGCTAGCACACATACTTGTGCTTAATAATATCTCCTGCGAAGAAGGCAATTTTTACCAAGATTGGATTAAATTCGGTTAAAAAAGTTGAAAGAAAATCGTGTGTCCTGGCATGGTCATGTGAAACGCTAGGTTGGCGGTAGGCGGGTTGTTAGTAAAATAGTTATTATGATAAATGTGGATGGATGGAGAGGAAGGGGACGGCCAAAGAAAAGAGTGTTAAGAAAGAAAATAGAGACAATGATAGCATGGTGGGGGACAGGACGGTATGGAAGAAGAAACAAGGGCAGGCAATTGATGATTGGATTAAATTTAGTCTGGAGGATTATTAGTAAAGGAATACTCTATGAATTTCAGTATATATTATGCTAAAACGAACCCAGAGATCGCAGATATTGGCATGTTATGCACGTTTCATTCACATCTAACGGGACGTGTGAAGGCTCATCCGTGTGTCACATTCGTTTATGAGCAAATATAGGAATTTGACGCTTGCAAATATGATTAGTAAAATGCAATTAAAATAATAAATAAAAGAGAGACAAAAAATAAACCGGCTTCCAAAGCAAAACACTATAATGTGCAAAAATTACTTTTGTTTCGGAAGTCGGTGATGCAAAATGATAAACAAGAGGTACCAAAGAGACCGACTTCTGAAACGAACGTTAGTTTTTGCTCTTTTAACGGCAAAATTGACGGTGTATTGTTAGGTACAGAGCCAGTAAAATATAATTGACGATATTCTTAAAAAAAAAAACATGGCATGTCAGAGCCTGATTTACCCATAGTCTAAGCAGGCTGTATCCTGGGGCGCGAGGATCGAAGGGGCGCCAAGCTTACCTTTGCAAGCACCACTTATTCACAGGATAAGTTTACGAATTCGCGCGTAAAATACGCACGTGTTACATTTTAACTTTTCCCGGACATGGTTTGAAAGTCTTTGCTTCCTATCTATCTTATTATATCTATTATTACACTAGTTCAATTAATTTACCGCGTTTTACCCCAGTTAGCCTCAATCGCAATCAAGTAGTACCCTTAGGCCATGAGAGCCATGGCGGCAGACAGGGAATGGTGGTGCAATCTAGGCCTATCAGCCTAGCATATTTTTTGAGACAAGCACTTCTAAGCTCGTTTAGCCTGCCGCCTCGTCTTCTTGGCTTTCGAAAGAAAAACCTTACTTATACGAGGCAGTGTGCTAAAATCACTTTCGTCAAACATTTTTATAAGAGTCGACACAGTAACTCCTATGAATACAAATATGGAAGTAGTCTCAAACTACAGTCAGTTAGATAAACGAGGAAAAAAAAAACATATCTGAGGCGAGGTGCTAAAATTTTCGAGTTCGAAAATGCAGTGCAGTTTAAATCCTCTTGATTATTTGCATTGACTCTCTTGAAGCATTTCTGGAGAAGTCGATAACTTAATCAATCTTGTATGTCGATAACTTCATCAATTTTGCAAAAAGAAAACGGATTTATTTCAAGTATCTAAAGGCTTGAAAGGAAGAAATATAAAAATGGTAATCGCATTATATTTGCCAGACTTGGAACCCACAGACTGTCGCGGATTCTAAAACTTGCGAGCCAAGGGTTACCGCCCGATAATACAAAATCTATCAAAATCCCTACTGAAAAAATGTTATCGTTGGTCCCCAAAATATTACGAAAATATTTTTTTTCTTTCCAAAGGGTTGATCCAGTCATTTCCCTTGGTAAACCATTACAAATTTTATAAGTAAAAATTTCCTTTTACGTATATACCAGTATTATACAAATGGATGGAAAAACACATGAAGATCTCGTAACTAAGTAGGTAATAATAGTCGCAGAGTCGATCTTCAAGGTTAAGCAATGTTTGCCGAGGTCGGTCTCTGGATGGGTGACCATACAAGTACTCACGGAACAACACACACACACGGAAAACACTTATTAAAAGGCAAACTAAAAAAAAGGTAAATTATCAGTATCTCTGAAAACGTAAAGTCATCGGCTGTCATTTCAAAACCTTTGACAGTCAATACGGGTAGTCAGAAGGCAGAAAATCAAACCAAAGTCTTACGAAGGGGTATCGTGTTACCCAGTTACTGAGTTGTGGAGGCCAGAAAGGCAAGACACGATTCTTGTAAAATGCTGGGATTTAGCAACAGCCGAGTTAACTAAAAACCCAATCCAAATTGATTATGTTTAGAATAATACAATAATAAATACGTTATTCAAACAAAGCTATTTAATTATGCTAACCTCTATTCTATTCTATTCTATATTTATATATGGCAAGCAAAGCCGATGTCGACTATTCTGCCAATGTCTAAAGTTAAATGGAAGAGCAGGTATATATAAATAACAATCTAAAAAGAAGGAACTGTAGACACAAACTAAACTGCTTGATTGATACAGTTGACACTTGTTGGGTTAGTACGGGACTGAAACAAACAGAAAAAAAAAAAATACATATATAATATAATTGTTAACACATTAAAGATACGTTGCCACACTTAAATAAATGGTATTTGGAAGTTTTGTGAGACTCATAATTTTATATTATTGTGGCGGATGAAAATCATCAACGCCACAAGGAGATCTGGGGAGGAATAAGTCAGAAGAGATGGGAAATTTATTGGGAGAGGGATCTTCAGTTTAGAGAGACGGCGGTATAGATCAAGTGAGGAGTCATTATTTGGACATTCAAAAAATATGTGATCCAAGGTACCCTCGCCTAATCCGCACTCGCAGAGAGAGGAGTCACGTATACGGATTTTATGAAGAAAGACAGGGGTACAGCAAAAACCTAAACGGATTCTGCAAAGGACAGATATAGCGGTTTTGGAGACCTTTCTAAAACCAAAGAACCATGGTTTTGGATTTATGACCGGTTGGACAGCATGGAAGAATTTGCCTTTCTTCCTGCTAGACATATTCCAATGTGCCTGCCATGAATCCTGGAGACTCAATTTGGGGAGGGACAACAAGTCATAACTCAGGTGAGTGTTATGTGAGATATCAGCCGTTACAGATGAACAGGCGTCTTTAGCCAATGCATCAACATATTCATTACCCTTGATGCCGCAATGACTAGGTATCCAAACTAGCTGAACATCTCTTTGACTATTAGCACAAGTTAGTAAAGATTTTTTGATTTTTAATATAAGAGGGCTATGTAATTTACTTTTGAAAGGACTTTGTTCCAGGGCCTGCAAACAACTAAGAGAATCTGTAAATATAACGGCTTTCTCAATGTTATTGTGTGACTCTATAAAGAGACAAGCTTCCAATATAGCCACACACTCGCCTGTGAATACAGAAGACTCCTTAGGACACTTGAACTGTAATACGATTCGAGAGCTTTGGAAATATACCGCAGCTCCAGTGTTGTTAAAACTATTTAATTTCGAAGCATCAGTGAAGAACAGTTGAAAACCATTCCATCTCTCGCCCACCACCGCATTGAAGGCCGAATTAGCTGATGGGGATCTTTTGGATATACCAATATTATAGATAATTTTGGGGGTAAAAAATAATACTTCGTAAGCAAAGTCAAAAAGGGGTAATCTAGGATGCTGGAGAATCGGACAATCTAAATTTTGAACACTCCGAAATGCTTTTATAATTAATGGGATTTCTTTATTTCTCCAATAGTTTGAGCTTCTGCATAAGGCGTCTAACTCATGCAATCTAACTATAAGGGGATGGGACGACCTAGAGATTAGCCTAGATAAAAAACGGGTGGCAAGATATTGTCGTCTTAAGGCAAGGGGGGGTTCGGAACATTCAACCTGCAATGCGTTAACGGGGGAGGACTTCATGCAACCGGAAATGATCCGAAGGCACTTGGACTGAACTCTATCTAACCCCGCCAAAGCACCTTTGTTACAGGGCATCAAGTGATACGTTCCATAGTCCAGAACAGAACGGACTAAGGCGTTGTACACTAACTTCATGGTGTAGGGGTGAGCACCCCACCAAACACCCGCTAAAACTTTTAAAATTGAGATAACTCTTTCGCATTTTTTAATGAGGGAATTTATGTGAGGCTTGCCTGTTAATTTAGAATCTAAAAAAACGCCTAAAAACTTAACTTTATCTACTATAGGGATATTATGACCTAAAATGCTCACTGATATCTGAGGGAACTGTCTTTTGCGAGAGAAAATTACTGCCGAGCTTTTTGGTGCGGAGAGGGAAAGACCATGGCTTAAAAGCCACCGGCTCAGAGAGTCCAAAGAGAGGCATAGAGAAGAAGCCGCGTCAATGATGGAGGAATCTGTCACGTATAGAACAATGTCATCGGCGTATTGCAGGATCTGACAATTATTGTTTAGGCAAGACCCAATATCGGCCGTATACAGATTGTACAGCAGGGGGCTGAGGACAGAGCCTTGAGGGAGTCCCCTCCACGCCTGCCTCTTATCGAACTCCTCTCCCTGAACTCTAAGAACCAATGACCGGGACAAAAGGAGTTCACATATACACTGTATCATCTTTGCCGGTAAACTCAGCTGTTGCAATTTTTGCCTGAGTACAGGAAGAAGTACGTTGTCGTATGCGGAGGAGATGTCAAGGAAAGCGGCAACAACAGATTGATTTCTGGAGAGGGCCAAACGGATATCCGTGACTAGGACGCCAACACTATCCATAGTACTGAGCCCTTTCCTGAAGCCAAATTGGAAATTCGGCAGTAAATCTCTCGATTCGACTAACCACTCCAGACGATTTTTTATAAGGTGTTCAAGCAGCTTGGCTAGGACTGAAGATAAGGCTATTGGCCTAAGGCCATTCGGATCATTTGCATGTTTGCCAGGTTTCAGTAATGGAATGATGATCTGTAGCTTCCACTGATCTGGTACCCAGCCATGACTATAGCAGAAGTTAATTATGTTTAAGAAATACATTTTCGCCTTGTCGCCAGAGTGAGAAATAAAAGAATATGGCACACCGTCAATACCAGGAGCTGAGTCCCGGACATGACGGAGTACCACACTCAGTTCTTCCAAAGTAAATGGCGCATCAAAGGGATCCGCTGCTGAATTAGATAAGGGAACATTCACACATTCAGAATAGAGGGGAACATATGGTGGTGCTATTTTGTCAAAGAAAAGTTCAGCTGTTTCCCTAGTCACTGGCGAAGTGGTAGAAGGGGAACAGCCTCGCCTAAACCTATTGGCGCTTTTCCAGACTGCTGAAATTGGAGTAGAGGGGGACAAGGAGGTACAAAATTGAACCCAGCCAGCACGTTTCTTCTTGCGAAGAAGACGTCTGACCCTGGCATTACACTGGAGATAAGCCAAGAGATTACTGTTACTCATATCAGCATTGTAGCGCCTCTCGGCCTCATTCCTGGTTTTAACTGCTGAGGTGCATTCAGGATCCCACCACGGAGGTGAAGGGATTTTGTTTCTGGCACTGTTTCTTAGCGGAAAAGAGGAATCTGCACTCGAGGTAACAGCTGTGACAAAACCCTCATAGCAACTTTTGGCATGGCAGTGACCAGAAGGGTCTGATAAACATGAATTTAAATTTGGAAGAGAATCAATTTTTTCCTCCAATAGTGATACAAATTTAGTCCAATCTGGTTTGGACAGGTTATATTTCAAAAGTGGAGGAGAAGTTTTTTCTAAATAAGTTCTATTAATTAAAGATATAACAATAGGATAATGGTCACTACCATGCGACAAAGTTGTACATTCCCAGTGAGTTGATCCAGCCAATTCAACCGAACAAAATGTAAGGTCTACACAACTCTTTTGTTGACCGGGAGGGGAACGACGAGTTGGACAGCCATTATTCAGAATGCAGAGGTCTAGATCATCCAACAACTCAACCAGAGCTACACCGAAGGCATCACAGCGTTCAGATCCCCATCTATAATGGTGGCAATTAAAGTCACCCATGACCATCAATGGGCCTTGCACATTGGTTAAAATGTTTCTTAAAACAGCTATGAAATCAGGGTGAGGGTGTGCAATATAGATAGAAAACACTGTGATGCCCTCAACCCTTCCTGCTACAATACTCAAATTGCCCTCAAGTACAGGCAAAGAAAAGGGAGAAAGTGGGACCCGATTATTAACGAAGAGAGCCGACCCTCCGTACCCATCGGATCTATCACACCTAAGGATATTAAAATGTGGCATACGGAAGCTAAGACTTGGGGTGAGCCAAGTCTCAGCTATGGAACAAGCCAAGGGCTTGTATTTATTCAGGAGGAATATGAGGTCGTGCTTTTTATGCCACACGCTCCTCACATTCCACTGGAGAAATATTTGGTGGGACGACATTTTTAAAAGATAATAGTAGAGATATAAGTTGATCGGCAACGTTGGACGGTATTTGAGAGTTACTAGAAGATGAAATAAGTGAAGGTAAAAGTTTAACTAAAAGTTCAATGACTGAAACAGTATTATTGATGGGGACATTATCATTGATAGCACAGCCATTAGACTGTGAAGATTGAGGAATATTTACTATTTGCTGATGAGCAGCTTTATTATAAGATTGGGAAAGTGGGGCATGGGTCCTAGGCTTGAGAGTGACGGTTTTTCTGTATGACTGTGATTTAGTGACATTGGCATAGTTGCGGGAGACTGCTGGAATAGTTTTGCTTGCCTCAACATATGAGACTGATTTCTCAGCCATGACTGTCTTGATGGCTTTCTGCCTACCATGCTCGGGGCAAGACTTGCTATTAGCGAAGTGGTTACCCGAACAAAGCACACAGAATGCCTCGCCCTCAGAAATGTTGCAACCATCACCTGGGTGATCGTGGCCACATTTATTGCAGCGTGGATTCGACCTACACACGTTTGCAACATGCCCAAATCGACAGCATTTACGGCATTGGATAGTAGGGTAGATGTATTGTTCAACAGGGAGGGATGTGTAGCAGCAAAACACTCGTTTAGGTAAGGCTTGTCCGTCAAATGTGAGTACACACGTCTCTGTAGGCTTCCACTCTACTATTCCTTCAGTCTGAACCTTCCGGTTGATTCTGCGCACTTTTAAAATTTGGCCGAAGCCAGTGGGCACAGCCAAATATGTAAGAGCCTCTTCTTCGCTTAAATCCGAAGGAACCCCTGTCACAACGCCCATTCTCGTAATATTAAATGTAGGAATTGTAGCTGTATAACCGTGTTTGGATAGCAAACCGTTAACTAAAAATGCGTTTGAGTCTTGAGGAGATGAAAACTCAACCGATACCTTATTTCTTCCGACTTTATTGACTCCGCCACGAACGATGTTACCTATCTTGTTAATTATTAAAAACTTCCCAAAGTTCACGGGATGCAGAGTGGTGCCAGCATTAACCTGAGTCTCAACTCGAGAGACATGCACAATATATGGTCCCTTATCCATAACCGAGTATCTTACACGGCCAATTTGGCTCTTAGGCTGTTTGTTAGGGGATGTCAGCGTAGATGTTTCTGCGTTATTAGGACGTTTACGTGAGGTTTGCGAGGTTTCCATTTCGGAAACGCTGCAGACCACATCCGCAAACTGCGATAGAGGATTCGGCGAGGGAGTAAAAAGAGGTAAGGAAGCTGGGATGTCCGGCGGATCAGGGTCGGGCGGTTTATTCCTGTCCATTTTGAGCTAAACTAATATAAAAGGGGACAAACACAGTACCTACCTGTTAACAAACACAAGGACAACACACTTTTACACAAAAACAAGTCCAAAGGTAGCAAACTTTAAAACAAAACCACAAGTACTTGGAACTACACGTGCTTTCCCAGAAACCTGTGGCGAGAATCTATGCTAACCTCAATTTCACCTGACAATACTGACATAAACAATTAACTCCCAAATAATTTGAATGAAGGATTCATTATTAGTTCAATATGTGAGGCCATAATTGTATTATTACCGTTAGCTTCTGTCATGTATACCCTTTTTTATATTCTACCCACATTTATACCTAGTATAGAACGACACAATAAATGTACCTCAGTTTGCAATTGACCGTGTTTCATTCCATACACTACATTGGCGCAGTCGGTTTTACCTAAGTTTTATTTCTTCCCTGTGATTGTGACGATAAACAATCATGCCCATTGGAAAAATTGAGCAATTTGAGATTGGATCTCACAATTGGGACGCTTACTGTCGGCGCGTTAAACAATTTACAACGTTAAACGCCATTCCGAGCAAACTGCACGTGGCTACTTTAGTGACGCATGTTGGTGTTACGTGTTACGAGTTAATGTGCGATTTGTGTGCGCCAGAATTGCCGGAGAATAAAACTTTTGAAGAACTCAAAACTTTAATCAAAGATCATCTAGAACCAAAACGATCGGAAATTGCAGAGCGTCATTTGTTTCGGCAACGAAAGCAAAAGGAGGGGGAGTCTATCAACGAATATTTGCGCAGTTTAAAGCACCTTGCTAAGACATGCAATTTTGGAAATACTCTTGAAATCAATTTGAGGGATCAGTTCGTGTCGGGGCTTCACCAAGAGGATATGAGATCCAGGCTTTTTGCCGAACGCGAATTGGATTATAAGCGAGCTCTTGAGCTCGCCTTGGCATTGGAAGCGGCGGAACGGCATGCGGCAATGGCGGCGTCCGGCGCATCCACCTGCCGAAAGGTGGCCGCGAGCAGCGAGGGATTGCATCACGTAGCGGCGCCGGCGGGGACAAAGCGCAGGCCCGCCGCCGCGGCCGCTGCGCTCGCGCACCCACAGCAGGCGGCTGCGCGCTTCGCAGGCTCAGCGGCAGCGTGCTCGCGCTGCGGCAAGGTCGGCCATGCACCAGCCAGGTGCAGGTTTAAGTCGTATAATTGTGATCAGTGCGGTGAGAGAGGACACTTGAAGATAGTGTGTCGTAAGTACAAAAATGATAAGACAGTGGTTGTGAAAAATTCTAAAGGTCAGTTATTTTTTAATAATTCTGATTCTGACAGTGAATTTTATTTCTTTCATTTGGGGACTATAGTGATCATGATGAACCATATGATATTGATTTAACAGTAGAAAATCAGGTTATTACATTTGAAGTAGATACTGGTAGTAAAATTTCGGCCATTTCAAAGCTTTGTTATGATCAATTATTTGGGAATATAAAATTAAACAAAAAATGCTTAAAGTTAAATTCCTACGTTGGTGATGTTATTCAGCCTATTGGTTACATAACTGTTAATGTTCAGTTTCGATCATTATATCAAAAATTAGATTTGTATGTTTTTGAAAATGGAGGCCCACCTTTACTAGGCCGCACTTGGATTAGATGTTTACGTGTAAATATTATGCAATGTCATAGTATTAAGCAAGATGATTGTGTTACAACCTTACTTAGAGAGTTCCCAGGAGTGTTTGCGGATGGTTTAGGTACTTATAAAACTCTTTTACAGTTACATCTCGCAGATACGACTCCAATTTTTGTAAAAGCTCGCCCATTGCCATTAGCACTGCGCGACCCTGTAGAACGTGAGCTTGAACGTTTACAGAAGGAAAATGTAATTGACAGAGTAAAACGTTCTGATTATGGAACTCCTATTGTTCCTGTTGTAAAAAAAATGGTACAATTCGCATATGTGTTGATTAAAAAATAACTATAAACTCGCGCCTTAAAGATTTCCATTATCCCCTGCCTCGTATTGAGGACATTTTTGCATCTCTTGCGGGGGATGAAAAATATTCCAAGCTCGATTTATCACATGCTTATCAACAATTGATACTAACTGAAGATTCACAACCAATGACAGCGATCACCACTCATGTCGGAACATTCGTTAATAAGCGGATACCTTTTGGCATTAAATGCATTCCGGAAAATTTCCAAAAACTCATTGAAGAAACTCTTAGTGGATTGCCGTTTACTGTAGTATTTCAAGATGACATATGCTGTACAGGTAGAAATAAAGAAGATCATTTAAATAATTAAAGGTCAGTATTATCTAGATTTAAAGATGCTGGTTTGGCTGTGAGTTTTTTAAAGATAGCGTAACGTACTTAGGATATCGTATCGATAAACATGGATTACACACTGATGAAAAAAAAACTGGAAGCAATAGTTGCCGCACCTAGACCAAAAGACGTGACACAATTGAATAGTTTTTTGGGTTTAGTCAAGTTTTGTGTGAATATTAGTAGCGTATTAAAACCATTATACGATTTGCTAAAGAAAAATATTAAATGGCAATGGAGTAATGAATGTGAATTCGCGTTCAATAAAATAAAACAAGTGTTAATAAGCAGCGGACCAATATTAGCGCACTATGATGCAACGTTGCCGCTCATCTTTTCTGTGGATAGTAGTGCGTACGGACTGGACGCCAAAAACCACCAAAAGGGCGAGGCAGTCTTGGTCAGGTGCTAATTTAAATGATACACAAGTGCAAGAAAACACTTGTCACAGTACAGACATTGATAAGAATAACGATGATCTTAGGTCAACTCCAACAAAAGATTTTACTACACATGAAAAAAGCATATCTCCACCACAGCTGTGTGTGATAGGGTATGATGATGTAAGCAATGCAGGGAGGTCAGGCGCCGCAAACGTCGTACAGATACAACCTGACGTTAATAATATGCCCGATCTAAGCACTATTACTGATGTTGCTCATAGTCGGAAACGCCTACAACGGACCCATAGTCCACATAAAATGATTTTACGATCACGGGTAAATAGAAATGTTAAAAAATAACCATATAAGAAGATGTATTTGTTTGTTTACTAGTGTATGAGCAAGTTTGTATTTACTTATAAGTATTATGTTTCTTTACGCAGGTTCTGTACACATTGATTGATTTATTTAAGGAATAATCATAAGTTTTGGTATAAGTTGTAATAAGTAATAAGATTTTGTTGTTAATTTTATGGGGAGAAAAGTATCATGTATACACATTTTTATATTCTACCCACATTTATACCTAGTATAGAACGACACAATAAATGTACCTCAGTTTGCAATTGACCGTGTTTCATTCCATACATTACAGAACTGACATGTGGTTTTAGTTTTAACCTAACCTAACCCTTGGTAGTGTTGTGGTCAAAGACTAAATACCAGTTATCGAGAGAACTAGATAAAATCCTTTCTAAAAAAGGTCAGCCCAAACTTTTGCCTACATTATTATCGTAAAGTGTATATTATGTATGTTGTTTATACGATACGAGGGAACTTTTGTAAGTGACTTTGACCCCTGAGTTTGTTTGTAACAAGTCGTAGAAACGCCGGCCTTAACTTTATAAAGTGATATGTAACTTAGTTTCTCAAGACATTTTTATAAAATAAACAAGGTTATTATTTTGTTGTTCTCTTTGCAAATCGTGTGCTGTATTGAGGAATAGCGTGGGTGTTTTTTCGCTTTTAATAAGTAGTTATAAAATTCGTGTTTATAGGGTTGACTAGATGTACCGTTGGTCCCGGCTGTCAGTGACGATCTTTGACAGTCGTTACAGAGGCCAGAATCCATAAATATCTGACACCAGTCTTGCCAAGGGTTATCGTTTTACCTAGTTACTGGGTTAAGGTGGTCAGATAGGCAGAAGCTCCGTGTAAAATACTGGTATTCAGCTACATCCCATTGTACTGGAAGCTGACCCCACAAACTTGGGAAAAGCCTGTGCAGAATGAGGGTCAGACGACTGATGATGAATAAGCCAAGATGAAGTAAAGGAAACTAAAAAAGAGTAATCGCCAGAGACTCCGAGGGCCCGATGGACATTTCATTCATTCAGGACATTTTCGACCCCCTTTCTGGACGGAACTGATTTCTCAGTACTTATTAAATTTAGCAAATTCGACTAAGTGAATGTCTTGTTGCAAAATCACTGGAAATCACTGTTTCCTTAGAACTAATAGTCTGCCTAACGTCTGCCACGCAGCCTACGCACCGTAGCACTTGCTGTCCTTTCTGCCTACCACACAACAAAACAACTGCGCAAGCATGTGTTTATCTTGGTAAGTATTATTTACAACAACGTTCTTGCTTGTTCTTGTATTAGTTGTAAGTAACTCGTTAATATTCGGCTGTTTATTGCGCCCATGAATAAATGTATGAGCGGAGAAGTTTCCCGGCGCCCTGTATCGGTGTAATGGAAGTTATCGGAGGAAGAATATCGAAGATGAAGAGTTTTGTACATGATTTTAAAAAGTTTTGTTTGCTTTTTGTTTTAGGCGATGAGCAGAATTTAAAATGGTATGTTTCTAGTTAAAAATACGATGTAAAATAGTATTATTTTGGTAGACTTACAGATATTAAATACTCAAAACCAAAGGGACGATTAAAAACAGGATTATATTAACCTGACTGTGAACCGGAAGACGTTGCGTTGGAAGTCCTCCCACCAGGTGGACCTATGACCTGGTGAAGGTTGCGGAGATCCACTGGATGCGGCACGCACGGGCCTGATCAATATGGCCGCTTGGGGGAGGCTTATGTCCAGCAGTGGACGTCTTTCGGCTGATATGGCGATATTATGATTCTGACTGTGATATTGTTAAAAAGTTGTTGTTGCTAAAAGTTTCAGATAATTTTAAGCTTATGCTGATTTTAATTTGCGAGGAATGTACGACCATAGTTTTTAAAATCAATGAGTATTTATATATCAACAATTCAATTTAAAAAAATACACTGATAAAATTTAATACAAATTATTCCTCTGCAATACAGATGAATAATTAAGTTTTACTAGCCTTCTTTACTACAGAGTCTACGTAGTAAATAACACTTGTGTCTTGTTGTGGTACTAATTAGGATAGGCTAGTATCCATCAGTCTGAGTGATTTATTGCATATAATTTATTCTCAGAAAAAGAATAATATTTATCACACTCACTCAATGAAAGTAAGCATTTAACTTTCAGCACCAAAATGCGAGTTCCCCCCAAGACTTACAGTAACTCAGTGGTCTCAAAATAAATAACTCTTCCCTTCTTAATTCTGCCCATAAGTCCATTCCATGGGAGGAGTCTATCCTCATTTTTAACCTGACCTCTTCATTCGTTATTCTTTCTGCCTGTGACTTCACACATATTTCAGAGGGCACACATCATGACTCCGTTCACTGCAAGGAGATAGGTTATAAGTTTTGTTTCTGTATTTGCGTTTGAAACTGACAATATTTTTTATAATATTGTGTTTGTTTCAATAAATTAGTGCAGAATTTAAAGAGCTGATGAGTTGTAACTTTGATTTAAGATTTAGTCACATTTGTGGCTTTGGAAAATTATGTCTTTCTACTGATCTGATTAATTTAATTACGAAATCTTTGCATTATGTTTCAATCAAATTTGTAGCATTGGAAAATTATGTAAATTATGTATTATGTAAAATTATGTTTTTTTAATCCTTTGTTGCTTTTTTCTGATTAATTTTATTGCAGAATCTAAGATCGCTGAGTAATTTTTCCGCGACTCTCGATCTTCATTGCTTCACCTTTTTCCTTGTGGTCGCCACTTTTGATTACTGCTTCCACGGGAGGTTGGAAATATTGTGGCGAGTTGGTCCCAAAAGGAAAAATTGGGGTCTGCGATATTTTCCTTTTGGTAAACCCACGTGTATAGTGTAATATCGTATATTAATGTACTTAAGGTTCACTTTCTTGTTTTAAAGGAACGGTGTTTTAGAATAACAAACATCTTTACTTCATGATGATTTATTGGTCACTTGTTACATTTTACAATAATCAATACAATATATCACGTAACAACCCTAAGTGGAGGGATGAAAGGGACTGCGTGGCTATCGCCTTTCAGACCTCCCCTAACTGGCTAGTTCCTGAAGACTGCTAGGCTATCGAAGCAGGATCTAGCCATACTAAGGATCAGAGCTGGCTGCGTGGCTACCGAGCTCAGAACCTCTAGCTAGTGAATGACGATTTGGTTGAAGACAGCTCTGCTTATAAAGGCAGATTTTCACATAAATGTGTGCAATATCAACACGTAGTCGTCTGTAGTTGTAATGCAGATAATTCGCTGGCTTGCTCTTGCGCAGATTGTTCCACATGAAGATTGTAGATGGCATTACTTGTCTACAGAAATCATTTGTAGCTGCTGTCTTCCAGTACATGAAGCCACTCATCTTAGTGCTTTGGATAAGTTCCACTAGATGGCACTGTATGTTATGTGTTTGACAACATACCTTAATATAGGAACTGGACATCGTATGATAAGACTTTTGTTGATATTGAAACAATATGTTACGGCGCGGAGTTATTTTGATCATCGTACTACACGCATACATGCTTTTTTTGCAATCGAGCACTATTAGTACACTGGCAACTAACGTATAAACTCGCACATACACTATACTGCTCACATTACGAGTACAAGCCAGTTCTAACACTAAACCAAACCATAATGAACAAGTCTAAGGCTAGCTCTCTTACTGAATGCGAAAAAAACAAAATGTCTCAAGTTCTCTTTACCAAATGTGCCACAACGTGACCTTAACTTAAATCTTGACGGCAAAAATCTTGAAGTTATAACGGAAACTGTATTCTTAGGGATTACTATCAATTCAAAATTGCAGTGGGGCGCGCACATTAGAACTCTTTCGGGAAGTTTAAGTTCAGCTGCATATGCAGTAAGAAAAATAAGGCAGTTAACCGATGTAGCCACAGCTACGTTAGTATACTATGCTTATTTCCACAGTATTATGTCTTATGGCATTCTGCTGAGGGGATCAGCAGCAGATGTTGACTCAGTTTTAATATTGACGCTAGAAAGGCATATTGTATTAACGACCATTACATAAAATGTTCAAAAAACTTTTCACAAAAAAAATCATAGCTAATTAACTACTGCAGTATTCTTGTTGAAACTCAGAATAATAATTATTGAATATATTTATTATTTAATGGCTAAGTCAAAAAAAAAATACATGACCTTTTTGATATATTTTAAGGAGATAATACAAGTTTGTGAATAATCTTGGTTAGGTAAAATTGACTTAAGTTACAATTTCAACATTAGAGGTGCTGTAAAAAATGTTTTAACGACCGGATAGCTGCAAACAACCTGCAACTAAAGTAACTTACGTTCCATTCGGTAAACTTTAATATTCCAATAAAATGTTTTAACAGGCCGAGTTAATCAACCGAGGAAAACCAAAACATCTGATCTTACTCATTAAACTTAGTTCCGTCTAAGATCAAAGTATAATATCCCAATGTTATTATATTTTTCAGCGATAGGTAAAACATAGAATTGGTACAAAATAAGCAAGTAGCAAAATTGTAACAGCAAACTGCACAAACCTATGCAAATATCAACAAAATCATAAAACAACTTGTTTAAAATTAAAATAAAACCATATTGACTTTGAGTTCAGTCAGTAACATGAAAATTCAATCTTTTGTTACAATGTTTTATTCACCACAAAACAAAAGATAAAATCACTTATACATTTATAATTTAACAACAAAACTACCTAAATTTTAGATAAATCAGTCACATGAAAATTATGCATATCTTCTTTGTAATAACAAAACATAAATCAATTTATAACACTTTAAGTAAACAAAAATCTACTCAACATTGACATCAATCAGCCCGATGAAACCTATATAGATGTTACAACAATCAAACATTAAAAGTTTATAAATATAACTCAATATATCAAATACAATGCTTCTAGTATACTCTATTACTCGGTAGTGTTATGAAAAGTAAAACCATTTAAAAGATACTCGTATAAATTTATAAATAACATCCTGTGTTCAACATCCTTCAATTGATGACGTCTTCTACATCAGTGTCTGCAACTTCTTTAGCGTTGCTAGTTTGCAAATTAAGATACTCCTCATGGTACCTACGTGGGATAGCAATGGTTTTACAAAGCTTTACCATATCAGCATCTACAGCCATAAGTCAGCAATAAATCGAGCAAAGAAAGGCACAGCCGTACCATCCTTTTTTCGAAGCCATTCAGGACATTTTCGATCCCCCTGTAACTTCGTTGTTGATAAAGCTAGAAGCCCGAGTTTTCAGTGACTGAGAGATCATAATATAACTAGTATAAATCCGAGTTACATTCAATTTGAACTTGTAGATTAGGAATTATTGAAAGTCAAAATTCCTTAATTTCATCACTGACTGACTGAATCAGTCCCAATCATCAAAATTCTAAGATACTTCTAGTAGACTCACAAGTTTCAAAGTTTTAACACAATTAGTGTTTCGCCAATAAAGCAAGGAAAAACTAAAAAAACCCGCGATTTCCGTCCCGTTTTCTAGATATACAAACTGCCACCCCCGGCGGGTTCGGGTATTGTCGAGGTGTGGGGGCTCAGTAACCCTGGCTCGGTCACCCACGGTGAAGCGAAGAAGAACCAGAGGAGGGGCCGCTCGTCAGGGCTTTGCCGATAAGCCGACGACATAGCGGCCAGCATGTAGGTTGCGGTGCTGCCTGGGCGACATCGCAAAGCCATACGATATCACAGTTGAAATTTGGAGGCCGCGGCGGGAGAGGAGTGCCGGTATTGCGGTGCGCCGCTCGCCCTACCTTCCGCGGCCTGGACGGGGTCACCACCGTCTGATGGCGGACGCGGAGGGGCCGCAGGGGAGGAGGAATGTCGGTATAGAGTCGGCCGCTCTCCCTATCTACTGCGGCCGAAAAATGGTAGGTGGCGGAGCAATTGACCTTGAGCTGTCACAAGGGGACTAAGGATGCCATAGACGGGGTCGTCTGGCACCTATGTGTTCTGGTGCACCGGTGATCAGGGGTACTTTCCAGAGCACGGTTCGGTGACGGACAGCCACGGCGGTTTTGTGGTGAGTGGTAACGCGTGCCCGTGTTCTCTATATTTAGCGGCATAAGAGGACACCGTGGAGTTTTATTGGGTTGGAGTCCCACATAACTTCTCTATCTTCCCGTAGTAGCGCAGTATGCATGAGCATTTAAACACGCTAAAAAAAACAGATATAAAACTGCATAAGTAACTTTCAAATCCTATATAAATAGTCATCCATAGGATTACAAAGTTACTTTTACAGTTAATACAAATTTTCGTCACCTACACTGCTTATTTACGTAGATAGGTAAATAGTGAATTCATAAAGGTAGATACAGTTAGTCACAGATGATGCCTCCTTTAATATACCTTATACCTATACTATATTTATGAGTCAGCGCAGTATGTCGTATGCAAGTAAGAATAAATTTATTTATTATATACTTTATTGTACACCACAAAATATGCACAGGAAAACATTCACAAAAACAAGTCTACAATGGGCGGTCTTATCGCACAGAGCAATCTCTTACATAACCTCTTATATCATCTTAACCTTTATTTAGTTAGGTTAGGTAGTATTTGAATGACAAACTGTTTGTAAAATTATTCGTCACCTGTGCTACCTACATTTACAATATGGATGGACTAGGTACCTAAAGTGTAGGTAACAACCTAATGGAACATGGACCGAAAAAGACGCATCGAAAATAGTACCCAAAAATAAATATAGGAGAACTAAATACAAACAAAATTGATATCCCACAAAAAATGTAAAAAACTCAAGTCTCGCTGCGCAGTTCTTCTATCGCAAAAAGTAGTGAGATCGAATGTAAAATCTAATCGGATAACTTATTTAGTATTTAGGTACCTTATTAATTAGGCTACAAACAAACGAATTAATAATAAAATATGATCTAAATCCTTTTTTCTTAAATTTAACTATTCTGTTTTTACAAATTTTGCCAACAAGATTGTAGAATGTCAAATATTAAACTCCTTCTTAGTCTTACGTTGTTCAATATTTTCTTGCATCGTTCGGCCACCTTGATAAATTAATATTTTACACGCCACGCCCGAAAACAATTTTCCAGTAGAAACAGCGGGGAATTCGTACATACCTACCCTCATCGACAATGCGTGGTTGACTGAAGTGCCCACGCAACGCTCAGATCTTATATGCAGCGGTTCGTGCGCATAAAATGCGCTCTTTGAATACAGCTTATCCACCACTTTTCACCCAAAATGTGATTTTTTAAGTAGGCTTAACTTACTAACACAAACAACTTTGCTTAAAAAAAAGTAGCTTAATTGCTAACGATTCTTAAAAATCGTTTCAGGTAAAAATGTATGATCAACCAACTTGATATTAAACATTAATGATAAAATGGGCTTAACGTCCAAATTATTGTAATTAGCAGAAACGTAAAGGGTTTTAACGGACAATAAACAAAAAAATATACACAAATAAATTGTTTTATTTCCAAAATTAATTAAAGTGGCCAACTAGTAAAAAGATTTATTGATAAAAAAAAAACAAAAAATGATTAGGTAAAATGTTTATTTAGGCAAATCAAATCTTTATTTAGGCAAAAAAAGCAAAGTGAATTCACTTTGCTTTTTTTGCCTAAATAAAGATTATAGAGGAGATATGTAGTTAAGATATCCAACTGTCTAACGTTAAGTACGGTTTATGAAACAAATTACGAAAGTGGTTGGATTTAAAACAAAATACAATACGAATATGGCTGAAATCACCGTTGTATTAACGACCACAAAATTGCTCGGATTTAACTGGAACTTAAACCATTCGAAAGATAAAAATCTGCCGATTCCAACGATATAAACAACTCACTTTTGACCAAAATGGTCGTTCATACACTTTGCTTTTCCAGCGTCGATATTACAAAAGAGGGCAATCCGCGCGATCTATAAAATGGGTCCTCGTTTTGTCGTTATTGCCTTGCCGACGTTGTCCCCCCATAGTACTAATGCTGTAACATGGAAATATTGTAAAACCAAACAATTTTTTAAAAGAGTAACCATGGAGTTTCTTTCCGGTTCTTCTCCATAGGAAACGACCAACCCGAACCGTGCACCTTTTGTCGACGTTTTATAAGTTTTCATGTAGGCCTATGTAAAATAAAAATAAAATGATTTTGAAAAGCTACACTTGCCAAGAATGCCTGGCACATAAGCTTACGTAATGTATTCGTGAGCGATTCAATGGGTTCGTGTGAACAAGGCATGCTCGGAAGGCATGCGGACAGTATAATTTATGGGTACAATGAATTGGTGCTAGATTAAGGCGTTTTAAAACGGGACTTAAATGGACTTGTTTAAGGTAGTAATTAATTTTGGAGATATCAATCGGCGGGATTTCGTTTGAAGGTCAACTTTGTAACCTACATAGGAACAGTAGGGCCAACTTCATCGTACGCCGTCAGGCCCCTACCGTGAGCGGACGCTTGTTCGTCTTAAGAGAAATTCCAGTGTTACTCAAACTTTTCGCATCATGTTCACCTGCGCTAGTTGTGGTTCTGAGCATACCGACGGCCCTGTCTGTAGTGGCTGCAAACAACACTATGACTATCAGTGTGCCGGAGTCACTGAAGCCGGATACCGAAGACTCGGTGACAGTAGGAAGAGTGCTTGGCGCTGCCCAAAATGTAAGTCAGGCTCAACTCCTTCTCCTTTGGCAGTATCACCCCAGCCCAGCCAGCTAGACAAAATGCAGGAGCAGCTCAACAAGATTGCCTTCGACCTGGCTCCGCTGGCTACGTTGGTCGCTGACGTGAAATCTATCAAGTCGGAGCTGTCCGGACTCAAGGATTCCATCGAAATGGCACACGACATCATAAACGGTTTCTCCGAAAAGGTAAACACTGTCGAGACTAAGGTGACTGAACTGGAGAGGATGGTGGGTCAAATACCGATTCTTCAGGATCATATTGACAGAATAAACCGGGAGTCGCGAGACAGAGACCAATGGGCTAGAGCTAACAATGCCGAGATCAAAGGCATACCTCAGAAGAAAAATGAGAATCTGTACGATGTAGCCCAGAAAATCGGTAACCTATGCAACATTACGGTAAGAAAGGAAGACATAAGCTACATTGCGCGTATACCTACTCGTATCCCCAATGCAGATAAGCCGATTGTGGTTGCCTTCAACAGTCGATATACCAAGGAGGAGTTTGTAGCTTCGTCGCGTAAAAGTAAACAGCTCAACTTATCCAACTTGGGATTTTCTACGTCTGCAAACTTCTACGTCAACGACCACTTGACTTCGTCTAACAAGTCACTTTTAAGCAAGGCAAGAGCCCTTGCGAAAGAAAATAATTTCAAATACATTTGGGTGAAACACTGCAAGATCATGGCAAAAAGATCGGACACTGCACCTACATTTTTTATAAAGTGCGACAAAGATCTTTTAAAAATCACAAATCACCAGCAATAATCATTTCATATCTATTACCAAAACATGTACACAGTTTGAGAACCATATTCAAGTTTAAATTACCTCCTAATTTACACTTATGTTTTACGTACCGTGTGTGTCACAACAGATTAGTCGAACAACAAGTTGACCGTTATTATTTGTTGCAGCGTGCGCTATTACCACTCGCTTGCGCGTACTTGCACCGTGACGTACGGGTCACTCTTGCTTGCGCCCGCGTCTGCGCTGACTCGAGCCGCTTGTTTGTTGAACGAATTTTGATAACTACCTTTCTTTTTAAATACAATTGTGTAGTTCGTGACGAAGTTTACTCAATTCTACCTAATTTGCGCGTATCATTTTTTGTGCTCGCTCTGATTTGTGGCTGTGGTGTTGCATTTAATTATTGTTGCTTGGGATGTTTGTCTAAAATTATTATTTATTTCATCAATCAGGGGGCGGATGCTATCAATCTATTTATTGCGTCTAGCTTAATAATCTTTATATTATCATTTTATAGTTTTTATTTTGTTATCTATAGAAATGGCGTTATTTAACATTTATTACCAGAATGCGCGGGGTTTACGAACGAAGACGCATACTTTCAAACGTAATGTACTTCTGAACTCTTACGATGTTATTGCAGTAACAGAAACCTGGTTGGTAGATAGTATTAGCGACAATGAACTTTTTGGCAGTGAGTACTTAGTTTGGCGTAGGGATAGGGATTATAGTAAAACAAAACAAACCATGGGTGGCGGTGTGATGTTGGCCGTGTGACGTGAACTGTCAGCTGAAGTTCGTTCGGACTGGTCATCATCAGCTGAAGATCTTTGGGTTACGATTGGTTACAAAAAAAAGGACCGCACTATACACAAATTTAACATTTGCATTCTGTACCTTTGTAAGGAAAATCTGGGGAACTCGTACGAGACGCAGTTGCGTAATTTTACTAACAGTCTTTCACTTATTATAAACACAAACCCTGATGACACTTTTATGGTACTAGGTGATTTTAACATGCCCAATATTGAGTGGTCAAGTGTCAGCACCTGCTTGCAACCCTCTGGTATAACTGGCGAATCTCAAACATATTTTTTTGATATTCTTTCTGAATGTAACTTAATTCAGTACAATAATTGTTGCAACAAATCAAAGGGTAGAATATTGGACTTAGTGTTATCTAATATTGATTTATGTATTAGCGCCTGTGTACACCCTCTTGTTCCTGAGGACGATCATCATAAATCTCTCGACATCGCACTGCATTACCATCTTGAGGTACCGTTAAAACCCTATCCCAGGATGAAATGGTATTATGAGACTGGGGACTACGATAATATTAATAAATTGTTGAACGAATATGTTTGGGAAGACCACTTGCTTGGCAATTCATTAGACGACGCGGTTGATATTTTTTATAACTACCTTGAGAAATTAATTAATGTTTACATACCCCACAAAATTATTTATCCTTCAAACTACTTACCATGGTATAACCCAAGTTTAAAAAAAATACTTAAGGAGAAATACAAATATTTACGTAAATACCATACTTATAGCAACACATCGGATTACGACACTTTTGTACTACTTCGCGCTAGAGCCAAAGCAGTTGAGGAAGAATGTTACAAATCTTACATTGCCAAAACTGAAGATTCTATTTAAAAAAATCCAAAAATGTTCTGGTCCTTCATAAAAGCGAACAAAAAGGGCACTAACACTCTCCCCTCCACTATGTCATTGGAAGGTCGATGCTACAATACAAGTGAAGAAATTAGTGATGCTTTCGCAGCGTACTTCCAATCAAACTTCCTCTCTACTTCAGATCGAAATTCGAGTACCCCAAGTCCAACAAATGCCCCTCCTACTGACTCTGCACTAAACATAGGTGATATTGAAATTAATCCAAACCACCTGCTTAGTCTCTTAGAATCCTTAGATCTCAATAAAGGTGCGGGTCCTGACAACATTCCGACATTATTTATAGTCAAGTGTGCCAAAGGACTAAATAGGCCACTAACGATTATTTTTACTCGTTCTGTTAAGGAGGGAATTGTTCCTAGTATATGGAAGTACGCGTACATAACACCGGTACACAAAAGTGGGAATAAGGGTGATATTAATAATTACAGACCCATATCCAAATTATGCCTGTTTGGTAAAATACTTGAACGTATCATCTACACGCAAATTTATAGCACTTTTTCTACGGCCTTCATTCCTGAACAGCACGGCTTTCTTAAAAACCTATCGACCACTACTAACCTACTGTCTTTTGTCGACTTCACCACATCCTGTATGGACGATGGCGGTCAGGTAGACTGTATTTTTACAGACTAAAGTAAATGTTTCGACCGTATTGACCATAATATACTTTTACAGAAGATTCTTTATGCAGGTATTCATGGTAACTTATACCGGTGGATAACATCTTACATAAAGAATCGTTCCCAGGCTGTTGTAATCAACGGAGCTGTGTCGAACCGGCATGTAGTCCCTTCAGGAGTTCCCCAGGGATCGCTTCTTGGGCCCTTATTATTTAATATTTTTATAAATGACATTCACACATGCTTTCAAAATTCATTATTTCTACTTTACGCAGACGACATGAAAATCTTCAAGCATATAAACAATGTCGAAGATTGCGACGCGTTGCAACAAGATCTCGAAAGACTAGAAAACTATTGTCAGCTGAATAATCTGGAACTCAATGTATCTAAATGTTACACAATTACGTTCACTCGCAAGACCAGCAGCATATCCCGCTCATACACTCTAAAGAATGCCCATCTAAAACGAGTAGATTTCATACGAGATTTAGGTGTGGTGCACGACTCCAAACTTACCTACGAGAAGCACATAGATCAAATAGTTAATAAAGCTAACAAAGCTATGGGGTTTTTAAAAAGATCTTGCTCTCAGTTCACGGATGTCAAAATAATTAAAATATTGTACTGTTCCTTCGTCCGTAGCTCACTTGAATATTGTTCACAAGTTTGGAATCCCATGTATGATGTTTATATCTCAAGATTGGAATCTGTCCAGCGAAACTTTACAAGATACCTGCAGTACAAATGTAACACCCGCGATCATAATTACGAGTCAAGATGCAAAAGGTACCATTTACTTCCACTTAGGGAGAGAAGGAGTATATCAGATATCTCCTTCCTCGTTAAGTTAGCGCAATCCTTCATCGACGCCCCGCAACTTCTCTCTAAGGTTAATTTACGCGCCCCTACCAGATCCGCTAGAATACCGTTTCTTTTTCTTGACATCCCCCGCTGCTGCACAAATTACAGACAGAATTCGTTCTTTATAAGATGCGCTAAGTCCTACAATAAATTGGTTGACTTTTCTGAATTTGACTTATTCACTACTAAGCCGCATGTATTCATTTGAATACTTACTAAACATTGGTTCGAATTGGTTCAATAACTGTTTTTTATTGCACCTCATGACGAGGTAATATTGTGATTTATGTTATTGTTTAAAGTACATACCACCATTGTAATTCAATATTATTATTTTTTTCTCTCTCTAACAGGCATGCTTTTCATAGTAAATTAAATGCGAAAACATGTAATTGGTTACTAGTTGGTTAATTTGATGTTAATTTTGTAAGTTGTTAATACTGTTTGTTTTCCGATTACAATAAAATAAAATGAAATAAAATAAACTTGCGCCAAAAAGTTAGCGCAGATTTACGTTGCTAACACGAGATTAAATAACAAATATGTTATAGGTACATTGGTACATAGGTGACCGTGTTAGATACTAACTTGGAGTAAGTAAAATAACTGAGGATGGTGCAAATTTATTTATTTATTTCTTAACAATTGCTTGATGTACTAACAGTTTGCTGCAATGCGTACAGCAAGCCAAAAACAATATTTATAAACTAAAGAACTTTACACAAACATTTAACATAGATTCATCCTTGTACATAAATATGCCGACACTAGGTTCCTGAGCAATTTGGGCGTTCAGCAGATTGAGCGCCTGGGTTGTAGGGGGACGCAGTTAGGGTACGCGAGGGAGGAGCCGCGAACGGGCATCGCGAGGAAACAGTGAACAGCAAGCTTGCGTGGACGAGTCGTCGATCGTATTCCTCAGTACCAAGAAGTAGTGCATCAACAGCGCACTCTTACGTTGCAGTTCCTAAGTGGAACAATGTATAGGTATTGTTATTTACCTTAGCTGTTCTGTTTGGTCAAGTATTCGATTTCGTCACTATGTTACTTGACTTATAGGTGATGACTGACTGCTGGACATAGGTGGAAGCAGTGCATCGAATGTACTTACTTGTCGCATCCATTGGATGCCCAGTCCCACTTAATAGGTGATGCGCATTTAAAACAAAATCACGACGTTAAACTTTTATTTTAATTTAGTTTAATCCGTGGTCGAGCTATTTTTACCCGACTACGGCTAAGCAAAAAGGAGAGTTATGTTTTTTCACCTTTATGTGTGTATGTATGTAAGTGTGTATATATGTTCATCTGTTCCCTCATAACTTCTAAACTATAACAAACATAGTTGTCGTTGGAAGCGTATTATTTGTCCGCTGGTTTTAGGCTATAAGGCGTCACATTATATTGCATATGGCTCCTTCTAGAAAGCACGAAGGAAAGAACAAAAAAAAAATCGCCCTACCCCATTATGTGTGATTGAACAGGCATTTTAAAATGAAGGCAGGGTTTTTTACATCATATTTTTGTCAAGCGTATCGTTTGCGAGGTATATCCCGTCAAAGTCATGAAAACTATTTTTTTACCCGACTCCGGCATCGCAAAGTCCACTCTTTAACTTATGCATTATCTAGATACATGTAAAATAACTAACACTAAACAGAAAAATGTGATGTGACTCTGCAAAAACCCCAAAATACTTTAAATAAAAAATAAGTTCAAAAACTAAACCCAACTACTTTCATACTTTTTAGAGCGTAATTTTTCAGTAGTCGAGTTTAAGTTTTTGAAATTATTTTTGTCTAACAAACATCCACCAGCATCGTAAGGCCAGATCTTCACTTGGCAAGAATGCCTCTTAATGAAAACATGGCGACTTGAGTTACCGCGTGTATTCGAGTCTGCACAATGCGGACAAGGTGGAGTCGTATCACATCCTGTGTGCTTCGCTTAACTTTACAAATATGCTTGTGGCTTAGGTTAACAATAAAATAACGTTCTTCTATCGTACAGACGATGAAATTGTGAAAGTAGTTCATGTTTTGGTGTAAAGAATGCCAGTCAGCATGGTTACTACGATACTGAACACCTAAGGTATCGAGAAATAATATTCATAAACATTTTGATAAGAAAAGATCAGTAAAGAAATATGATAGTCCAGTCACCTCTTGTGCTTGAGGTCGAAAGTTCAAATCCGGGCGAGTACCAATGTGACTTTTTAATTTCATATGTACTTTCCAAGTTTATCTTGGACTTCACTGACAACGGTTAAGGAAAACATCGTGAGGAAACCTGGACTTTGTCTGTTACGAGTATCGCCAACCTGCCTTGAGCAAGCATGGTGATCAATGCTCATGCATTATCTGTATAAGAAGATACCCTGCAGTGGGGCAGTAACAGACTGGTATTTTGAAAATCAGCCTGTCTACTCTAAACCACATCGTGAAAACTTCTAAGGTGCAGTGAGTACTCCTTTTGCGTAGTTGTGACGTGTACTTTGCAATGATTGTATTTAAGTTTTTTTTAACTTTCTTTCTTAGTCACTACACATTTTACAGATTACAGATACATTTTATTCACGGTTTATTCCGGTCGGATCCCCTGCTGGTTATTTTATTTTTTTTATTCCTGTCTGATCTACTATTATAAATTTTGAAATATTTATACAGACTAGCAATACTTATGAAAGTAAACGAAATAATAGGTACGTAATGATCGTTGCAGATGGCGTTCTGTAGCTTCTGCTTACCCCCAAAGAAAAACCGGTCAAGTGCGAGTCAAACTCGCACGCCGAGTGTTCCGTACCTACCCATTATACAGAAAAAGATACAGATAAAAATGGAGATAATTGCCTCTAAGCATTCAAAGCATGATTATCGCGGTTTCTGGAAGAGCGCTAATAAATAATAAGCATTCGGCCAAGCCTGCCTGTTAGTATGAATGGTGTAAGTGATGTGAAAGATATTACAAACCTTTTTAGAAATCGGTTTGTTTTAAAGTCATCGCTAGGGAGCTGTTGTGAGATGCTGGATGATAAGCTGTGGCAAGGTGGGCACTCGTTTCAGTGCCAAATATGTGGCCAGGGTCATCAGGTCTACGTCTAGAGGTAAGTCCCCTGGACATGATCAGTCTCAGTAGCTCGAACGTTTGCAATACGCCGGTCCTCACTTACCGAAGGTCACAACATTTGACACTGCTGTACAATTGATGTATTGGTCATTCATAATTGCCTAATGAGGACGAGCGTGGTTCCCATTGTTAAAAGTAAAACAGGTGATCTTTCGGATAGGGGAAACTATAGTCCTATTTCTCTAGCAACCATAGTCGCTAAGGTGCATGATGGGCTGATTGATACACAGCTAAACGAACATCTTGTGCTGCACGACAATCAGTTCGGGTTCCGGCCAGGACTTTCTACAGACAGTGCAGTTCTCAAGCAGGCCGTCAGGTACTAAACAAAAAGAGGAACACCTGTTTTCGCTTGCTTCCTCGATCGGTTTAGGGCTTTTGATCTGGTTTCATTAGATATATTATGGAGGAAACTTGAAGCTTATAAGTATCCTCAGGCACTGGTATGGAAGCCAGATCAACAGAGTTTTGTAGGCGGATGTGCTGTCAGAGCCTTATCAATTGGAGTGTGGAGTGAGACAGGGGGGATTGACCTCCCCTGCCCTCTTCAATTTGTATATGAATGCCCTAATTGAGGCGCTTAGCAGTCAACTTTTCGATTGTCATATTGACGGTGTCTGTGTCAATAATATGCTTTAAAGGACAATGCTGACATTGAAAGGGAACGGAGGGCTCTTTCCGAGCGTGCGAATATGATAACTCACTAATGCGCAAGCGCGCAACATCAATGGTGGCCTGAGTTATGGACAGCCCTAACAAGGTTCTTAAAATGATTGCTGACAGAGTAGACTGTTCGTATATATACGTAGTTCACTGCTTTCAGTTACATTTGTCACCGTATCATGTTGTTTACTAATACTTAGTTTGTTACTAACCCTTTAAGAGTCTTTGCTTGAAATAAAGATTTGGAATTTGAATTTTACCGCCATAATAAAATTGGTTATTGGTGGCTAAGTATTAAAGATATAGGCAAATCTAGATTTTCGCGAAAACTTGAAAGTACCACAATTTACCCTTATTTTCAATTCTTTTTTTTTTTGGAATTTTTCCTTTATTTGTGCTGTAAGACTTTAATTTTTGCCAAATGACGTGATTCTAGGTCAATTGGAACTACCATATAGGTTTTCGACCCAAAACCTATAGGTTACTTCCGGTTGACCTACAATTGTCAATTTTGGTTAAAAGCAAGGTCTTACAGCACAAGTGAAGGGAAAATTCCGAAAAATAAAAAAAGTTGAAAATTAAGGTAATTTTGGTACTTTACAAGTTTTCGCGAAAAAGTAAATTTGCTTATATCTTTTCAATGTGGTGACTGAGAACCTTGGATTTTATACACCTAATAGGGACTATAGACCTCAGTATCTGATATAAATTTTAACTTGCTAGGTCCACCCGTGCCTGAGAAAATCGGTGGTTACACACGGGCGGACAGACTGACGTACACACGGACAAGAAAGTGATCTTAGGGTTCCTTCTTTTACCTTTTGAGGTACGGAACCCTAAAAAAGATGTGATAAGCCAAGAAAATTTGCAATTTTCTTTGTAAATCGATAATTACCAATACATCACATACTTGCATGCAAAATAATAAGAATATTAAGATTTCTTGGAACCAAATGATGTACAAACATACTTAGTTATAGTTCTAGAACTAGAACACTCTTTTTACTTTTAAAAGCGTAACAAATTCATGTTTATACAGAGTTTTCAAGAATAACTTCTTGTTATTCAACTTGCAGTTGTACATTGCATAAAAGATGCTTCGTACCCTCGCAAGAGGTAATTTAATCTATAAAAAATGGAAATTTGAACATCTTTGCGATACAGCCGAAACAATCTTGTAAGCAGTACTGCGGTACGTGTTACTACCTACTAAGTATTAGGTCAAGAGGTTCTAGATAAGTAGCATTCTATGTCAGTGAAGGAAATAGTTGAAATGTCAAAATGTAAGGGATTGATCTCGTGATTTTTCGATATCGCTTGTCAATCCCATACAGTTTTGCATTTTTGACAATCGTCATCGCCACGCTTTCGATGACAGAATGTCACTTGTCTAGGGCTTCTGGGTTCGATTTCCGCGACCAGCAATGCGGTTCTGGGCTTTTCCACTAGCTGATGGCAATTGGCTTTATTAAATGAAAGTTAGATAAACATAACTAGCCACTTGTGGGTGCACTTTCGTACACCTCGGCCTAAAGATTCTGGAAAGTATATATGTATGTAAATCTTTACGTTTACTTTTAAGTTCGATTTTTCTTTTGACACACTACAACTATACAATCCTCCTAACACCGATCTAGCTCGCAAAGCCTTTGACACATTGCTAAGAATGCAAACACAGAGGATGCATATGCGAGCGATTCCAACGAGGTGACCTCGGTGACTCCACCAACCATGTAGGCAGCGAAAGAAGGCAGATTCCATGCAACAATCGAAAATGCACGCACACATAGACACGCTTATGTACCATGAGTGTATGTGCACTCGTGTCTGGGATTTGGTTTGTTTGTGTGTGAAAATCAATAACAAAAAGCCATAAGTCGCGTTAGAAACGTGGGTGCAAAATTCAACTCTATTGAACATCGGGAAGTGTTAGGATTGTGCTAAAGAGTATACCGAAATCAATTTTTCCATTTGTTAGCACGTTTACGTACAAACAGAATGGGTTTTCTTCTTCGCCTCGAAACAGTTCATGAGTTAGGATAAAGAAGCATAAGAAACTCGTTTTTACTATTCTGTCTCTATGTACTAGTCTGCCCGAAAGCTTTAGCACAATCCCGAACAGGAGCTAGGACTAAGGCATTTCGTGAAGCCACTGCAGCACCGTAAGTACGCTTCTGCGTATTGTTTTCACTCATTTTGAATGGAGCCAGCCTTCTGTGTCTACTTTGTGGTATCTTGGTGAAAGATGTGCAAGCCGCCTAACTGGCGAAATATTTATATTTGCAATGCTTTGTAAGCTGCGCCTAATAAATGAGTTTCTTGTTGGTTCGCGACTGTTTTGCTGCGGTAATGAGAATTCAGACCTAGAATAAATATTATACGGAAAGGATTTTTGTATAGATTTTCCTTGGTGTTCCGTGATTCTTGTCTTGTTCTTCTTTTTTAATCACTTAGAACTTGCAGCTTTAATTTTGTTTATGAAGTTAAATTTCTTTACATTTACATGATTTTGTATCAAGTTCATCAAGGTATGCTAGGTATCTTCACGCATAATGGTCGAATCATTGCGTTCGGTAACAAATGGCGTCGTCGCCATTTTTTGCCCTGTTTTTTTTTACTATTGACTATAATAGTTCTATTCTTCACTGTAACCTTCCGTATTTAAAATTACCCTCTATTAGAATTAACGAAAGTAAATCTTTACATGGTCTTGGAAAAAAAAAACACGGATGGAGTCGACGCAAATGACAGACTCATAGAAAACAGTAAGTTCCAAACTTTTAATGAAATTCACTAACCGACACAATTAAACATTTAATTAAAAATCTCAATTACACTCACCTGACCGCAATGTTGTGGTTCAGTTCCGCATGACCACCAGCATAGCACATAAATCGCATCCGACTTCGGCTGCACACGAAGGTTAAGCATGGAGTGTTCATACTACAATGTAGTACTTTATAGAGATCAAGTACGACAGCTTGTGGGTCATCGCAAACGAAATCAATCTAATTAATTTGTGTGAATATCAAAATAATTTGTACAACACATGACTAAGATTCGTGACATAAAACAGCTCGAGAATACATCGTCAGGTCTATTATTTAACGCTTAAATCTCACGAAGTACATCGGTAGGCATGTAAAATCCCGGGTGTCACCATTGTGTGCATCGCCCGGAGGGCATGGTGGAGAATACAGTGGAGATCTGCCCCGCTTGGGCCGGGCACCGCCTTGTCCTCGTGGAGGTGATCGGCGGTGGCAACCTTTCAGGCCCTGGTTCAGGCAATACGGAGCGAGATTCGAGGGTATAGGAAGCTGTCTCCTCCTTCTGCAAAGCAGTAATGCTCACGAAGGAGGAGCCCTCACGCCTCTAGCCACCGCAGGAGACGTCCTGGGCATAGGGAGTCGCAAGCCGTATTCCAGCCACCATAGGTGCGGGCTTGCGGTCGTCGAGTAATGGGTAGCTCGCCGTCCGATAAGGAACAGACCCGAGTCGGCGGCGCGTTGTGTCCCACGCACGCCTAAAAGAGATATGACGGGGTCCGCGAGGGCCGATGCCTGTCTGGGTCGCGGACAGATTTGAAAAAAGAGTTACCACGGCCCTGGCTCAAGCAACTGTTTCAGAAAAATTGTTTCATCTATAGACAAGTAAAATTTCAAAATTTATATAACCCCCGGCAGATTTATCTTGCGAAAACACCCCGATTCAAACAGTAAAATGCCCATAACTTTTGAACGGCTGGACCGATTTTATTCAAACATAGCTAAGAACAGTTTCGACACAATCACCATTCAAACAAAAAAAAAACTAAATCAAAATCGGTTCATCCGTTGAGGCGCTATGATGCCACAGACAGACACACAGGTACTCAGATACACAGCAACACACGTCAAACTTATAACACCCCTCTTTTTCCGTCAGGGGTTAATTATATTAAAATGCGGAAGTTAGGATGGATGGATTTATGTTTGTTACTCAATCACGCCAGAACGGCGGAACCGATCGGGATGCAATTTGGCACAGAGATAGATTATAGTCTAGAATAGCTTTTGATCCCGGGGATATGTTCCATTGGGATGATTGTCAACTTTCCCGCGGGCGCAGCAACTGGCAGAAACAAGTCAGTACATAAATGATAGTTCAGTGCTCAATAAAACACTCCATTCACTCATTACTCCGTGGACGTAGACCACAAATGTTTGCAGCACATAACTACAGCCGGTTTCACATCATCGGTGCAGAACTATGACTGCTCAGCCCAATTGCTATTGATTCGTATCGCAGTAATTGATGTCTATTTAATTAAGTGTTACTTTACGAATGAATAACTTGTAATGTGTCTGTGGGACGCACGGTTGGCGCAGTGGTTGAGTGATTGACTGCTGTGCTGCGTGTCGCGGTTCGATGCCTGCATGGAACAAATATCTGTCTGCCCTACAGATAGTTGTTCTGGCTCTTGGTGTTTATATGTTTGTTAACGCACCCACGATACAGGAGAAATTCCTAGAACAAATATATTCAAAGTATTGAAATATTATCAGCGCACCGGCGACTTGCGAACCACAAAACACTGTTGAGTGTAGTGAGGTTTTGGCTTACATTCCTATTTTGGAGTGCACCAAAGGACCGCTAATGTAGACCAGCTTGGTGGAAACTGGCCACCCTTCAGGACATGGGAAAGCCTGTGTAAGAATGTTTTGTGAAGCTAGATTTTATTGGATACCAGTTGTGTGAACACTGGGCTTTCTCATCGGCAAAAATAACTTCCGTAGAAACTTTTATTTACCGATTTAGTACATTTAAGGGTAAAATTTTCACTAATCAAATTTTTATTTTAAAATCTGCTACTAGGTACTGGTCAAAGCCCATTTGTCTATCAGTGTAAGAATTTAAGATTTATTAAGTTGATCTTTAAGCTATTAAGGCAGGAGATAAAAGTTGATGTTTCATGATATTATTGTTTATTATAAAAAAATACAATTATCATGATATTTAACCACACAAGTTTGTACCTAACACCGCACATTACACGACATGTAGTTCCCCCGACAACTCTCGTTAATAACACATCCGTGGTTTCCTATTAATAAGACCACAAAATACACAATAATCTGCCGCACCAATAAAACAACACAACTCCGGAATCCCACTGAGCGATATTGAACACTAGCATTAGTCAACGGGTTCACCCGCGACCGGGTTACTATCGGTAAAATATGTATTCTATAAGTCCTAATCCAGGCTATAATAATATTAATACATTTATTTGATACAATATATAATAAAAATGAAATAAACAATTGCAGTTACAAATTAAATTATTACATCTGGTTGGTAGCAGTTAGTATGCCAGTGTGCCAAAATTTGTTTGAGCACAATGTTTCTGGATAAGAATTATCGCTTCAAAAATTAAACGCAAGACGAGTGACGTGATTGGCTACTGAAAATTGATTCAACGAATCACAGCGATAACGCGCGTTTGATAACTTGACACAGTACCTATTTTGCCATACATTTCATAAAAAGAGCTGTACTATAATGTGTCAACTTCATCTTGATTCCGCTGTGAAGAAGGGATAGCTTTATTCATTCTGTATTGCTCCGTCACTCTCACACACTAAAACCATGACAATTTTGACACGTCAGAGTAAGCCTCTGAAATTATGCCTTAACCGGTTCAATGCCGTGACTACCGAAACAATAAAAAATGCCATTATTTCCGCGTGGATTCACGTTTCAAGCACTAAAGGGGTTAATCCGTGCAGCCATTGGGCTTGATTGTTAGCAATTGGGCTTGATTGTTCCACACATCTAAACAAACAGATTCCGCATTTCTAATGTTAGTAGTATTGAAGGGAAGCCTTGTTTTAATCTAGTTAAAAGCGTACACTGTGTACTGAGCCTGAATTTAGACAAGACTAAAGCTAAATAAAGAAATACGGAGCAACTTTGTTAAAGGTTTTTGAATGGGAGGGCGTTTGAATGAGTTACTCATACACTAGGGATCTTTTTATGCCAGAGATAGGCTGATCTGGGTACGAAAAGTTGATCATCCAGCGTTTTCTACTTAAATTGTATGCTGTTTAGGAGTTTAAAATTTGTGGTTAAGTTGCAGCGGTTTGAATACAATTCTAAATAAACTTGTCTGACAAAAAAAATATTATTATATTTTTGGTCCAGCTTTTCGTTGGCGTATTTATAAAATATAATCTCAATTTATTATAAACTTCTCTATGCAACATCTTTAATTATAGGATTAATAATAAGTGACAGTCACTGGCCATATTCTACGAGTACCATCAAAATATTTTAGATGCCATTAAGAATTTTCATCAATTTTTTTTTTCATTTGCTGGTGTAATTTTTTCATATACATTGGACAGCATATTTTCATAATTGATCGTCACATCTTTTGTAAAAAAATATTTCCTAGTAATTTTATTTGTTCAATATTTTTGGTATAAGGAGTAAGGATGTATGGATCGTATCAGGTGGCGTTCTGTAGTTTCTGCCTACCCCCATGGGAAAAAAGGCGCGAGTTTATGTATGTATGTATTTTTGGTATAATTCTTTCTCGCTCTATTAAACCAACAATTGATCAAAAAATCTGTGTTTTTGCGATAGTTAAGTCAATATTTTTAAATTTGTGTGTTTTTGTCATATTTTAACATCATTTTAATATTAAGTTTAGCAACTTCAAGAGTTGCTGGCAACGTCAATTCAGTTCTACTATACGTATTTAAAAACCAATTAGGCAAACATTTACTTTAAAACCTTTCATTACTTAAAAGTTTCCGATTTTATTTACATACCAAGCAACAAACACGATACTTACTGAAAAACCAATCTACAAAAAGCAAATACTAAGTAATGTAAAACGCTTTCAAAGTCTTTGAACATCCTAGAATGAAAGAAGAAGGGTAACGGAGATAAACGAAGGGTCTAATGTCGCACGTAAGCGATCTATCACAGGCGGCTTGGGGATTTTAAACGTTATTGATGTATTATGTAAAAGGGCTTTAGGTATATGAGGTGAAAAGGAATTAGAAATAGAATTTTGTGAGGTATTCCCAGTAACTGCGAAGTTTGGTAGCTTTTTAATGATGTAGGCACGTGTAACAATAATGAAAATGATTTGCTATTTTCTGTGAAAAAATATGGCACGCTATTTTACTGTTAATGAGTTTAAAAAAACACCGTGAGGAAACCGGCATATCCTAGAACCGAAAACTCTCTCACAGAGAGGAGGCCTGTGTTATGAGGGTGTATTATAGGTAGTGGTTTAGGTGTCTATGCTTAATCCTTCCGGGCAAACAGTCGTGATGTTATGTATGTTATGCGATAACAACATTTCGCCAGATATGTGTAAAGTGCCATAATAGCCAATCACCACCAACTGGCCACGAATCTAGACTCCGGGCTTTTGCAGGCAAATCCTAATGGTAAATCCTCGAATACTTGGGGTTTTAATAGTTTCATAGTAGTAGTAGTTTTGGTTCACCGCCCTATATTTTTGATGCAAACAAATATTTTTAATATCTATATTTTTTTTTGCATCAATGAAATAATATCATGTAATTCCAGTCTCGCGAAATGGACGTTATTTTACCAACCGGCTATTCCAAAACTTTTTCGCATCGTTTTCAATATCAATATTTAAATTCCTTTCACAAATGCTGCACAATATTGAACAGTAATGTCTTCGGAATTATCCAATGAACCTTTAATAATGGGATATCAAGCTGTTTCAAAATACATCGAAAACTTTACACCCTGCTATACCGCTCATGAAACCCTAATGTGGAAGAATAACGTCTTATAAAAATGTTCTTCGCTTACTCTACAATGTACAGCAAAGGAATTGATAGTCTCGCAGGGAACGCCTATTATAGAGCCGTTATAGAGTTTATCGATGCGCCGGAGGCAATTCTACTATAATAGAGCTGCTCTGAGCTGTATTGAGCTGTGTAGAGCCGTTGGAAATGAGCGTAAGGAAATACTAAGACTGGTATTGATGCAATATGTGCTGTAAATATGATATAGAAGGAACCCGATGGAATTTGATAGAGTGTGCTTTGTGGGGAACTTTTGTTGTATTTAGAAATTATAATTGAGGGAACAATACATACATAAACTTACCCCATTTTACCTTGGGGTCAGACAAAAACTACAGAACAATATGGATCGATATATAGATGTTTGTATATGGTTCTTCTCATTTTGAAAAAAAAAACATTTTATTCTACGCCTTCTTTTTTCTTAGTAACATCAACTAAACAATATAATATATCTAGGTAACAAAGAGTAAAAATTTCTGGAAGTATTTAACAATTGTTTTACTTATATCACACTGTTGCCGAGTGCTACGGGCTACTGAATAAGTACGTATAATCCGAAAAATATCAGGTTTCTATAAAAAAATTACGCATAGTATTATTCTGACAGCAAAATAAACTCTGTTTGTTACGTCTTTACGCCAAAACCGCTAAACCAAATTTGATGAATTTTGATATAGATTGGACTTCAGAGAAGGACAAAGGATATTTTTTTCCGGGAGTATGTTCCTTTGGGATAATTTCCAACTTTGAAAATGAAAATGTAATTTGTAAAAGTGTTTTAACCTTCTGCTGTTTACCAAAAGACTTACACATAGTTATCTGTGTAGCCACTTTTCATGTGATAAATTTCATTGACCTTTAACGCTATACGTTTTTACAAAACAAGATGGCGCTATTTCTGTCATAATCACAAACTATCCATCACTCATTTGTTACAGTTTGACTTCAAAAGAATACAAACAAAAAAACCTTTCTTTGAAAAGGAAATGTGAGTGCTACGTGCTCTCGAGATAAATAAATGAAATGTCAGTCATGCTTGAGAATTGAGACTTGCTTGACGTTAATTCGATGCGATGGCACTCAAATATTGCAGTGAAATGAAAAACTACACTGAATGGGAATACGGTTTAACTTGGGTACATAGGTTTGATCACGGAGTAGGTAGACAAAGCCTCATTATATCAGCGAAGGCGATATGGTCAAAATGCCAAAATATAAGGGATTGATAAATGATAAATTATTTTATTTCCAAGTTGGTTTGTACAAACACTTTTACATGTCGATCATATTTCTACTCTGAGAAGAAAGGCGAAACAAACTCAGAGGTCACAGTCTCTTTTAAAGTCCAGACAAAATCTTGGTTAAATCATGTGAAGACCATGAAATGGTCTTTTGAAGAAAGAACCAGCCAGATTGGGTGGACCTGTCCAGTCAGTGCACGCATTTGTCAATAACCGAGCAGCTCAACTCAGAATTTAAGGACCTCAACGATTCGACGAACAATACCAAAAATAGGACATTCGGGTAAGCCTCATAAACTACTCAAACTGCCAGACCATGATTAAAAACTAAGATAATTGATTGATGAATGATTCACATAGTCTTCACATTCACAATAATTAAAATAAAATAATATAATACTAAAAAAACAAAAAAATAAATAATATAATAACAAAATTCACGGTGCAAAATATAATAAAAAAACAAAATTAATTGGAGCAGCTCAATCCCAAGCCTTTTTGTCCTCAAGGTAATCTTTAATTGTATAAAATGCTTTCTGGCACAACTTACGTTTAATGAAAGATTTGAATTTATTAAGACTTAGATCTTGCACGTGGCTTGGAAGCTTATTATAAAAGCGTACACATTGACATCTAAACGAGCCACCTAATTTCTTGAGCCTTATATTGTTGTAGGTACTATAAATATGTGTTTGTTCCTAGTATTTATGTTATGGATATCACTGTATATTTAAACATTTATTTTTATTTTTATGGGCATATAAAAGATTTTCATAAATATACTGAGAAGGCACAGTCATTACATTAATCTCCTTAAATTTCTCTCTGAGAGAGTGTCTCGGGCTTAATTTATAAATTGATCGAACAGCTCTTTTCTGCAAAACCAAGATAGTCCTTGTCTTCCTGGTGTAGTACTTGTGCCGGGGTACCACAGGGCGGCGTTCTATCTCCCTTACTTTTCGCTGTTTTTATTAACTCAATCTCCAACGAATTATTTTTTTCCTGGCACCTTTATGCAGATGATTTGCAAATTTACTCACGAGCTCCTCTTGGAAATCTTTCTGAGGCTATCTCGACCATTAATAGTGATTTGGCCGGTATATGCGACTGAAGCAAGAGGTTCGGACTTATGGTGAAACCCATAAAGACGCAAATTTTGGTGGTGGGCATTTCAAGATCGGTCTCAAGGATAGACCGGACGACTCTACCCCAAGTTTCTTTTGACAATTCTGTTATCCCTTTTAGCAAGAAAGTTAAGAACTTTGTTATATTCCTTGATAAAAGCTTCTCTGGGACTGCCCAGCTACAGAAAGTTAGCCGCAAGCTATTCGCATCTGCTAGATCTTTGAGAAGACTGCGTAATTTTCTGCCGACTGCAACCAGGATTGCGCTTGCACAATCTCTTCTGCTACCCATCCTTGATTATGCTGATGCCAGCTATCTTGACCTCACTGAAGTGCAACTTGATAAACTTGAGCGGCTTCAAAATGTCTGTATAAGGTTCATATTTGGTTTGCGCAAATATGACCATGTTTCTGAATTTCGTGTGAAACTCAAGTGGTTGCCAATTCGCCATCGCCGGAATGCACGTATTCTTTCTCTCCTATATAATATTCTTTTACCCTTTTTCCTTCTACCCCTCTTTATCTCAAGAAACGGTTTCAGTTTATGTGTGACTCGCACCTGAAAGTTCTTAGGTCATCGGATAATATGAAACTTAAAATGTCAATGCATTCCATTACCTTCCTAGACAAATCTTTTACTGTCCAAGCCGCTCGTCTATGCAATGCATTGCCTGTGACTATAAAGCGCGCGCAATCACTGCCTGTTTTTAAGCGGCTTTTGAGGTACTTGTCACTGTGATCATAATCTTGTATAAGCTGAATTGTTTTCTTGTCTGTATATTAGTTGTTTGTATGTATTTATGTATCTATTTTTTTTTTATATACTTTTTTGTATTTTAATAATAAATTAGTTAATTGTTGAAAAATTTGCACCAAGAGCAACCCCATATTTTTTCCAGGCTGTCTCTTTCCATTCTAGGTTGCCTGGAAGAGATCGCGGTTCGCGATAAGGCCGCCTTTTGTATGTTTGTTTTTGTTATAAGATGTCTTTTTGATTTATTTTTATCTTGGTGTACAATAAAGTATATAATAAATAAATAAATAGTCTTGATGTCGGTGGCATTTCCCCACAACAGAATACCGTACGACATTACACTATGAAAATAGCTAAAGTATACTAAACGGGCTGTCTCTATGTCAGTTAAATTACGAATTTTTCTAACAGCATATGCTGCGGAGCTAAGCTTCTTTGACAATTTAACTATATGTGAGCCCCACTGAAGCTTAGCATCAAAAGTTAAGCCTAATAATACTATGCTATTTTCAGGATTCAATTCTTCGTCCTTTATCAACACATCAGTTTTCACCTGCCTAACGTGAGGTAGGGTAAACTTAAAGTAAAGCATTTGGTTTGTTGGGAATTCTACCCAACACTTCGAGCGGCGGAGCGCGCCGTTTACGCTACACACACATCTGCGTGACTCACACGGCATCGGTGTGTGTGCGCAGCGCGGCGGCGACGCGGCGCGGCTCGGTGGACACTCGCTACCACGGACTCCACCGCACCAGTCGACACCTCTTCCTTAAAACTAAATGTTTGTCCGGGACAGTTTACTGTAATTTAAATATAACTGCTTTAAAACGAACCGCCTTTTTATACAGTCCACTCTTCATCCACGAGCTAACATTGGTTCTTCAAGGATTTCGCCGTTTTATTTGAAAATTAACGGTCTCCGGCAAAATTTCGACTACCTCAAAGCAGCGGTCTACAGTTGCGGTCTACAGCAGGGGCAGTTCCAGCAGGAGTCAACATCCTGCTCAGGAAACTTCGCCGAGCACCCGCACACGCCCAGAAGAGAAGAAACCGTCAAGAGGTCGACCAACGACGGACTTCGGACCCGTCGAACGTTCGAGTCACGGACAAAGAACTTGCCGGTCATCGTCAATCCAGTGGATGGTTTAGACATTCAGTGAGTTCGTTCCAATTTGTCCCTTATTTATACCTTTATTCATTTTATTTCCTATGTTAAAATAGCTATATTTAAGTGAGTGCTATCATAATAACTTCATTTAAGTCTCACAGTGACCATTATCTTATTGCATAGCCTTATTTTTCTCCAAAATCATATTTTATGCTTAAAAAGCTATAGTCGTAAACGATACCCTATTGCTATTTTATAACACACACCACTTTATTTTCCGAGTGTGTACCCTCCTTTACAACACATATTCTACATCAACATATTTACCCGACTAAAGGAAAAGGGTTATTTACATCATTTATTTATAACTTTTTTTTGGGTTTCAACGGTGGTAGCATATACCGTCGCTGGACGCAGCCAAGCGCTCTCTGTCTCTTGAGAAGCAGAAATTTGGGAGACGCTGCATTCAGGACGACTGACACTTTTAGTTACCATGCCGCTGAAGGAACGCCAAAGTTACCTTCAGTCACAGGCGGTACATTCAATGCAAGTTGTCAGTTCATGTCTTGTGAGCGTTCTCCTAAAGATTCTGTCTTCAAATACATGTACAAAGACAGGGCACTGCATTGAATTATTATTTTTTGACACACAAATTCATTATTGATATACCCTCATTCACAGTACAAATTATTTTTTATTTATACTTTCATGCTTATGCTACCTAAAACGGTTGACAGACAATACGGCGGACCTTGTCTCTCGCGGGCTGAAGGCTGATTCCATCAGTCTTTCGTCCTAGTGGGGGGCTGGACTGCTAACAAAAAACCTGTTCATTATGAGAAATGGCTAGCTGCCTCACTCTAGTAAAGTTAGTTTAAACTCCCAACCCTACTACTCCTATTCCTTCTGTTTCCATTGGACGGCCACTTCATTCTACTCTCATCCACAGGTCTCTGATGGCGACTAGACGGGCTTATTTTGAAGAGCTCTCAAGGGACGGAAGTCACTTAGGTGACTAAAAAGGAGCATCGTTTTGAGGGGCATGTTCTCACATCTGCCCCCTTCCAGATATCTTGAAGCCATCATCAGAACACGTAGCAAAAAGAATAGGGATGTAAGGACCACAGCAGATGACGTTCTGTAATTTTAGTCTATCCGCGTGGGAAAATGTGTTTAGGTATGTAAAAATATTAATAAGCCATGATGCTTGTAGTAATAGAAACTTTTGCAAAAAGAAAACGGATTTATTTCAAGTATCTAAAGGCTTGAAAGGAAGAAATATAAAAATTTTAATCGCATTATACTTGCCAGACTTGGAACCCACAGACTGTCGCGGATCCTAAAACCTGCAAGCCAATGGTTACCGCCCGATAATACAAAATCTATCAAAATGCCTACTGAAAAAATGTTATCGTTGGTCCCCAAAATATTACGAAAATATTTTTTATCTTTCCAAAGGATTGATCCGGTCATTTCCCTTGGTAAACCTTTACAAATTTTATAAGTAAAAATTTCCTTTTACGTATATACCAGTATTATACAAATGGATGGAAAAACACATGAAGATCTCGTAACTATAAGTAGGTAATAATAGTCGCAGAGTCGATCTTCAATGTTAAGCAATGTTTGCCGAGGTCGGTCTCTGGATGGGTGACCATACAAGAACTCACGGAACAACACACACACACGGAAAACACTTATTAAAAGATAAATTTTCAGTATCTCTGAAAACGTAAAGTCATCGGCTGTCATTTGAAAACCTTTGACAGTCAATACGGGTAGTCAGAAGGCAGAAAATCAAACCAAAGTCTTACGAAGGGGTATCGTGTTACCCAGTTACTGAGTTGTGGAGGCCAGAAAGGCAAGGCACGATTCTTGTAAAATGCTGGGATTTAGCAACAGCCGAGTTAACTAAAAACCCAATCCAAATTGATTATGTTTAGAATAATACAATAATAAATACGTTATTCAAACAAAGCTATTTAATTATGCTAACCTCAATTTCACCTGACAATACTGACATAAACAATTAACTCCCAAATAATTTGAATGAAGGATTCATTATTAGTTCAATATGTGAGGCCATAATTGTATTATTACCGTTAGCTTCTGTCATGTATACCCTTTTTTATATTCTACCCACATTTATACCTAGTATAGAACGACACAATAAATGTACCTCAGTTTGCAATTGACCGTGTTTCATTCCATACACTACATTGGCGCAGTCGGTTTTACCTAAGTTTTATTTCTTCCCTGTGATTGTGACGATAAACAATCATGCCCATTGGAAAAATTGAGCAATTTGAGATTGGATCTCACAATTGGGACGCTTACTGTCGGCGCGTTAAACAATTTACAACGTTAAACGCCATTCCGAGCGAACTGCACGTGGCTACTTTAGTGACGCATGTTGGTGTTACGTGTTACGAGTTAATGTTCGATTTGTGTGCGCCAGAATTGCCGGAGAATAAAACTTTTGAAGAACTCAAAACTTTAATCAAAGATCATCTAGAACCAAAACGATCGGAAATTGCAGAGCGTCATTTGTTTCGGCAACGAAAGCAAAAGGAGGGGGAGTCTATCAACGAATATTTGCACAGTTTAAAGCACCTTGCTAAGACATGCAATTTTGGAAATACTCTTGAAATCAATTTGAGGGATCAGTTCGTGTCGGGGCTTCACCAAGAGGATATGAGATCCAGGCTTTTTGCCGAACGCGAATTGGATTATAAGCGAGCTCTTGAGCTCGCCTTGGCATTGGAAGCGGCGGAACGGCATGCGGCAATGGCGGCGTCCGGCGCATCCACCTGCCGAGAGGTGGCCGCGAGCAGCGAGGGATTGCATCACGTAGCGGCGCCGGCGGGGACAAAGCGCAGGCCCGCCGCCGCGGCCGCTGCGCTCGCGCACCCACAGCAGGCGGCTGCGCGCTTCGCAGGCTCAGCGGCAGCGTGCTCGCGCTGCGGCAAGGTCGGCCATGCACCAGCCAGGTGCAGGTTTAAGTCGTATAATTGTGATCAGTGCGGTGAGAGAGGACACTTGAAGATAGTGTGTCGTAAGTACAAAAATGATAAGACAGTGGTTGTGAAAAATTCTAAAGGTCAGTTATTTTTTAATAATTCTGATTCTGACAGTGAATTTTATTTCTTTCATTCTGGGGACTATAGTGATCATGATGAACCATATCATATTGATTTAACAGTAGAAAATCAGGTTATTACATTTGAAGTAGATACTGGTAGTAAAATTTCGGCCATTTCAAAGCTTTGTTATGATCAATTATTTGGGAATATAAAATTAAACAAAAAATGCTTAAAGTTAAATTCCTACGTTGGTGATGTTATTCAGCCTATTGGTTACATAACTGTTAATGTTCAGTTTCGATCATTATATCAAAAATTAGATTTGTATGTTTTTGAAAATGGAGGCCCACCTTTACTAGGCCGCACTTGGATTAGATGTTTACGTGTAAATATTATGCAATGTCATAGTATTAAGCAAGATGATTGTGTTACAACCTTACTTAGAGAGTTCCCAGGAGTGTTTGCGGATGGTTTAGGTACTTATAAAACTCTTTTACAGTTACATCTCGCAGATACGACTCCAATTTTTGTAAAAGCTCGCCCATTGCCATTAGCACTGCGCGACCCTGTAGAACGTTAGCTTGAACGTTTACAGAAGGAAAATGTAATTGACAGAGTAAAACGTTCTGATTATGGAACTCCTATTGTTCCTGTTGTAAAAAAAATGGTACAATTCGCATATGTGTTGATTAAAAAATAACTATAAACTCGCGCCTTAAAGATTTCCATTATCCCCTGCCTCGTATTGAGGACATTTTTGCATCTCTTGCGGGGGATGAAAAATATTCCAAGCTCGATTTATCACATGCTTATCAACAATTGATACTAACTGAAGATTCACAACCAATGACAGCGATCACCACTCATGTCGGAACATTCGTTAATAAGCGGATACCTTTTGGCATTAAATGCATTCCGGAAAATTTCCAAAAACTCATTGAAGAAACTCTTAGTGGATTGCCGTTTACTGTAGTATTTCAAGATGACATATGCTGTACAGGTAGAAATAAAGAAGATCATTTAAATAATTAAAGGTCAGTATTATCTAGATTTAAAGATGCTGGTTTGGCTGTGAGTTTTTTAAAGATAGCGTAACGTACTTAGGATATCGTATCGATAAACATGGATTACACACTGATGAAAAAAAAACTGGAAGCAATAGTTGCCGCACCTAGACCAAAAGACGTGACACAATTGAATAGTTTTTTGGGTTTAGTCAAGTTTTGTGTGAATATTAGTAGCGTATTAAAACCATTATACGATTTGCTAAAGAAAAATATTAAATGGCAATGTTACTCCATTGAACGAATGTGAATTCGCGTTCAATAAAATAAAACAAGTGTTAATAAGCAGCGGACCAATATTAGCGCACTATGATGCAACGTTGCCGCTCATCTTTTCTGTGGATAGTAGTGCGTACGGACTGGACGCCAAAAACCACCAAAAGGGCCAGGCAGTCTTGGTCAGGTGCTAATTTAAATGATACACAAGTGCAAGAAAACACTTGTCACAGTACAGACATTGATAAGAATAACGATGATCTTAGGTCAACTCCAACAAAAGATTTTACTACACATGAAAAAAGCATATCTCCACCACAGCTGTGTGTGATAGGGTATGATGATGTAAGCAATGCAGGGAGGTCAGGCGCCGCAAACGTCGTACAAATACAACCTGACGTTAATAATATGCCCGATCTAAGCACTATTACTGATGTTGCTCATAGTCGGAAACGCCTACAACGGACCCATAGTCCACATAAAATGATTTTACGATCACGGGTAAATAGAAATGTTAAAAAATAACCATATAAGAAGATGTATTTGTTTGTTTACTAGTGTATGAGCAAGTTTGTATTTACTTATAAGTATTATGTTTCTTTACGCAGGTTCTGTACACATTGATTGATTTATTTAAGGAATAATCATAAGTTTTGGTATAAGTTGTAATAAGTAATAAGATTTTGTTGTTAATTTTATGGGGAGAAAAGTATCATGTATACACATTTTTATATTCTACCCACATTTATACCTAGTATAGAACGACACAATAAATGTACCTCAGTTTGCAATTGACCGTGTTTCATTCCATACATTACAGAACTGACATGTGGTTTTAGTTTTAACCTAACCTAACCCTTGGTAGTGTTGTGGTCAAAGACTAAATACCAGTTATCGAGAGAACTAGATAAAATCCTTTCTAAAAAAGGTCAGCCCAAACTTTTGCCTACATTATTATCGTAAAGTGTATATTATGTATGTTGTTTATACGATACGAGGGAACTTTTGTAAGTGACTTTGACCCCTGAGTTTGTTTGTAACAAGTCGTAGAAACGCCGGCCTTAACTTTTATAAAGTGATATGTAACTTAGTTTCTCAAGACATTTTTATAAAATAAACAAGGTTATTATTTTGTTGTTCTCTTTGCAAAACGTGTGCTGTATTGAGGAATAGCGTGGGTGTTTTTTCGCTTTTAATAAGTAGTTATAAAATTCGTGTTTATAGGGTTGACTAGATGGGCCGTTGGTCCCGGCTGTCAGTGACGATCTTTGACAGTCGTTACAGAGGCCAGAATCCATAAATATCTGACACCAGTCTTGCCAAGGGTTATCGTTTTACCTAGTTACTGGGTTAAGGTGGTCAGATAGGCAGACGCTCCGTGTAAAATACTGGTATTCAGCTACATCCGATTGTACTGGAAGCTGACCCCACAAACTTGGGAAAAGCCTGTGCAGAATGAGGGTCAGATGACTGATGATGAATAAGCCAAGATGAAGTAAAGGAAACTAAAAAAGAGTAATCACCAGAGACTCCGAGGGCCCGATGGACATTTCATTCATTCAGGACATTTTCGACCCCCTTTCTGGACGGAACTGATTTCTCAGTACTTATTAAATTTACCAAATTCTACTAAGTGAATGTCTTGTTGCAAAATCACTGGAAATCACTGTTTCCTTAGAACTAATAGTCTGCCTAACGTCTGCCACGCAGCCTACGCACCGTAGCACTTGCTGTCCTTTCTGCCTACCACACAACAAAACAACTGCGCAAGCATGTGTTTATCTTGGTAAGTATTATTTACAACAACTTTCTTGCTTGTTCTTGTATTAGTTGTAAGTAACTCGTTAATATTCGGCTGTTTATTGCGCCCATGAATAAATGTATGAGCGGAGAAGTTTCCCGGCGCCCTGTATCGGTGTAATGGAAGTTATCGGAGGAAGAATATCAAAGATGAAGAGTTTTGTACATGATTTTAAAAAGTTTTGTTTGCTTTTTGTTTTAGGCGATGAGCAGAATTTAAAATGGTATGTTTCTAGTTAAAAATACGATGGAAAATAGTATTATTTTGGTAGACTTACATATTAAATACTCAAAACCAAAGGGACGATTAAAACAGGATTATATTAACCTGACTGTGAACCGGAAGACGTTGCGTTGGTAGTCTTCCCACCAGGTGGACCTATGACCTGGTGAAGGTTGCGGGGATCCGCTGGATGCGGGACGCACGGGCCTGATCAATATGGCGACGCTTGGGGGAGGCTTATGTCCAGCAGTGGACGTCTTTCGGCTGATATGGCGATATTATGATTCTGACTGTGATATTGTTAAAGAGTTGTTGTTGCTAAAAGTTTCAGATAATTTTTAGCTTATGCTGATTTTAATTTGCGAGGAATGTACGACCATAGTTTTTAAAATCAATGAGTATTTATATATCAACAATTCAATTTAAAAAAATACACTGATAAAATTAAATACAAATTATTCCTCTGTAATACAGACGAATAATTAAGTTTTACTAGCCTTCTTTACTACAGAGTCTACGTAGTAAATAACACTTGTGTCTTGTTGTGGTGCTAATTAGAATAGGCTAGTATCCATCAGTCTGAGTGATTTATTGCATATAATTTATTCTCAGAAAAAGAATAATATTTATCACACTCACTCAATGAAAGTAAGCATTTAACTTTCAGCACCAAAATGCGAGTTCCCCCCAAGACTTACAGTAACTCAGTGGTCTCAAAATAAATAACCCTTATTCCCTTCTTAATTCTGCCCATAGGTCCATTCCATGGGAGGAGTCTATCCTCATTTTTAACCTGACCTCTTTGAACCTGACCTCTTCATTCGTTATTCGTTCTGCCTGTGATTTCACACATATTTCAGAGGGCACACATCATGACCCCGTTCACTGCCGTTCACTGAGGTAGGTTATAAGTTTTGTTTCTGTATTTGCGTTTGAAACTGACAATATTTTTTATAATATTGTGTTTGTTTCAATAAGTTAGTGCAGAATTTAAAGAGCTGATGAGTTGTAACTTTGATTTAAGATTCAGTCACATTTGTGGCTTTGGAAAATTATGTCTTTCTACTGATCTGATTAATTTAATTACGAAATCTTTGCATTATGTTTCAATCAAATTTGCAGCATTGGAAAATTATGTAAATTATGTATTATGTAAAATTATGTTTTTTTAATCCTTTGTTGCTTTTTTCTGATAAATTTTATTGCAGAATCTAAGATCGCTGAGTAATTTTTCGGGACTCTCGATCTTCATTGCTTCAACTTTTTCCTGGTCCCAAAAGGAAAAATTGGGGTCTGCGATATTTTCCTTTTGGTAAACCCACGTGTATAGTGTAATATCGTATATTAATGTACTTAAGGTTCACTTTCTTGTTTTAATGCAACGGTGTTTTAGAATAACAAACATCTTTACTTCATGATGATTTATTGGTCACTTGTTACATTTTACAATAATCAATACAATATATCACGTAACAACCCTAAGTGGAGGGATGAAAGGGACTGCGTGGCTATCGCCTTTCAGACCTCCCCTAACTGGCTAGTTCCTGAAGACTGCTAGGCTATCGAAGCAGGAACTAGCCATACTAAGGATCAGAGCTGGCTGCGTGGCTACCGAGCTCAGAACCTCTAGCTAGTGAATGACGATTTGGTTGAAGACAGCTCTGCTTATAAAGGCAGATTTTCACATATGTGTGCAATATCTACACGTAGTCGTCTGTAGTTGTAATGCAGATAATTCGCTGGCTTGCTCTTGCGCAGATTGGTCCACATGAAGATTGTAGATGGCATCACTTGTCTACAGAAATCATTTGTAGCTGCTGTCTTCCAGTACATGAAGCCACTCATCTTAGTGCTTTGGATAAGTTCCACTAGATGGCACTGTATGTTATGTGTTTGACAACATACCTTAATATAGGAACTGGACATCGTATGATAAGATTTTTGTTGATATTGAAACAATATGTTACGGCGCGGAGTTATTTTGATCATCGTACTACACGCATACATGCTTTTTTTGCAATCGAGCATTTTTAGTACACTGGCAACTAACGTATAAACTCGCACATACACTATACTGCTCACATTACGAGTACAAGCCAGTTCTAACACTAAACCAAACCATAATGAACAAGTCTAAGGCTAGCTCTCTTACTGAATGCGAAAAAAACAAAATGTCTCAAGTTCTCTTTACCAAATGTGCCACAACGTGACCTTAACTTAAATCTTGACGGCAAAAATCTTAAAGTTATAACGGAAACTGTATTCTTAGGGATTACTATCAATTCAAAATTGCAGTGGGGCGCGCACATTGGAACTCTTTCGGGAAGTTTAAGTTCAGCTGCATATGCAGTAAGGAAAATAAGGCAGTTAACCGATGTAGCCACAGCTACGTTAGTATACTATGCTTATTTCCACAGTATTATGTCTTATGGCATTCTGCTGAGGGGATCAGCAGCAGATGTTGACTCAGTTTTCATATTGACGCTAGAAAGGCATATTGTATTAACGACCATTACATAAAATGTTCAAAAAACTTTTCCCAAAAAAAGTCATAGCTAATTAACTACTGCAGTATTCTTGTTGAAACTCAGAATAATAATTATTGAATATATTTATTATTTAATGGCTTAATATTTTAAGGAGATAATACAAGTTTGTGAATAATCTTGGTTAGGTAAAATTGACTTAAGTTACAATTTCAACATTACAGGTGCTGTAAAAAATGTTTTAACGACCGGAAAGCTGCAAACAACCTGCAACTAAAGTAACTTACGTTCCATTCGGTAAACTTTAATATTCCAATAAAATGTTTTAACAGGCCGAGTTAATCAACCGAGGAAAACCAAAACATCTGATCTTACTCATTAAACTTAGTTCCGTCTAAGATCAAAGTATTATATCCCAATATTATTATATTTTTCAGCGATAGGTAAAACATAAAATTGGTACAAAATAAGCAAGTAGCAAAATTGTAACAGCAAACTGCACAAACATCAACAAATCATAAATCAACTTGTTTAAAATTAAAATAAAACCATATTGACTTTGAGTTCAGTCAGTAACATGAAAATTCAATCTTTTGTTACAATGTTTTATTCACCACAAAACAAAAGATAAAATAACTTATACATTTATAATTTAACAACAAAACTACCTAAATTTTAGATAAATCAGTCACATGAAAATTATGCATATCTTCTTTGTAATAACAAAACATAAATCAATTTATAACACTTTAAGTAAACAAAAATCTACTCAACATTGACATCAATCAGCCCGATGAAACCTATATAGATGTTACAACAATCAAACATTAAAAGTTTATAAATATAACTCAATATATCAAATACAATGCTTCTAGTATACTCTATTACTCGGTAGTGTTATGAAAAGTAAAACCATTTAAAAGATACTCGTATAAATTTATAAATAACATCCTGTGTTCAATTGGGAAACAAATACGGAAAAAACACGAATTATTAAAATAATTCAAGTTAATAACAATTTTGGTGAAATACCTAACAACAAACCAACAATTTAAAAAAATATGGTTATTCACATGCAATATTTATTCAAAACCTTATTGAATATGGTAAATATCCCGTTTTGTATTTACTATTTTCCTACCTTCAATTGATGACGTCTTCTACATCAGTGTCTGCAACTTCTTTAGCGTTGCTAGTTTGCAAATTAAGATACTCCTCATGATACCCACGTGGGATAGCAATGGTTTTACAAAGCTTTACCATATCAGCATCTACAGCCATAAATCAGCAATAAATCGAGCAAAGAAAGGCACAGCCGTACCATCCTTTTTTCGAAGCCATTCAGGACATTTTCGATCCCCCTGTAACTTCGTTGTTGATAAAGCTAGAAGCCCGAGTTTTCAGTGACTAAGAGATCATAATATAACTAGTATAAATCCGAGTTACATTCAATTTGAACTTGTAGATTAAGAATTATTGAAAGTCAAAATTCTTTAATTTCATCACTGACTGACTGAATCAGTCCCAATCATCAAAATTCTAAGATACTTCTAGTAGACTCACAAGTTTCAAAGTTTTAACACAATTAGTGTTTCGCCAACAAAGCAAGGAAAAACTAAAAAAACCCGCGATTTCCGTCCCGTTTTCTAGATATACAAACTGCCACCCCCGGCGGGTTCGGGTATTGTCGAGGTGTGGGGGCTCAGTAACCCTGGCTCGGTCACCCACGGTGAAGCGAAGAAGAACCAGAGGAGGGACCGCTCGTCAGGGCTTTTGCCGATAAGCCGACGACATAGCGGCCAGCATGTAGGTTGCGGTGCTGCCTGGGCGACATCGCAAAGCCATACGATATCACAGTTGAAATTTGGAGGCCGCGGCGGGAGAGGAGTGCCGGTATTGCGGTGCGCCGCTCGCCCTACCTTCCGCGGCCTGGACGGGGTCACCACCGTCTGATGGCGGACGCGGAGGGGCCGCAGGGGAGGAGGAATGTCGGTATAGAGTCGGCCGCTCTCCCTATCTACTGCGGCCGAAAAATGGTAGGTGGCGGGGCAATTGACCTTGAGCTGTCACAAGGGGACTAAGGATGCCATACACGGGGTCGTCTGGCACCTATGTGTTGGTTCGGTCCCTGGGGTGATCACGGCGCACAGTGTGTTCTGGTGCACCGGTGATCAGGGGTACTTTCCAGAGCACGGTTCGGACAGCCGCGGCGGTTTCGTGGTGAGTGGTAACGCGTGCCCGTGTTCTCTATATTTAGCGGCATAAGAGGACACCGTGGAGTTTTATTGGGTTGGAGTCCCACATAACTTCTCTATCTTCCCGTAGTAGCGCAGTATGCATGAGCATTTAAACACGCTAAAAAAAAACAGATATAAAACTGCATAAGTAACTTTAAAATCCTATATAAATAGTCATCCATAGGATTACAAAGTTACTTTTACAGTTAATACAAATTTTCGTCACCTACACTGCTTATTTACGTAGATAGGTAAATAGTGAATTAATAAAGGTAGATACAGTTAGTCATAGATGATGCCTCCTTTAATATACCTTATACCTATACTATATTTATGAGTCAGCGCAGTATGTCGTATGCAAGTAAGAATACATTTATTTATTATATACTTTATTGTACACCACAAAATATGCACAGGAAACCGACTTCAAAAAAAGGAGGAGGTTCTCAATTTGTCGGAATCTTTTTTTATTGTATATTCCCCGATTACTCAAAGATTGGTGAAATGGATCTGATGAAGAAGAACACAGATGACCACTGGAACTTTACTGCTAAGTATGTCACGGGTATAAGATATATCGAATAATTAACCGACTATGATGAAGCAAAACTTAGCTACTTATAAATAAAAGGTACTGATGATAATAGTACCATCGAACTGATCTGATAATGAAGCCACTGGAACTCCGAAATAAAACAATGTATCCTAGTCGTGTTCGGGCTTATTGGAATATTCATGAGATATACTTTGGTTATAAATAATATTCATGGTAATTGGAGTTACCTACCAAAACTAAAAAGAGATAAAAAAAACTTCTTTTTGATAAAAAGTTTTTTAATTTTTATCCATACCAAAAAGTTTGTTGGTTTTGGGTTGGCATAACTCTATGACCCGGGGCGTCAAACCTTTGTATTCACCTTTGGTCGTCACGGTCAGAACTCTAACTCAGGCACTGTGTCTTGTATGAACGTACACGTAGCAAAATGAATAGGGATGTGAGGACCACAGCAGATGATGTTCGATTATGTTAGTTTTAGTCTACCCGCGTGGAAATATGATATGAAAATATTAATATGCCATGATGCTTGTAGTAATAGAAACTTTTGCAAAAAGAAAACGGATTTATTTCAAGTATCTAAAGGTTTGAAAGGAAGAAATATAAAAAATGTTAATTGCATTATACTTGCCAGACTTGGAACCTGTTGACAGACTGTCGCGGATCCTAAAACCTGCGAGCCAAGGGTTACCGCCCGATAATACAAAATCTATCAAAATCCCTACTGAAAAAATGTTATCGTTGGTCTCCAAAATATTACGAAAAGTTTTTTTTCTTTCCAAAGGGTTGATCCGGTCATTTCCCTTGGTAAACCTTTACAAATTTTATAAGTAAAAATTTCCTTTTACGTATATACCAGTATTATACAAATGGATGGAAAAACACATGAAGATCTCGTAACAAAGTAGGTAATAATAGTCGCAGAGTCGATCTTCAAGATTAAGCAATGTTTGCCGAGGTCGGTCTCTGAATGGGTGACCACACAAGAACTCACGGAACAACACACACACACGGAAAACACTTATTAAAAGACAAACTAAAAAAAAGGTAAATTTTCAGTATCACTGAAAACGTAAAGTCATCGGCTGTCATTTCAAAACCTTTGACAGTCAATACGGGTAGTCAGAAGGCAGAAAATCAAACCAAAGTCTTACGAAGGGGTATCGTGCTACCCAGTTACTGAGTTGTGGAGGCCAGAAAGGCAAGGCACGATTCTTGTAAAATGCTGGGATTTAGCAACAGCCGAGTTAACTAAAAACCCAATCCAAATTGATTATGTTTAGAATAATACAATAATAAATACGTTATTCAAACAAAGCTATTTAATTATGCTAACCTCAATTTCACCTGACAATACTGACATAAACAATTAACTCCCAAATAATTTGAATGAAGGATTCATTATTAGTTCAATATGTGAGGCCATAATTGTATTATTACCGTTAGCTTCAATATTAATAATGATTAGGGCGGGTGCAAACGATCAATAGAAATTTGTTCATGATTTATTGCTCGTCAAATCTGACCACAAAAGGATGATCCGAGAAAAATGCAAGAGTTTGTGGTAAGGGCTAAAAAACATGCTATTGGAATTGAAAGTTTTACGATTGCTTTATAGCGTTCTCCTTTAGTTTGGTGTGAAATGTTCATTTGAAATATGTAGAATCTTTTCATGAGTGGTTATTAAAATTAACATTACTTTAAGAGCCCTTTTTAGTGGGCTTACTAAAAGGTTCCCGAAGACAGGCGCGAATGCGGTAACGAGCAACGATGCAACATGCCTTTTTATAAGAATACAATTTCTATGAAAAATGGTCGTCACATTGCTGTCGTATCTTTGTCGCATTATCGTTTCAGGCTTGTCCGTGGGAGCCATCAACACTTGCACGATAGTACCCAAGTCAATTCACGAAAACACACCAAAAGCTGTAAAATTAAAACACAAGTGTACAACACGTACAAACATCATTTAAATGCCTGACACCATACAGATCCCCAACCAGCCATAACATTTCAAATTTAAACCCAATCGCCTAAAAAATATATCAGATAAAATCATTGAAACAAATAATATAATATCACGCTCAGTTATCAGAGTTCACGTTTCGACAATTTGCAAATGGCGGGCGCTGGAAAGGCATGAGCCGTGCTATTTATCACCCATTTCTCTGCCTATCAATGGAATGGATATCGGACGTTAATGGGTGGACCACAATATAGAAAGGGGACAGACATTCCAGTACTGGCGAGCGATCTAAGAATCTTCAGAATATGAAATCAAAGTCAAATCATTTATTTCAATTAAGCCATTAAGCGGCTTTACAAAGTCATTTTTTTTGTGAAATAATTATAATAAGTAATTCATTCTATTATCAATTCGCAAAAATAGTTTGTTATGGAAAAAAGCGGACAAAAACGCCTCACATATGAGGAGTTTCTTGCCCATTTTTCTCTTTTTTTCATTGCCTTGAAATCGTTTGTCGAAAGAATGATTTCGAACTTTGTGGTTGTTGAGTTTCTACATATTCTCTTTATAGGAAACAATTCTCTGGAATAAACAATTTAATTCTATTTTTCTTACTTATACGAGAAGCTGATATAATAATAGTGAATAATTGAAATAAATGAGCTGGCTTTGACATTTGAATACCATGAGGTTAAAGGAGCGGTTATTGTAATAATCAATTTCTGTAACTAAAGCGTCAAGCTTTTACCCACTTCTCACCTCAAAACTGATCAATTTTCTGTAGATCACTGAAAGAAAGATTACATATTATAAAATGGCGCCTGTATTTCCCGACAAAACATGACTCCGTACTACGAGAAATTCCAGATGAAAAACTCAATAACAAAGTGTTCCCACTGACGACTCAGGCATCGAACCCAGGTCATGACGCCCTCAGAGCGGTAACATGAGGCTCTCTCAGCAGTAACATGAGGCCCTCATAGCAGTAACATGAGGCCCTCTCAGCAGTAACATGAGGCCCTCACAGCAGTAACGCTTGCAAAAACTAGACTAACCAGGCAATCAGAAAGATTACAGTTTGTGTTTAACTGTTCTATGTAATAAAATATCAGCCTTCTGATCCCTACAACTTGCAGTGGCTCCACAAAGCCGGACCTCTTGTACAAAGCATGTTTTCCGGCATTTTTCAATACCGAGAATATTTCAGTTCCAAGTTCATTGTGGGTTTTTTCAGACAGTACCTTTTTTATTTTTTTGGGTCGGCTTGACCGTGTAATTTCGGGTCCAGAATAATAGTACGGTATCTTATTTATCCTCGTAGGGGTACGATTGTCAGCAACGGGACCGTAAAAAAATAACTTGTAAAGGTGAACGCGCACCTGTCCGCGCCGCAGTGATCGCCTTTTCTCAAGGTCCACTTCTGTACATCTTGAACTTTATTTTCATACCGATACGGGTGATGTTTCCGCGCCGCCCGCATCTCCTGCCGAATCTGATGAAATTATCCGCACGCGGTGGTGGAATCCGTATACCTACAGCATTTTGCTGAAATGCGGCTCGTGCGGCGCGGATAGGTGCGCGAGGCTGCATACGATTTCATATAAAGATTTATTAAATGCGATAACTGCGGCGCGTGCGGCTCCTGCGGCGCGTGATGGGTTACGTAACCCACCACGCGGGTCCTTCCTACGTCCTCGAAAACCTTCGAGACCTACGTCCCAGCAGTGGGAACATTAAAAGGCTATTGACGATGAATATTATAAATGTGCAAGTTGCGGTTAGTTGCAGTTGCGGTTGTGGGGTTGCGGTTGCGTTGTTAGAGGAGTTGTATTGTTGTTGTGTGTTGTTTGTGCAATGACGCAAAACCGGCTGAACGGATTTGTATAAAATTTTACACACAGATGGTATAATCTGGATTAATATAAGACTATTTATAATGTTCTCTTGGGGCACAGATAATATAATACTAGCATACAGATGCCTCATCTCATACAAAGAAACCGCGCCGACGTAACTTGCGTTTTTTGTCTGAAATTCTGATTATTTTTTGTACATCGATCGCGTTCGGTTCCGTTACACGCCGATAAATAGATGGTGTTAGCAGCAACTTGCAAGTAAAACGGTTAACTCGGTTCATGAATATTTTTCTTTAAATACAGTTACGATTTCTTTTATAGTATTTATTTGCACGTTTTTACAGTTTCATTGCATCAAAATGTCTTACAATACAAATTCAAACAATTGAGTGGAATGCCTCAGAAATTTTAAACGGTGCCATCTATTGGCATCAATTTTAAATGACTAATCTTTGAATTGTGAGTTAAGAGCCCAATATTCCATAATTTTGTGCTTAGGAGAGTTGACTAAACAAGAACATTCAATTTTTATGTTAAATTCCAGAAAATGTTAGTTTTAAACACAATTCAAGATTTATTTGAACTAAATTTTCATTCTTAGCACTGGGACACCGTGCTTGGGATAATACACACATTTATTTATTTATTTATTAAAACTTCATGCAACATACAGGTACATAGGTGGACTTAATGCCTGAGGCATTCTCTACACTGAGAAAAATTTCCTCTGCCGCACTACGTAAAATAAGGACAAAAATCGACCACAATGACGTGTGTAACCCGGTCCATTACGTGTAAGTAGTCAGTCATACGTAGTCGGCATACTGACGCTCATCATGAAGCGGGTTACGTAATTTACTCGTGGTCGATTTTTGTACGTACGTACGTAGCCCGACATCCGGCTACGTAATACGTAGTGCGCCAGTCGCACTGAATACTCCTGAAACTACGAATGCAACACCTGTATACTATTGTTGCGGGCGCAGTAGAACTCGGTGAACCTTACGTGTGTACCATGGCGGCTTACGTACGATACTGTAGCGGGCATAGTAAATAATGATGAGCCATATGTGTGCACCGCGGTGGCATACGCACTATACTGTGGCGGACACAGTAAATCACGATGAGCCGTACGTGTGTACCACGGCGGCATACGTACGATACTGTGGCGGACACAGTAAATCACGATGAGCCGTACGTGTGTACTACGGCGGCATACGTACGATACTGTAGCGGGCTTAGTAAAGCACGGTGAGACATACTTGTACACCACGGCGGCATACTTACGATACTATGGCGGACACGGTGAATCATGGTGAGACATACGTTTACACCACGGCAGCATACTTACGATACTATGGCGGACACAGTGAATCATGGTGCGTCATACGTGTTCATCATGGCGGCATACGTAGTATACTGTGGCAGGCACAGTAAAGCATGATGTATCAGACGTATTAACTGTCGTAGTAGAGGTAAGGTACCGTTGCCGGTACAGTAAGGCATGATGAACCGTGCGTATGTACGACGGCAGTGGACGTACGATACTGGTGCGGGACCAGTAAAGCACGGTGAACCATACTTATGTACCACGCTAGCGTACGTACGATACTGCTGCGGGTATAGTAAGGCATGGTGCACTATACGTGTTACGTATGGCACACCATGCCTTACGATACTCGCACCTGTACTTTCCTTATGCTGGCGCATGGTACATACAAAGGTGTTCAGATACTTATTTTGAATATTGAACACTCAAAGTCAATGCAATTTAGAAATGTATAGTTTAAATACTGCAGGGAGTTTTGAATAAAAATATGAAAACCCCCTGCAATATTTAAACTATACATTTTTACGAAAATGTAATAAACCACAGACCTAGATATTAGTTTCTCGATCGTGTCTACAAAATTTCATTGACTTTCGAGTGTTTAATATTCAAAATAAGTATCTTAACACATTTGTATGTACCATGCGCCAGCATAAGGAAAATACAGGTGCGAGTATCGTAAGGCATGGTGTGCCATACGTAACACGTATAGTGCACCATGCCTTACTATACCCGCAGCAGTATCGTACGTACGCTAGCATGGTACATAAGTATGGTTCGATGGAACTCCTCAAATATTATAGGCAAACGGTTTGCGTGCTACATCGCCCGGTTCTTGAGCAGGCGGTCGAGCGATGCGGGGCAGAGGGGATGGGACGGGGCAAGGAAAGAACGCTCGCTGACTTGCCGAGCTTTAAATTCGCTGTTAATTACTTTTAACGACGATATCTCTAAAACTAATACATCTGATTGATATAGTGTAAAGGGCAATTTTAAGTAAATAGACATAAAAGATTCATATTATTTATTTTCAATCGTAAAATTAAATTTTTAATAATAGATAATAAAAATTAGACATACAAAAAAAAACACAAGCTTAATTATTGTCAGTCACATAATTAATTGTCAGTCTCCGGGTAACAAGCTCCTATCAATTGAAATACTTTAAATGCACAGACTACAGCTGTTACTAATTTGTTGAAACTATACAATGTGTCATTTATTACCACATATGCTACTTTTACCTCAGTAACGGTAGGGCCAACAAAAATTACGTAGGGTTGAACTGTGCGGCCTAGCCTCTGCAGGTTCTCCTTTTTTTGAATGATCTTGTTGGTAACGTCGGCTTCAGAAGCAGCTTGCGATATATAGCCGTCGCATACCTCGGCTCTGGATGGCTTCCACGCTGGCTTTCCTTTCATTTTCCGTGCAGGTGAAATGTTGATGAGATAAGCCAGCAACATCAAAGCAACATTGCTAGATGTCTCTGGTTCATCTTCTGTATTCAAAGAAAAAAAAAGATTCGGTTAATTTTTGAGACTTAATTTTACGAAGGTTTAACCTTCAACTAAAATAAAAATAAAAAACACTATGGACGTCATTTTTTCAATACACTAACTGAGCGGCTCAGTGCTGAGGGGAAGGGGGAAGTCACAAATCTGTGCGATTTCTAGAATGGGCGGGGACTGAGACTCCAATCCATAGTTAAAGGTTAATAATAAGAACTAATATTAGAGCAAAACTTCTTACCGTCAGTCAGTGCAACTATATTTGCTATTTTTGTTCTCGTGTCTTGGTCTCTAATTTTTCGTAATTTTAATGAAGCATATTTTATAATTTCTTCTTTTTTGAGGGTGATGGAGGAAAATAATTTGTTTTCCTTTCCCGGATACAGACGACTGAAATCGTTCATTATCTGAAAAAAAGAATGCAATAAATGTACGGTATGTTATTTCCACTGGTGAGAAAGGTCCGGATCGCTACCACAGAGGTTATTGGGTTGTTGAGCGAGAACTAGAATAGCTTTAGCTTGTCTCTTTTAGTGCCTGCACAATATCTCGTTCTGCTATGTCGGCAGCGCGCGAGTGTTGCAAGTGACTAGAGTCTGTGCGAAAAGAGAGGAATCGTGGCAGATACGGTAACAAACATTATGAATTTTACATGGCAATCGAAATTCAGATACTTGTCTTATAACCCATCGTTTTCACTAAGGTATAGTACATGTATTTTACAAATTGAATGCAATGTTTTCGTTTTTGCATGTATTAAATATGTTTTATACAAAACATGTTATGAAACTATATTACATGTATAAAACTTTTTGTAAGTATAAAAAACTTGTATGAAACTTATTGGTTGAAAACTTCTAGTCGCCTACATGTTTATGATCTCATGTACAGAAATTGCAATAAAATAAACAATAATTGTCTAAACCACGTTTGTATTTTGTAGGTGAGAACGCTGTCAATGTATCAGACGAGTTAATACATGTCACAGACTTCATTGTAAACGCAAATGTGTTTTATACTTGTAAAAATACTTGTTGGCTACACAGTTGAACGAAGTAATGTTTGAGACAGTTTTGACAAGTATTCTACAAGTTTTTTATATTTGATTATGTAAAAAAAAACTTTTTGCAAAAAAATACTACCAACTTCCAAATACAAAACTACAAAGTGAAAAATAACTTAATTTTTTGAAGTCGGTGTTTTTCGTAGGTACCATTTTTTTTGCGTTTTGGACACCGACTTCAAAAAATTAAGTTATTTTTCACTTTGTAGTTTTGTATTTGGAAGTCGGTAGTATTTTTTTGCAAAAAGTTTTTTATTTTTCACTTTTTTGTTGTACGTACCTAATAGGCAAGTTAGTAAGGGAACTATTTCGACAGAATAGATTTCATGAAACTTGAACATGACCGGTGAAATGAGAGATCTGCTTACCCCATAAGAGCGAACTGGCGTGATGTTATGTTATGAAATGTTATAAACAACAAACAGACATGCGATTGCAGCAAAAGGAAATTTTCTTCGCACAATTGTTTTCAAGTTGGTGGTGTATTAGCAGCTGGCTCAATTTCCTTCGGGAACCCTCCGTGAGTAAGCCTCCTTTTCCCTCTTTGAGTATTGCTCTGCCGTCTAAACTTTCCTGTATGTAAAACACAAACACAATAAGTTGTTGAACAAATTGATAAATGAATGAGTAAATGGTCCAGTTGGAGTATAGCCTTCGGGGCTCTATGAGCAGTCAATAAAACAAAAAAAATATAGAATTGTGTAAGGTAAATGTATCAAACTTATTACGACACTCATCTGCCGTGTGACCAAACTTTTTGCAAAAAGTGCATCGAGGTCGAGTTCGCTTTAGTTTTGTATTTTCATACGAACTAGGGTCAGATGTAGCACATGAAGGGTTAATATTGGATACTGTCGCAGCTGAAGGGTTAAACATGGAACTACTATTTTTAGAACTTTGTGTTGTTATTTTGTGATTATTAGCATGACTTTTATTATTATCGAATGGACAATCGGATTGCGTTGCAGGTTTAGTTATAGGTAAACAAACACTTACCTCCGCCAGGGACTCTTCTACAAACCTTACTTTCTCGATAAATTTTTCTCTCTATATCTATCTCATTGCGGGCGGCGCCGTCGAAGCGTGCCGTACACTTCGCGAAGTTGCCGGGGCGTGGCTGGGGCATCTCGAACGGGTTAGGTGTCGAGCTACTTGCGCTGGCGTCTGGTATGTTGGAGTGGTTGTATGGACGTCACGAGGTGGTTCACCTGCTGGTCGGTGAAAGTCATACCCGTTGGCGGCGATTCGTCTTCCGCACTGCATTCGTCTTCGTCGTTTTTTCTTGCTCGTGTTTTCCTCGGCGACGGCATCATGTCGGGCCGGCGGCAAAAGGACGGCGAACTACTTCAGCACGGGGTTCACACGCACACTGGATAGGTATTTCGCGCGTACGCGTATCTCGTTTTCGTATCGTTTTATATGTCACCCACTGAGTTTAATAGTTAGTTATCTATTGTACACGAAGTTGGCTCCACGAGTTGGGCGTCACTGTAAGGGCTTTTTCTTCGGGGCACGAGATAAATAAGGTGAAAACTTTAGTTCAAGCCAAACTTCGAATATTCAAAAACATTATCGTCACATACACTGATGACAAACACGAACATTGGTTGGAAAGTTATATATAATAGTTTAACAGTGGGGAAAAGATACGCGACTGAGCGAGTTCGTGCCGGTGGCGCGGAGGCGCAGAAGACGTGTGTCGCGGTGCGCAGCGTGCGAGTCACTCTCTGTTTCAATCGCGAGCGGCGCGCGGGCCTTTTGGTGTTGTAGAATGAGGAATGATGTCCACGTTGCGAATTTAGGTGTTGTAGTATGACGAGCCGATGTCCAATGTCCATAATATTATTTTAAGAAGATTATTTTTTTTTTATTAAAAATTTATGAAAGCAGAAGTTCGCGTGCTACAATTGTAAAATTATTTTTTTTGGATTACCGATGATCCCTCCTTTTTTGCTCTTATTTAATTAAGGATACCCGTAAAAACAATTTAGGCTTTGTACACTTTTTTCGTAAAATGCATATTTTTCAAGTAATTTAACTTTGAAGATTTTTTTACTTTTTTTTAATAATTAAATATATCGTGATAATAATTAAATAATTGTCATTTTGCTCTTATTTAATTAAGGATACCCGTAAAAACAATTTAGGCTTTGTACACTTTTTTCGTAAAATGCATATTTTTCAAGTAATTTAACTTTGAAGATTTTTTTACTTTTTTTTAATAATTAAATATATCGTTATAATAATTAAATAACTGTCAGTAGGGGACACATCATGCCCATGACATAAATTAATGGGGACAATGATCGAAAAACGATCAATATGTATTTAACGAAAAAAAAATTATAAGTTTAAACATGTTCCTATATGTGCCCTAAATCGAATAAGAGGACAAAAGTCATCGGTAACTGATTTTTTTTTTTAATTTAAAATGTTTTTAAGTCTTTTTTCCCATAGCATCCTACAGGCAACACTCCAACTGATTCCAACGAATTGAGAACTTCCTCCTTTTTAGAGTCGGTTAAATGCCGCGCAGTTATCGATGCCATACACGTTCGATTCGATCGTTCAATTGGCATGATACTGCTGATTGGATCCAATCTTGCAGTTCGTCCATATACCTACACCATACACGATTAATTCTAACTGTCCAATCGGACAAATAAAGAAAAATGGGATCGCCTACTACGATTGTCTACGATGGTGCGGAACCCTTCATGCACGAGTCCGACTCGCACTTGGCCGGTTTTTCAAGCCAAGCCATAACGCTGGCGAGAATAGAGCGCCCGTATAAATTGAAATCAGGAAAAATGCTGTTTCTATATCTGTTACTATAACTACACATTATATAACAACACGCCTACATATTATTATTGCTGCTATTTTTGTTGGGGTACCAGACAGCAACCTAAGTAGTAACATTAATCTACCTGACAAATAAATTTCTCATGTGGTTTTCTTTCAAGAAAAACTATTAAACTAATGTGTTACCGGTTTCAGCGGGTCGATAGTATCTGGATCGATGACCGCGTTCCTAAAGACGTTGGAAGATCTTTCACAAAAATGGACAACTTATAACAATTTGATGAAGGTCGCAAGAATCTTTTGGATACCAGAAGTTCAGATTGATATTGCAATGATCCTTGGAGCAGGCCTTCTTCCAGTAGTGGACGTCTTTCGGCTGAATAGTGATGATCCTGTTTCTGAAAAGAAAATTATCAACGCGTTAAAATGAAACACAGTTTACGTTAACGTGTTAGACAATTCTTTTTTTTTAATGTGGAATTGTATTTAGCCGCGTTGTGCGATATTTAGTAGGGGCAAAACTTATGGGTTCGCTTCACCGACATGCTAATGTGACGTTTTAAGTTTTCACTTTTGTTGTGATGACTGCCTAGTTGATGGTTAGCGATGTTGTGGTCGACGGTGAACCACGCCTGCATGGAAAGTAATCTATTATTTCTTCGGTCGTGTGCCCGTTATTACCAAACAAATAAAAATAAAAAAAAGTCGTGTGGCACTCGGGGACTGCCGCGGTAAAGCTATTGCATAGCATTTATTCTAGATCCAGTCCTGGAAAATGCGTCAAAAAAATTAAAAACGTTAAAAGCTCGAAAACGTAGCGAGCCAAACCCGCACAAAAATACCCTTATTCACATTGAAATAAGGTTGCTTTTCTTTGACAAGCAAAAGTGACCCTTATTCTCATTAGCATAAGGTCCACATTGATCACCATTGTCACAGAAACAGCTCAGAGAGACCGATAAAAGGCAAAAAAATTACGACCAACAAAAATTTTAAAACCCTTATATCTCAGAAACGGTTGGAGTTAGCGCATTTCTGACAAAAAAATTGCCCCACTGCCCTCTGCTACTTCATCCAGGAGAACAAGATAGGTTTCCCCCCCCCCCCCCTTAAAAGTTTACCTACCCCCGCAAAAAAATTTTTCATTCTAAAAATACCAACACGGAAATCGAAAACACGTGCAACAAACCACCCTCCCCCCGCCCCCCTGCCCCTCACCACTCAGATTCCACAGAATTCAAAAACCTTATTAAAAACAAAACAAAAATACCCTTATTCACATTGAAATAAGGTCGCTTTTCTTTGACAAGCAAAAGTGACCCTTATTTTCATTAGCATAAGGTCCACATTGATGGACAGTGGGGAGCGTGAGGTTTTTTCGTTACGGAATTTCTGGATTCGGTCCCCGCGCTCAAGAACCGCGAAAGAAGCTATGCAATAGCTTAAAAAACATTGTATCTTGCGTAGATCCACGTTTTAAACACACGAATGGTTACAAGCCCCCAGGTGTATCAGATAATACAGACGCCGGCAGGGATTTGTTAAAGCTATTTTGAGGTGTTAATTTCCAAAAAAGGTTACAGCTTGTGGTACGGGAAACTGAAATAATACTCGCTTCTTCTCCGTATGAAAAATCAGACATTTTCCCAGCACTGAGATATTGTTTTATCTAAAAGAGAATTTACAGATTTTTACGTATAAAGTGGTAAGGCTCTGCAAATGAAACCAAATTAATTTTATTTTCCATTAAGTCTGCTGAGGGAAGGAGTCAATTTTGCATGCCATATTTATTTAAATAAAAAATGCATAAACGTGTGCGATGATATTTAAAAAATATGAAAACGACATGTGACCTAACAGAATTGGGTTCACTCTGAAGTTTATATATTATATTGATTTGATTGTACCTTTTTATTATTTTTTATCTTGGATTAATGCTGATGCATGCGCTACCACGGGGAGATAGCGCAGTTATGTTCGAGTCCAACCCACTAAAACTCCACGGTCTCCTCCTGTGCCACTTATGGTGGGAATTAGGGTACGCGTTAGCACTCACCGCGAACCCGCTGCGGCTGTCCGTCACCGAGGGTGTCTCTGAGGAGTATCCCCCATCACCGGCGCACCATAACAAACTGTGCGCCGTGACCACCTCCAGGGACCAAACCAGCACATGGGTGCCAAATATTATCAGTATTCGTAAGAAGCTTATTGTGTCTTTGTACCTATATATTGTTGGTCTAATGGTCACAAGATTCTGGATAATACCCGGGGCGGGGACGGTGTTATTGGGGTTTTCCATCTGGAATTTCTCAGTAGCAGTCTGGAGTCTAGATTTGTGGCCGGTTGATGGCAATAGGCTCGCCCCCTATTACATGGGACTTAAAATAACTGGCAAAGTGACGGTGTACCATAGGTGCACTTCTCCCCATCCCTTCGGGGTTTGCAGATGGGATTTTATGTTATGTACGCTTCTACGTTTCAATTATTAGGTGTTACCAGATATCACGTAAAAATTCAGAAACGCGAGACATCATCAGCCTTTTTCATGTTCCCACTGCTGGGATACAGGCCTCCTCTCTGTGAGAGAGGGAATGGGCCTTAATCATGATGGTGGTTAATCATGATGATTGAGCTGATTGGTGCCAATCCATGCGTCATGTTCGTGAACGACCATTCATTGAGATTGGTCATAACTTAGCTGCTTCGGCCTGCTTTTAATTGCGTACTTATTTTATTTTTGAATTGTTCGTTTTAGTCTAGACGCTTTTAAGTGCACGTCTTTTTACATCGTTCTCACATATGTATTTTTCCAACAAGAATGATGTAACCAAATAATTGTAATTCAAATTTATGTAAAAGAGTGTCCGTGGAGTTTCTTGCACATTCTTCTCCATATACGCTTGTGCAACTAGATACATATTTTGTTTGAGAATTCAAAAGTACCTATAAGATTTTTTTGAAAAAAACTGAATTTGAATCCACCACGCGGGCCCAGTGCGGACAGGTGGATGTCACATGTCTTCGAGTTTTTGGTTTTAGGACATGGAAGTTTCTCTTCACCGTTTTGAGAGCACTGGTGATGAAATAATTAACAAAAAGTAAGGCGAGATCGTTACCACTGGGTCACTACTCTCAACGCAAATGCGAAACGCTAGACACTTATGAATTCTTTTGAAATCACAACTTTGACTTCATTAGACCAAATAATATACGAGTATATTATTAATCTATTTGTGGAGGCTTGTTATTAGCAATTTATTAATATTACATTCTTTACGACATTGGTTTGGTAGTCTGTAAGCCTTCTTTAAAATAAAATAAATAAATAAATATACGAGTATATTGAATAGCCTATCATTAAATATAAAAAATACGGACGCCATTTGTATTGTATTATTAAACCGAAATACCAATTACGCAGAAAATAAGTCTCGTTTATATAAAAATTCCCTCGAATCGTAATAAAATTATTAATTTGCCAAATTATCGAAGTTTGAAATTGAAGCCAAGTTTTAATTACCGGCGTTAAATCAGCCCGAATGGAATGCCAGCTAAATTGTACATATTGGCATAATTAATATTGGTTAATGAGCCCTTAATGTGTCGCTAAACGGGTTTGAAATAAAAAAACAAGATTTATATTAAACCTAGACAGGCATCGGCCCTGGCGGGCCCATTTGCTGACATCTCAATTAGGCGCGCGTGGAACACTACGCACCGTCGACTCGGGACTGGTCTTTATCGGACGGCGAGCTACCCATTACTTGCCGTCCGCAAAACCGTGCCTACGTTGGCCGGGAATTAGCTTGCGACTCCCAACGCACCTCCTGCGGTGGCTAGGGGCGTGTCCGTTGCATCTCCCTCTAGCGTTCCGCCTCCTCCTTTGCGAGCATTACTGCTTCACAGAAGGAGGAGACAGCTTCCCAAGTCCTCTCGCTCCGTACCATGACCTGGACCAGGGCCAGACGCGAGAGGACACCTGGATTTGAGTCAAGTTCAACTTGCAAGATCTGTTTACTGACACAGAGAAAGGTGAAACTATAATAATAATAACTGTGCCCGCGGCTTTGCTACCATCAACTGCCTTCCCTACCCTACCGTACTTACTTACCTGCCTTACCTACCTTCCTACCTACCATACTTACCTGCCCGACCTACCTACCCAATTATTTTTCTAGCGTAATTCTTCCGCGGAGAATCTTAATACCGCTATTCAGAAAAAGATGTAAAATGCACAACGCCATCTATCGAATATGAAGTACAACTGTCCGAGTATCGGAATTGCGTGTGTTGTGATATTTTACTTCTAGAACACTTTAAATTCATCTAACTTTTGATAGAGTGAACCGATTGCGATGAAATAAAAACTAAGTAATACTTCAAGTTAATTTTTATGTATAAAAGTTATCCATATTAGTTTCGTAAATTTCTCGCGATGTGCGCACAACTAAATAGACGAAAAAAAAAAACCTTTAACACTCTGATTACTTTTTGTTGGCAGTATTTTCGATGTAGAATAACGACTTTTCTACAGATTTAATATAATTATGTATTGATGAAATTGATTAATGAGCGTGTAAGAACTTGATTTAAGCATTATTCTTTGAGCTAAACACAGCCCTCGATGACCCCGTGTATGCTACCCTATTTGATTATACCTACCTATTGAATATTGTCAGTATTCGCAAGAAGCTTATTGTGTCTTTGTACCTATATATTGTTGGTCTAATGATCACAAGATTCTGGGTTCGATACCAGGGTCGGGTTTAGTGTTATTAGGGTTTTTCATCTGGAATTTCTCAGTAGCAGGCCAGAGTCTAGATTTGTGCCCGGTTGATATGCTCACCCCATATTACATGGGACTTAAAAATAACTGGCAAAGAGACGGTGTACCAAAGGTGCACTTCTGCCCATCCCTTCGGGGTTTACAGGTGAGATGTTATGTTATGTATGCTTCTACGGTTCAATTACTTGGTGTTATCAGATATCACGTGAAAATTCAGAAACGCGAGACATCATCAGCCTTTTTCATGTTCCCACTGCTGGGACACAGGCCTCCTCTCTGTGAGAGAGGGAATGGGCCTTAATCATGATGGTGGTTAGTCATGATGATGGTTGAGCTGAGTGGTGCCAATCCATGCGTCATGTTCATGAACGGGCGCCATCAGTTGGGATCGGTCATAACTTAGCTGCTCCGGCCTGCTTTTAATTGCGTACTTATTTCATTTTTGCAGTAGAATAACGACTTTTCTGCAGATTTAATATAATTATGTATTGATGAGCGTGTAAGAACTTGATGTAAGCATTATTCTTTGAGCTAAAAAACAGTGCGAAGAAAACTATGTTTAAATTTAATACACGAGGGAAGGCCGATAAGTTCGTGGCACATTTTGATTAAAAAGAATATGTATTTTAAGGAAAATATCCCGCAAACTATTGGACCGTCATATGTAACCTAGTACCTATTCAAAACGCCTAACAAACTCACATTCAATTCGATGCTTCAATATAACACATATTCAAAAAATACACAAACAAGATAATCTCAAAACCACGTATCTAACTTTGCAATAAATTGACAAACTCACGATCAATAAAAATATCATGATAGAATTACAGCTCGTTTACAAGCTGAAATTGTGTAAAATAAACACATTTGGAAGGGCGTGTAATCAAATATGTAGCACCTCCGTCACCGAAGTAATCACCGATGCCTTTGGAAGCTAGCGATCGACTTCATTATGTCGAGCGTCAAGATGCTGATTATGGATGCCGTCTTACCATACTGATCTTGGAGTGGTAGGTTTAAAGAGAGAGGTGTAGTGGTTGGTGGAAAGTCTATAGAGAAGGAAAAACATAGTTTAATAATGATGTAATAAAAGTGTCTATTTAGTTTTGAGTACTATTTCTCAACTTCTAATACACATTTAGCTGGGCAGCTTAGAAGGGCTTTCTTACTTTATTTTCCCGAATCATAGGTATCACAGTAATAACCATATGTAACCTGTGTACGTATATATAATAATATGAATTAAACGCAATTTAAAATGAAACGGCTTTCGGTACAGCGCAAATAGCATACATTGATAAGTACTATCTTCCAAATTCTACTTTTAAATTGGAATAATAACAGGAGAACCGTCGAAAAAACCATAGAAAAGTTGCCCTATTCAAAATATTGCATCGAAATATTATATTCAGAGTTTGATGTAACAAATTCGCTGAAAATATCTAGAACCCGAGAATCAATTTGATAAATTTAAAAATAGACAGATTGAATTGAAAAATGTCGATATTCATGATTTTATTAGAGTGTATTTAGTTTACATTAAAGTACAAAATGATACACATTCAAAGTAACAGACCCAGTACTGGATAAATATAAATATGTTATAAGAAACAAGCGATGGAGTAACAATATCAAATTTGAATGGCATTTTATCGTACGATAAGGGTCCAGTTCCAAAAGTCCCTAAAGTCCCATCGTGGGTTTATTGAATGAGTATTGGATACTTAATACTTATACCTACAACTCTGCTTACAATCATCTCCTAACAGGTATTATCAAACGATTCAAAACCTAACGTGAAATAGCAGCGTCATCCTCTAACTAGTGCTTCATCGGAGATAATTTGACGTTAACATACCGACAAGCCATCGCTCATCGTTCCATCACTATTCGAACAGTGGCGCGCACTTTATGCTACTATATGCGGCGCACATTTGACTGCTGATATCCGTCAACCACATCCTATGATGTAGACACTCGAATGTTCTTGATCTGAATGCAGTAACCGATAAAATAAATGTATGAGCAATTCTATGGAATGATTGAATTGATGATGTTTGATTTTTAATTTTTACTTTAATAATTATTTCTATTTTTATGCACCTGCCATGTTATCTCACCACCATCCTTGGTTGACAGTCCGCCTATGTACCTGTATGTTGCATGAAGTTTTAATAAATAAATAAATTGAAATCGGCAAAAAATCTTTTTATTTTTTAAAGATAAGGAAAAAACAATAAAATAAAAAAACTCATTGTCTGAATAAATAATCATTTAGTCACTGTAGTGTTGTTTCTATTTTTATTTTTTTGTGTTTTTTATTTTTTATGTCATCCTTACACGATTTGTGACACCGATTTGGTACCGAGAAGACACTAAACCATGAAGCCATAGATTGGGAATTTCATCCCTTTCTTTTTTAACAGAAAGTGTGCTATGCAATTGAAATACTCTTGAATAGCAAGTAGAATTAAGATGCTTATCCTGACATTTTCAGTGTTGTTTGAATTTTCAGACTTGTATTGTAATAATTCTAGACCTAGATATTTAAGTAAAGGCCAATATTAAGATCTTGATCTATAACTTTGTTTGAGTTTTCTTTATCAAACGGTCTCAGCAATACTATACTCATCTAGAATAAATTTTACTAGTATAAGTTTAGGCATGCTGTATCAGTATCATTATTCAATCAAAGAGCATTCACACAAAGAACTCAATGAGAGCAAATGTTAATAAATTAAATAATTATAATCACATTCAGAACACCACAGATTTGTGATAATGCTTCCTTCAGAACAGAGCTGATTTAACTCGAGACGCTCGAAGCTTAGTTTAACAAAGAGCTACACTTTTTACACAATGCCTACAATGCAATACTTTATGAAAATCTGAAACTTCAGTAGAACTTCAGAATTAACTGGGGAGCAAGTGTATGCTCGAAAAGTTGGCGCAAGATGCCGGAAAAATCTCGGATTTGCCACGATGTGTGTAGGTATAGTATGCGGATCAAAACTCTCAGCTATGGAAGGCATCTCATCATAAAATGCTCTTAGTTCTGCGTAAGTTTACTAAGTCAAGTACTGATCTTAACTAATATTATAAAAGTGAGCCCGAATTTTCTGAGTTTGTTCAGACGTGTAGGGGAATCTCTGGAACCACTACACCTATTTGAAAATATCTTTCAACATTTAAAAGGTATATTATTCCAGATGGTTATAGGCTATAAATTATAATGACTCAGGCTAAGGCTATGAATGCTATGATTGCCATAAATTGTGTTCATCGCACAATTAACAAGCACGAATTTTATTTTTTATTTTTTTATAAACTATTGGCTAGCGTTGGACCACCATCTCGCCTGATGTTAAGCGATGATGTGGTCTACGGTGAAGCACGCTTGCCTAGAAGAAACCTATTCACTCTTGACTTAAAGACCCCTAGGTTGTAGTTATCAGGGAACAAAGACTCCGGAAGGGAATTGCACTCCTTAGCTGTGCGCACAATGAAAGTATTAGCAAAACGCTTTGTGCGTATGGGAGGGATGTCTACCATGTACCGATGGCGCATGGCCGTACGTCTTGTAGTCCGATGATGGAAAGGGCTAGGCGGAATAAAATTGTGCAGTTCCGTCGCACACTCCCCGAAATGTAACCGATAAAAAACCGACAGACTGGCGACTCGGCGTCGATGTTCGAGGCTCTGGAGCTTTGATGCGATCAGTACATCGTTGCCAATAAGCCTTTTGACCCGTCTGTCAATCGACCCAAGTGCATCAAGCTGATATTTGGCAGATCCATCTCAGAGGTGAGAGCAGTACTCCATGCATGACCGAACTTGTGCTTTATACAAGTTGAGCAGCTGTTCAGGCGTGAAGTACCGTCTCACCTTTGCAAGAATCCCGAACTTTTTTGCAGCTAACTGAGCTTTCGCCTCAATGTATGAACCGAAGTTGAGGGTAGATGTCACCGTAACACCAAGAAGTTCGAGGTGGTCCGTTAACGGCACGGTTACACTACGGAAAGAAGGAGCCGGATGGAATTGGCTCTTTTTAGCGGAAAAAAAGACACGCCTGGGTCTTAGCAGCATTGAAACTGACCAGATTGGCATCACCCCATTCGGAGACCGCCTTCAAGGACAGGTTAAAGCGTTCAACCATGGCCTCCCGGAGAGACCGAATCTGAGGCCCAGTAGGCCGTGCGCCGGACACGTATCTCTCAGCAACAGTGCTGTCGTCTGCGACTAGTCTAGTCAGGGACTAAAACGCTTTGCTACCCGCTGGGTATGAAGCAAGTTTGCGCCCGATTCTGCTAATGTGGTCAAACCGTGCTCTTCGCTTCACCTTTTTGCAGGACTTGGCAGCTGTGTTGAAGTCTCTCTTCTTCTGACTCACGTCATTTGCCTTGCGCGTTCGAGCGTCGACACATGCTTGGTAGGTCTTGTGTTTAACCGCGTTGGCGTGGTTACACTCGGCTCCAAACCATGGCCGGTCAACGCTAGACATTGCTACGTCTGAGAATGGAATATAGTACTCCATTCCCCGACGCAACACATCTGTCACAGCATCAGCGCACGACGATGGATCGTCCGAAGAGAAGCAAGTGGGCTGCCAAGGATAGCATGCGAAGAAAGATCGCATCCCATCCCAATCTGCTGACTTGTACCGCCATACCCGCCGGGTGCCTTTTGGGCTGGGATCGGGCGGGGAGTAGACGGACACAGACTTCACCAGACAGTGGTCGGAACTACCCAAAGGTGAAGATATCGACACTGAGTATCGGTCTGGATCTGTTGTCAGCAGAAGGTCCAAGCAATTGGCTGTGTGCGAATCAACATCTGGCACCCTCGTTGCCCCCTGGACCAGCTGGGTGAGATTTAGCGCTAGCGCAAGCTTGCGTGTCTCTCGTCCAGCATGATCAGTGCACTGGTATGGGAAGACTCCTGGTGGTGGGCATTAAAGTCCCCCAGTAGCACTAGTTGGGCGGAAGGGTTCCGCTGCTATGCCGTATCAGCCGCCTCACTGAGGTACTCTGTGAGCCTGGTTGTCTCCTGATCTCCGCTGTGCGAGCGGTAGACACAGGCATAGATAATCTTATCCAGACCTGTGTCCATCAGAGCCCACAGCACTGAGAACCTGGAGTCTTCAAAGTTACGGAGACGCCGATAGCAAGTGTCGTCACAGGCATAAATGCATACACCCGCGCGAGGTTTGAAATTGTGCTCCAGGGTAAACACTGGGTAGGATAAGTACGACACGTCTGACGGACTTCCTATCTGCGTCTCCGTAAGGAAAAACAGTGCTGGCTTTTCAGTCTCCAGGTGATGGTGGACTGACGTGAGATTGGAGTGCAGACCTCTAATATTAGTGAGGTGCACTTTGTGGGGGAGGGGGTGCAGCCGCTGTAATAATACCTACCTAATGGCATAACTTTTAGCTGCAGACAATTTCATGCTTTGTGCTGCAGACATATGATGCAGTAAGTTAGACCTGGTCGTTGACGAAAGAAGAGTTCAAAATCTAATTCAAAATTCTCTTTTTTTTTTATCCAACCGACTTCCCAATAAAAACACAAAAATGTGGAACATAACTTCAATTTCGGAAGCCGGTGTCGAAAAAGTTGTTATTTGGAAGTCGGTTATTTTTTTTTGTAAAATAGTTATATGTCCATTTAGCTTATTTGTTATATTGTCGGCCATGGGTGGACAGCTTAATCTCGACACACGTCAGTTACACACTTGTACAGCCAATGTAAGGAAGCCTGGAATTAGTTAGAGATGCTCACTGTCCTTCTTAAGTTATATAGATCATTAAATTTTTCAACATTACAAGTTTTAAAATTCAATATCTAAGAAAATAATAAATTATTTTAAGTCCATAGGTGAAATTTTACATTGAAGGGAAAGGCTTTTTTATAAAACTTTTCACTCTTCCAGTTCTCAACTCTTCTTCGTCGAACTTGGTGCCTGTTTCACATTTTTATGTTTTTGGTGGGATCATTATTTTACCATTGTTACTTCTCGTTACCCTCCAATCTTCGTCATAAGTGGCGTCTAGATCATTAATGGATATTTGATGCTGTCAACCCTCTAAGGCATGTAAACACGATATGATGCATCTTTAGACGAATCGATGTATTTATGTTTGTAAACTTATACTACATACTCCTTTTTACAAGCTTTTTTTTATTTAACATGCTATGTATGATCGGGTCAAATCTTGCAATTGAATTTTAAAGATGAAATTTTGCATACACGATTAGTTTAGATGACAACGCATGGTTAGTTTAGTGACGTCATTCTAAATCCAATATGGCGAACGTCCCAAGATGGCGGCTTAGTTTTTTTTTGTGCACTTCAATATATACCCATATCAAATGTTAGGGTTCGCTGAGATGAATACGAAAAAAGCTTGTTTATTTTTTTTGTTTTAAATTCAGATTCAATATAGTAGCAACCCTAATGAGTTTGGCAAGTTGAGGTAACAATTGTCGAGGACGGCGGAAGTGGTCCTTCTGTAAACTTTATATTTTGTTGCCGTACTCAAGGTCGGTACAAGCACCCACACACGGTACAAATAGCAGACGTTGACGTCGGCATCCGTCCCTAAATACAATGTTCCTTGTATAATGTAGACCTCGCGAACGCGCCTAAGATTCGCACTGTTCTTGGCCGGCACTTGGTGTGCCCAAGACTTTATTTCTATTTGTTTGTTAACTTCTATTACTTACAGATAATGTTCAAAGGTTCCTGAAGTTAAATATTTAATTTGAAATAGAACACTCTTCCAGGCCGACCGTCAAATCCGATTCCGCACGGTTCGCTACACAGCCGAAGCGTTCGGGAATTTGCTCGGTATCTTCTCGTCCAATTTACCGCAGTGCTAAAGACAAAAGTCTATGACCAGTGTGTGTTGCCAGTGATCGCTCATGGTACCGAGACGTGCTCACAATGGGTCTTATCAGAAAGCTTAAAATCACCCAAAGGGCAATGGAGAGGGCTATGCTCTGAGTTCCCTTGCGTGATCGCATCAAAAATGAGGATATCCGCAGGAGAACCAAGGTTACCGCAAAACGGATGGCCAATGTGACCGAAAATTTCTGGAATAGCGACCGCGAACTGGTAGACGATGTCAAAGTCAAAGTCAAATATATTTATTCAACTAGGCAAATAAGCGGCAATTTTGAACTTTAAACACAAATTAAAATTTACAAGTATTAAAATTTGATTCTACCGTGTGTGATGCGTTGGAAGTCCTCCCACTAGGTGGACCGATGACCTGGTTAAGGTTACGGGAATGCGCTGGATGTGAGACGCACGGGATCGATCAAGGACTATGTCCAAAGGTGGACGTCTTTCGCCTGAAATGATGATGATGATGACTCTTCCAGGTTCTTTTACAACGCGACCATAAAATAAATAATATTTATATCAAGGAACTAAATAATTTCTCACATCTCAGAGCTAAGTCATTAAGGAAAGAAAATACGAGTATTAGAAAAAGCAGAAGAAGAAGATTTATCTCGAACTATTGTTTTTTTGTTGCATGTTGTTTTACGGATAGCTCGCGCTCCTAGGTTTATTGCAGAGTTTTGCATTACATAATAAGAAAGCCGTTTTAAACAATTGCTACTAGTTCGAAAGGTGTTCACGTTTATTTTATTTTAATCTTGTTTGGCTTTCTTATCTGTAATACAAAACCATATGTCAGGTATCTGAAACCATTACACATTGTAGATGGTACCAACCAAAATGCTCGTGCATCCAGAGTCTAGCTAGACTCATATTAATAACATACACACAAATATATGCAGAATATAGCCTGAATAGATACAGGATACACATGCTCTTAATCCTTCCATAGCACATGTGCTTGACTGATAGAAGCGTGGGCGTATTTCAGTAGCAAACATCATAGCCTAAGATCTGACTGCAGAAATCTGCAGGAATCAGGGTTTTTGATGAAACTTAATTTTCATAATCCCTTGAGTGCTAGTTAGCAGACACAGTAGAAAAACAATTGTTTCTGGAAACCAAAGTTCTTCCAATTGTACTCAAGGGGCCAAATTATAGTTGATTGTTGTTGTTGCAGGGTTGCTTGGAAATATTTAGGCACAATTACCTTATCATTTTTCTTCGTTTTTTTTTTTACCTTAATCAAATAAATTTAAATTTATGGTCTCAAACAGAAACTTAAATTTGTTAACCGCAAATGTATAAATTTCTCAAGTGATTCCATTGTATTCTTTTATATCCAATATTTTTAAAATGAATTTGTATGATCAGGTGGTATTGCAAGGTATGACACTCAATGAATACCTATTTATTTTCAAAGTCTCTCATTTATATAACTAGGTAAGCAGTAGGACAGTCTCACCATAAAAAAAAACAATCCCAAATTGATATCGAAATGAAATGGGATGAAAGCAATAAAGATCCATAAATTTTCAGTTATCGTAAATCGGTTTATTGCAGCATATCAGAAAACATTGTTTTACCCTAAAAACTAACCTTCCTTCCCAAAAAAATAAATCGAAAAAATACAAATCTGAGAGCACAAACCTACATAAGGAAAGAAAACCTCAATTGAAGTAAGACCGTAGTTGGAAGGATGGAACATTCAAATACATAAATCTTCGGGGCGACGTTAAGTTTTTTATGCCCGTCCCGATAAGTAGCCTGCTCCCTCGGGCACAGTTAGGCTTAGCACGCACTGCGATTTTTATTCGCGCGATTTTTTTTCCGCGCGTTCTGTGGCCTATGGAGTTGTATGAAGCTGCACGCACTGTGGAAAAAAAATCGCGCTCAAATAGTACTAAAAAATTCGCGCGGAAAATAATTCGCGCGAATCAAAATCGCTGTGCGTGCTATGCCTTACACATTCAGAATATCTTACAGCGCGCGCACTGGCGACTGCGACTAGTCGGACGACAGTTTGTCTGCCACGTAAAATATGGGCTAATATTTTAACTTACGACTAGTTATGCATGTTGTGTGTGATGTATGGTGCCTGGGTACAGGCTTGCATGGAATACTATCATGAAATTTCTTTCTTTTTGATTCGGTTCTAGAAGCACCAACAAAAAATCGAATGGCAATAAAAATTCGTTAGGTGTGCACTGTTACTGCAGCGGATTTTACCATAGTATTCGGTTTTACGACCTAGAATAGAAGTAGTCCTAGATTTTACAGCTCCTGATTGTAAGAGCAGTCATTTTAAGTCTTCAAACTTATGTAAGTTCATGTGATGTTTGTCATAAAGTTAGTTTGTAATGTTGTTACCCGACTGTTATTGGCGATCAAGCATAAGTAAAAAATAGAACACAAAAAAGACGGCGGTCCCACCAGGTCATCGGTACACGATGATCTGGTGAAGATTGCAGAGATCCGCTGGATGCGGGACGCACGGTACCGATCAATGTGGCGATGCTTGGGGTAGGCCTATGTCCAGCAGTGGTCGTATTTCGGGTGAAATGATGATGATGATGAAAAGTGGGCAAGCCTATTGCCATCAACCGGGCAGAAGACCAGACTCCAGGCTCCTACTGAGAAATTCCAGAGGTAAAAACCCAACAACACTTTGCCTGACCTGGGCATCAAACCCAAGCCTCAAGCTCATTACTATTTATTACTTGCGATCACTAGTCCACCGAGGCAATCTTTTTTCAATATTACTTTAGAAAAATAAAAAGTTACATAAAAATGTAAATTTTATTCTGCATTCGACGAATCACACAAGCCCCTATACTAATGAACTCTTGCACACTGTAACTAAATCTTTATAATCTCATTTCACAAATCAACACCTTTGAAAGAAAGTAAACACAACTCCGAGTTAGTTTAATTCTCACTCAAAAGTGTAGAGCGACGCAAAATAAGAGTAAAGCATAGTTATTGATTCTCTAATTTAGTTTACGCGAACGAATGGATCGGATTTCGAATAGGGGCGACTTCGAGCGGCGCCGGTAGATGGGCTGATGCTCAACTTGATTTACACGGTTAAAACGAACCTCGCTGCTTTATTTGTAGAACTCTGTACAAGAGAGACTGTCTGTACAAGAGTTAAAATACAGCGAATGTCGTATTTATTATCGAGGCTACTTTTCATTTGTTGACAATATTTCTGGGAATTAAAGTACTTATGAATATTGCTGGTCCTGCTCCATAGGGCAATGTTTAGTGTAGACAAAATCAAATTTGTTAATTTATATTCATAGTTATTATATTTATTTTTTAATTATTTTTTTAAATTGACACACACACGTGTGTGAGTAAATTGAAAAAAAAAACCGCCGCTGTTGAATTAGGTATTTTACCTATGTTTGCAATATTTGTAAGTATGTGAGAAACATGTTCCTACTTATAAAATTAATGAATTTACCTGTTAATGCTTTTAATACTTTATACCTGTACGTAGTATAGTGTGTAGTGCTTTTCTGGGTGCATGGTCCTCACATATAAAAAAATTGCCCCATTCCCAGGAAATTTGCCGCCGTGCGTACTTTGGCAAAATGGTTTTAAAACATTTTGCAATAGTGGTTAACCCAGCTCAAATATCTGCTGATGCTCAAAGTTCGTTGTCCGTGTGTGTAAATAATTATGTGCAATCAATTTAACGTTATCTAAGCTAAGTAAGGAATCATATGTTTATTATAATTTAACTTTAATCTGTTTTAGTAATTAAGATTATCAATAAATAAATATATCTGTCACTATTCTAATGTTAAGAAAATATTGTAAAAAATTCCGTGTCCTTCCAATTACATTATTTGAGACCCCGCCGCCTGTGATACAGGATTACCTAGTACAGGCACCTAACATTGTTGTACCCACTTTATGTATAAGACCAATTATTATATTTTACCAATTTCAAGTTTGAATAAAGATTATTATTATTATTATTATTATTATATATGAATTTATTAATGTATATACTTATGCAAATATTGTAAGACACATTTTTTTTTTAAAGTTTAAGTATGGAGTTTCTTGTGCATTCTTCTCCATAACAAGCTACTTTTCCGAATGCACGGTAGAATCAACTTTTATTACTTGTAAATTTTAATTTTAATTTGTGTACGACTTTCAAAAGTGCCGCTTTCTGGCCAAGTTGAATAAATATATTTGACTTTGACTTCAGCAATATTTATCACAGAAAAAAACGCTTTTTAAAATTTAATATATAGCTCAAGCTGTTAAAACGACCTACTTCATTCTGAATGATAACAGTACATGTGGGTGCACCTCTGCCCTACACTTCAGGCAATACTGGCGTGATGGTATGTGTTATGTAAAAGTAGATGTAGGTATTTGACTAACCTCCGATTTCTAAACTAAGCATTTTGAAGTTGAGTATTTGCTTTTTTTTTGTTACTTTCCTTAATATTCTATGACTTAAAAAAAGGCTTCTACCAAAATGTAGATTTAAATATTCTTTGAGTTGGTGAAAATTTCATTAAAATAGGCCCGGCCAGTTGTCGTTTTTTTTGTCCGTGTTAGACATAAATATAAAAATTAATTACACTATATTAAACGAATAAGTGGCGAGAGCAGTGGTGGCCCAGTGCTAGTGGCGGCGCCTTACTTGGTGTAAATAATTTCATCACCACTGCTCTCAAAACGGTGAAGGAAAACATCGAGAGGAAACCGGCATGTCCTAAAAACAAAAAATCGAAGACATGTGACACCCCGCACAGGGCCCACGTAGTGGATTACGGCCCATTCCCTCTCAAAAATAGGAGGCCTGTGTCCCAGCAGTGGGAACAATAAAAGGCTGATGATGATACGAATAAAATTCAAAATGTTCATAGATTAAATTATTAAGAAAATGGTCTAATGTAACATATTTTTTCTAAAAATTACGACTAACGGTTTAGATGTAATTCTTATTTTAAAATCGGCTATTGAGTGTATCTGTGCATTGTGCCCGAAAACCTGTAAAAAATTGGCATTTAAGTATGGATTGACACGTTCATAACTCCAAATACTCAATTCAGAAATCGACCATTATTCACCTGCCTTGATTCAAGTTTAGAAAGAGCTCATTCGAAGAAAACCCTCTACTTCATAAACTTGAAAGTGTAAAACTTAATAAAAAGAAGAATATAAATCATATAATATATATATAAAATTATACCTACATAAAAATACATTTTAAAATGTTAAGAATATTGTGTACTCCGCCCTTATATTTGTACAAGTGGATAAACCTATTGAAACACTTTGTCACTCAACTTACCAATAAAATTTGGAAGGTTCTTAAAACAGTTTATGTATATTTACAGATGTTATCATCAAAGTGTTTGAGCTCTCAACTCTTCGTTCTAGGTAAAATTTGAAGTGCAAAAGATCAATAAGACAAAGTATTTCGTACTAGGGCTGTCTTGAGAGCCCTTACAACTATATTTCACAGCTTCGACATCAGAATACGATATCAAATATAATAAAATTTCGTTCAGTCAAGACGCAAGACGTTTCGGGGATATTTTTAAATGTCAAAGTTTCTAAAGCAATTTCTGCGAAAACTTTTAAGTGGAACGAAAGGTCCGTGCAAGTGACGTCCGCGCCCCTTGAGCATTTATTAGAATAGGCAACATTTTATATAAAAGGTTTGGTATATTTGCAAAAACCGCCGCCGGCAGGGAGGACAGATAACTGTCAGAACATTCGTCGGTTTGTGTCGAGTTTTGCGTAATTTGAGGGTAGTTAGAGTGTACTTTTTGTTGTTTGAGGTTTTATTGTGACGGGCGGGATGTGTGTTTGTGAATGTGGATGACAGTATTAATGGTGTGTCAAGCCTGCTTAATGAAATGGTTGTACTTTTTGGTAATTTAATAATTAGGGATTTGTGGTTATAATTGAGTTAAAACTTAAATGGAATATTTCATGAACTATGAGATAGCGAAGGGAATTACAAACTTAATTGATTTAAATTGAAGTTTAATAGAGCGTGCAATACGAGTATCAATTACTTCTAGGGCTTGGGTTTAGTATCGTTTGGCAGGAGTACAGGGTTAAAAGTGGTTAAAGCTGGTAGGGGATGGGTCCTTGATTAAAACACTACCACTCTTATAACAAGGTATTGCATATTTTTCGAGAAAGAACAAAAAATATTTCTAACCTCAATCAGATAAACAGTGAAAACGAACGTCAAAATGGGCGATTGACAACCAAAACAGTACCGGTATATTGTCTGTGGCGCAATATTTCGAGCAAAATTGTTGAAACGGAACATAAAAATTAAAAAAAACTATGGAATTTGCATCATGGGTGACATGTCAGTGTCATTTGTTTTCATTCATTCCGTTTCTCCCCGAGTCGCGTGAATGTGCTTTTTGTGTTTCTTGGTGTTTTTATGGTTTTCTTCGATGACTTTTTTATTCATTTTTATAATAACCTAGAAATCTTGCTCAGAAAGTAAGTTAGTGTACCCCTACTTCATAGTTAAAATAGGTCGAATCTGTTCCAAAACCGACCCGGGGCACCCCGACTTCACGTAGTCTTTTGGCTACTACCCCTAGAGTGTTTATAAAAACCGGAGCCGCGAAGGGGTTGCACTTCCCGCAGCGCCGGAGTCGATGCAGAAGCAACTTTAAAGTGTTTTGACTTTAGGTTAAAATAATGTGTTTTTCTCAGGAACAGTGCGTTACCTTGTAATGGGAGTGGTGCCAGGGGGGAGGGGTAACTCCCCCTACCCTCCCCCCATCCCCTCCCCCCTCCTCCTGCCAAACGATACTAAATTTTTACCACTTCTAGTTTTAAGTCTAATATTATCATCTGTGTTCTAAGGATTACTCGTATTTTCGTCCAAAAAAGCAGCACGTGTTCATTAGTGCTACTTCCATGCAGTTATTTTTTTAAACCATATAGGTTTGTGCAAAACAAAAGTGACAAAACACAAATAAATGGCAGCTCCTAGGAACCTGTCAGTGAAATTAAGCGGAACCACGAAACATTTTGAAGTGTGTTAAATAAATAAATTATTATTAATCTTGAGGATTGGTGATCGCTTTTTGCTTAACCCCTGTCAAAAAAAGTGTTGTAAGTTTTATAGAGTAACGAACAGAAGAAATAACTTTGTTCTACAGTTCTAACGACGTAAGTAACGTGACGACGACGTCATAAAGTGTACCTATTAATTTATATTATATTTATACCTATTTATTTCGAAACCAATACAATGATCAAAACTAGAACCGAATCAGCCATTTATATCGCTGAAACTGCCGTCATCCCAATTAAGGTACGTCATCTTGATTTCCCATATGGCATTACAATATATTTTTTTTTTCAGAACTAGCTTTGTCCGCGACTTCGTCTGCGTAGAAATATTATATGCGATGTAGGAACTACAGGTAACAGAAATGCTAACAAGGCAAAACAGAATGTTCCCCGCGCATATAGTTTAGCGGCCAGTCAGTCGTCCTCCCCACGCCGTGGCATTAACTCGCGTCTGTATAACTTAGTATAAGGAGTGCACAGTATACAATATTTCCTGGTAATCAATAATAGACAGTCACCTTGAACGTCAGACTTTCATTTACCTAAACTCCTCTCCACCACGATCAAAAGGTTCCAACATTGGTGACCCCGACGTGATTTAAGAGACGTGGTTGTGAAAAAATACAAACGGACAGGGTGTAAAAGTGAACGAACGGTAAGCAGTAAAGTGATAAAGTGCGCACGCGCGGAAGACGACTCCCCGTCGACTCGGGACCTATCGGCGGGCATTTTAAGGGTTCCACAAGATGAGCCAGCCAGCACCATCACCGTCAGGCCGACTGGATAGCATCAATGTCGCGGACAGGATGCCGACGTTTTGGACCGACATGCCACGGATGTGGTTCGCACAGTTCGAGTCCGCCATGGAACCACAGAAGCAAGGGGATGCAGCAAAATTTCATTTGGTGATATCAAAACTGACCAGAGACGCTTTACAACAGGTTAGCGATTTGATTTTTAAACCCCCGACCGATAACAAGTATGGTACGTTGAAGAACAGGCTGTTGGCGGCCTATGAGGAGAGTGCTGAAAGACAATTTCAAAAGTTGGTTAGCGAAATGGACTTAGGGTCTCAACGCCCTTCCCATCTGCTACGACGTATGTCCGAGCTGGCGCAAAATACAGAGATATCAGCAGAGACCTTACAGCGTTTGTGGATTTCACGATTGCCTGGATCCTTAAAGGCAGTTTTGTCGGTATGTCAGGACCAAAAAATAGACAAACTAGCGGAAATGGCAGACAAGGTCATGGAGAATCTGAAAAGCGGAGAAGTAGCCACCATTTCTTCGACATCGTCGTCAGCAACGCCCGACATAGCGACTCTAATGAGCGGATTGACTACGGAATTAAAGGAACTACGGAGAGAAGTGGATGAGATACGCGGGCGTAGTAGGGGACGCGTACAGCGTGGAAACTGGCGCAGATCACAGTCAAGGTCAAGAGGACCACGCCGCACTCCAGAGAGTCCAGACTGACTATGTAGCTACCATTATGCGTACGGAAGAGCGGCAAAGAAATGTACGAAACCATGCAACTGGAAGGAGAACTCGACTTCGGGAAACTGAAGGCGGTGCAATCTTGTTCGGTGGGAGATTGCGTTACCCCAACAGGGAACCATCGTTTGTGCGTAAAAGACCGGCAGTCAAGAATCAATTTCCTTGTGGACACAGGTGCAAATGTCTCCGTTTTACCGGTGAGTAGTGTTAAAAATTGTGTGCGTTCTGAAAGCGGTTATAAGCTGTACGCTGCAAATAATACAGAAATTAAAACATACGGTGTAAAATCCCTAGAGCTAAATTTAGGCTTGCGCAGAGTTTTTAGATGGACATTTATTGTTAGTGACGTCAAGCAAGCAATCTTAGGTGCAGACTTTATTGAGTCGCACAAATTAATTGTAGATTTACATAATAAAAGGCTAATAGATAGTGTAACGAATTTAAGGTCAAATGGGTCAATCATACGGTATGATGAAGCGTCAGTCAAAAGTATACAAGATGATAATCCCTACCGTGAATTGCTGGAACAATACGCAGACATTACCAAACCAATGTCGTTTAAAGAACCACCAGCACACGCGGTAGTGCATCACATCATAACAAATGGTCCCCCGGTACACGCGCGTCCAAGGCCGCTACCGCCGGACCGTTATAATAAAGTAAAAGAAGAATTCCAATTAATGAACGAATTAGGCATATGTAGGCCTTCACAGGGAGAGTGGGCTAGTCCGCTACACGTTGTCCCTAAAAAAGATGGGCAACTGCGCCCGTGCGGAGATTATAGAGCGTTAAATGCCATAACAAAGCCGGACCGTTATCCTATACCTAGAGTTAGTGACTTCACGTATATATTATCAGGTAAGACTTGGTTCTCGCGACTAGATTTAAATAGAGCCTATCATAATATAGCCGTTGCACCAGAAGATATAGAAAAAACTGCCATAGCAACACCTTTCGGACTCTGGGAGTTTCCGCGCATGACGTTCGGTTTGAGGAATGCAGCGCAAACCTTTCAGAGGTTCATGGATCAACATGTACTCAGAGGTATAGAACGCATAAAGAACGAAAATGGTAAGTCAGCACTTTTTTGTTACATAGATGATGTCATCGTGGCGTCGGACAACGAAGATATTCATAAGGAGCATCTTCATAAACTGTTTAAACGCTTCAGCGAGGTTGGTATAACTATAAATCTAAGCAAAAGCAATTTTGGACAATCTAGAGTAGAATTTCTGGGATTCGAGGTAACACAGGACGGAATTAAACCATTGCCAGATAAAGTTAAGGCGATTACAGACTACCCAAGGCCGGATACAGTAGAACAACTCCGTCGTTTCTTAGGTATGGTCAATTTTTATAGGTCTCATTTACCACACGCTGTAGAGTATCAAGCAGAACTTAATAAGTATTTACACAATGCAAAGAAAAAGGATAAGACAAAAATAGCATGGAATAACCAAAGTATAGAAGCTTTCGAACAATGTAAAATAGCCTTACAAAAAGCAACAACATTGTTTCACCCAAGCGTGGACGCGCCTTTATCAATCATGACGGACGCGTCAGACACATGCGTAGGTGCAGTACTACAACAAAAGATAAGCGGGCAATGGAGACCAGTAGGCTACTTCTCGAAGCAACTGTCAGAGGCACAAAAGAAGTATAGTACCTACGATAAAGAGTTATCTGCAATTTACATGGCCATGGTTCATTTCCGTAACTTGATAGAGGGGCGACAAGTTACCATTTACACAGATCATAAACCCCTAATGTACGCGTTTACTAAGGTAGGGAACGATAAGGAAATTCCAAGGAGAGCCAGACAATTATTGTATATTAGCGAGTTTACAAGCGACATACAGTATGTAAAAGGCCCAGAAAATACCGTTGCGGACGCCTTATCACGCGTCGAGTCTATTGTTTGTCCAACGGTGCTCGATTACAGCGAATTAGCTCATGCGCAGGTGCGCGATCGCGTTACAGTAGAACGAGACGTCAGCAGTAGATTGGCATTTAGACACATAGTTATGCCGGAAAGTAATCAACAGATATATTGCGAAGTATCAACAGGTAATGCCAGACCTTACCTTACAGGGAAATTTAGGAAAGTGGCGTATGAAAACATTCATAACATTAGTCATCCTGGCGTTCGCACAACGCGGAAGATGATTGCACAGAGGTACTTTTGGCCAGGAATGAATAAAGATATTAACGAATGGACGAGAGCATGTATTCGGTGTCAAAAAGCGAAAGTAACGAGGCACACAATTTCGGATTTAGGTAGTTTTCCGCCATGTAGCAGGTTTGAACATCTTCACGCAGATATCGTAGGCCCTTTGCCCACGTCACAGCATGGACATCGTTATTGTATAACCATGATAGATCGTTTCACGCGTTGGCCTGAAGCAATACCAGTTTCAGACATTTCGGCTGATACGGTCTCTAGGGTTATTTACGAGCATTGGATATGCAGATTTGGTTGCCCACATAGAATAACGACAGACCAGGGTAGGCAATTTGAAAGCGACCTTTTTAACAGTCTTATGAGATTATTAGGCATACAACGAGTTAGGACAACCCCATACCACCCTCAGAGTAACGGGTTAGTAGAAAGGTGGCATCGCTCGTTGAAAAACGCATTAACCGCACGTTTGACAGGTAGTTTAGATTGGGTAGACGAACTGCAAACGGTTATGTTGGGACTTCGCGCGGCCTGCCGAAGTGACTCGGGTTGTAGTGCGGCAGAGATGGTATATGGTGAAACCGTCAGGTTGCCAGGGGATTTTTTCCACGTGCACGACCAACAGGTTAACGAACCGAGCACTTATGTAGGACAGCTTCGGCAAGCAATAAACAAGTTGCGGCCTCCGTCAAGAGCGAAAAGCGATTCACGAAATATATTTGTTAGTAAAGACTTAAAGACATGTACACACGTTTTTGTAAGAAACGAGATGATAAAAAAATCACTTTGTCCTACCTATGATGGCCCATATAAAGTTTTAAGTAGAAATGATAAGGTTTTTAGAGTTAAGTTACCTAATAGAGAAAGCGATTTATCAATAGACAGACTAAAACCAGCATACATGTTACAAGATAACGATCAAAATATTGAGGATGACTGTTTGCAAAAATGTATAGAAAACGACAATACGAACGTGTCAGAAGATAAATCGCTTCCGCTTATGGGACATACCACGCGCAGTGGTCGACGTGTAAAGCTACCGGTGCGATTTTTGTTGCCATAGGCTAATTGATGTAGAAATCATTGTGCCAATTTTTGTGTGTTGATAAGTCAATAAATAACTAACATCCAGTTGTGGAAAAAGCATATTTCAATAGTCTTCACAATGGGAAATTATAACACTAAAAATGATCAAGTCATAATTGCTCAACAAGGAGCAAATAATGCAAAACATGTCGGAGACATGGAGAGGCAGCTAGAAATGTTCGGCATAGTCATAATGGTGATCGGTATCGCCCTACTGATATTGTGTATTTGTCTATGTGGCAAACAATGTTGTTCCCGTGCAAAGAAATGGATAAGGAAGGAATTGACAACTGTGTTGCCTGCAGGCGCAACAGCCCCGCAGTCCACCATACCGCAAGCTTCATATGCGTGATTACAGTGTAACTTTAGTATTAATAATGAAAAAAAGGCACAGTGAATCCATCAGTGAATAATTAGTGACTTAGTGTAACAGTAACATAGAATATTAAAAGTAAGTAAGGTATTATTGTCAATACCCAATACCTTAGTGGTAAAAATCTGTCTATAAAAATTGTAGTGTGCTTAGAAAATAAAATAATATTAACGCTAACAATGTATCGAAAGTTAAAATAAAAAACCATGGTATGTATAAACAATATATTGTATTACATGTAAGACTACCGATAACAATTCTCGGTAACGTAATAAAATATAACTATAACAATGTATGTATGCACACGTGGGCAAGACGAACGCCAGCCAACTATGAGTAGATGATTACATTTCATTTCATTGTAATGGCAGCGATTATGTTATAAAATAAAAAAAATAATATATTTTTTTTATTTTGTAAAGGGGGAAGGTATGTAGGAACTACAGGTAACAGAAATGCTAACAAGGCAAAACAGAATGTTCCCCGCGCATATAGTTTAGCGGCCAGTCAGTCGTCCTCCCCACGCCGTGGCATTAACTCGCGTCTGTATAACTTAGTATAAGGAGTGCACAGTATACAATATTTCCTGGTAATCAATAATAGACAGTCACCTTGAACGTCAGACTTTCATTTACCTAAACTCCTCTCCACCACGATCAAAAGGTTCCAACATGCGAAAACCTTTTTTTTTAAACCGTGTTATAATATTGTTGCCGTGAGCACTGCCTTACTTTGATACACCATAAAAACTTCCGGGTGGAAGTTGCCCGAAAGGACCCCCTTTTCCACCCTCTTAAGGCAGATTTTTGGGATAAAAACTAGCCTATATCCTTGTCAAGGTCTGAAACTATCTCCATCACAAAATTTAATGTAAATTGGTTCAGCAGTTTAACCATGAAAAGGTAACAGACAGACAGAGTTACTTAAGCCTATATAATGTTAAGTATGATCGTTAAGGACCCTAAAACATTGTTGTATAACACGGTAAACACAACTGTGCACCTCGCTAGAATGCGACAACACTCCCGCCTACCCGCGCGGCGCCCCTAGTTTGCCTCGGGCGCCAATAGCGAGAGTCCAACGTCAGATTGACGTCACAGCTCCAGGTGCACAGTGAAGGTAAACCTGTTGCAGATGACCGATTCATATCGGTACCCGCATTGATCGCAGTCCGATAACCGCCAACTGCCTGTACCGCATATTCACAAAACGACTGCGCGGTGTCCGACAGAATTGACGTTCACATCCCGGCTCCCGTTTGGATGGAGCTGGAAACGACTAGTGGAAAACGATGGGTGTTGTTGACCTGTACCTGTCACCCCTATTCATATTCCCCGAATCTTTTAATCCTTATTGGGTTCGGCAGAAATGCAATACGCCAATATTTCGCCAGTCATATTTCAGTCCCATTATGAAAGTGGTCAACCAAATTTTTATTAATCAGGCAAATATAGACTACTACTCAACAGATACCTTCTCGCTTCCACAAGGTTCCCGCGGCCTTCAATAAGTCAACCAGGCTGCTGAATGGACATAAAAACAAAAAACCCGAATGCTCAAAAATAATTAGGTAACTGAAAAGAGAAATGTAGTTACTAGGTATAATTTATTAAATTTTGTGAAGTAATTTAAAATGCACCATAATAATTATATTGTTTTCTAACATATTTGTACATAAAAAAAGGAAATAATAACATATTATATTAAAATAGGACAAACAAAAATTATAGGAAAACCTACCAAAACTTTGTTTGCAAAGGTTTTCAGGGTTCCGTACCTCAAAAGGTAAAAAAAGGAACCCTTATAAGATAACTTTCTTGTCCGTCTGTCCGTCTGTCTGTCTGTCCGTGTGTCACCACCGATTTTCTCAGGAACGAGTGGACCTAGCAAGTTGAAATTTATACCAGATACTGAGGTATATAGTCCCTATTAGGTATATAAAAACCAAGGTCCTCAGTCACCACGATAAAAATATATAAGCAAATTTAGTTTTTCGTGAAAACTTGTAAGTACCAAAATTTACATCAATTTTCAACTTTTTTATTTTTCGGAATTTTCCTTTTACTTGTGCTGTAAAACCTTGCTCTTAACCAAAATTGACAATTCTAGGGCAACCGGAAGTAACCTATAGGTTTTGGGTGGAAAATCTAAATGGTAGTTCCCGGTGACCTAGATTCCCAAAAGTTTGACAAAAAATAAGGTGACAATTTCATTAAAATACGCCCGGCGGTTATGATGCGATTGCCGTTTTTTATCCGGGTTAAATATGTAATTAGACTGTAAGCCTTCTTAAAAGTAATAAAATAACATAAAAATAAATAAAAATCAAAGTATTCATAAAAGGGTCTTATGTAACATGCCAAAAATTACGACGAGCCGTTTAGACGAGATGCTCATTTTAATATCAGCTACTGAGAGGTATCTGCCATAATGGCGAATGTGGATTCAGTAACAACATTCAAATTCCTCATTTAACAAGTAGCCGTACGAATGCCGCGCGAGTGCCACAAAAACTACAATGCATATGAATCCAGATTGAACAAATATGTGCGACGTGTATTTGTTTATTGTAAGTTGTTACTTTGCTGATTTAAAAATTTGTTGCCAAATATTAACATACTATATTTTGCTGTAGCCACGTGGTTGCCGGAGAGGTACCAGTACAGGTTAACCGCAGGGACACCACGCGGCGACGCGTTGTGTTGTCACAAACCAATTCGTCTCAAATAACCGCGCCCTTAGACATTGCTTAGAACAAACTGAATGTCAACAGAGAAAGCACAATTCCCTGGAATGTTAGTTATTTTTTATTAAAAAATACAGCGACGCCATTTGCAAACTTTGCAGCGCGATAAACAGGTCGACAATCTCGTAGTTTCTAGAAAAAACACACTCACATTGTTTAGTTTTAAATTAAACGTTTCTGAAATTCTAAAACACTTCTTTGCGCTCTTGAATAAGGCACGCTACTTCAAATCTAAGTCTTATTCGATTTTAGGATCATGCGAGGACGATATTATACGAAAGAGATTGGATTCTTGATGTAAGTCGTGTTTATTGGCTATAATCTAGGAATGAAAGAATATAGTGTATCGGTTTATGATCCTAGCTTAGGTCGATAGAAATAAGATTAAAAGTTACTCTGCTTATGGACTGAAATATGAAGGTCTTTTGAACGGGGCTGTCCTAATAGAACTTAATTACATCATGAGAGATATATATACAGGTTTAATGGAGCGAATACATCTAGCAAATATCAATTAATTTATACTAAACGCCAGTATTTATGAAGTATTTTCGTGTGTAAAGGGTCCGAGAACAGAATAAATAACATGAGGAGTCGTAGCCCAGGAATTAAAAACGTTTGTTTGTGTTAATCTACACAAGAAGCTTGTTGAGCTACATCACGTTCGCCTGATATTTAGTGAAAGTCTATTGTTAACTTGGTAATCAATTTCAGAAGAGTTTAGAGTCTATTTAATGAGCTCTGTGACATATACCTACAATACATACACTTGGACTGTTTCCAAGCATTCATCTCTGCATTTTTCAGTCGTCTCTAAACCAAACGACCTGTTATAAAATATGATAATATTCTAGAACTATTGCAACTTTTCGTATGTGCTATTAAAATTCCAAGCACTTTCATAGTTCGTTAGTCTTTCAAACAATCGAATTATATTTTCTGAACGACTCAAGTTCAAAGTCCTCGAATTTTAAAGTTCTATGTCTTAGTCCGATTAATCGATGCGTCCTAAGGCTTAATCGAGGATTCAAACTGGATATTAATTGATACAAGGATCTACCATATTCCTTTACATCGCTTCATTCGGAGTTTGTGCCGAAGTGAGGTTATTGTACTCGAGTTATTCGACAACTACCCTCTGGGGAGCTTCAGGGTATCCGTTTATTGTTTTATGTAGATACTTAGATTGAATCAGACTGAACTGTTCTTGAGGGAACGTCGCCATATTGTGATGGCATATATGAGACATGAATAAATTTCTTTATTTTTCTGTACACATTCCAATTTGTTTACTGACTGTCGTGTAATAAAATAGGTGTGCTTTCCAAACTACAATAAAATTGTTTCACGAAAAGCAGCCCACATAAAATTAGGTACGTAACAGCTTCAATAAAAACGACAGAATATCCAAAGATAACGCTGCTCTTAACCCTCTAGTTTATTACGCTGCCAAGATTCACAAAAGAAAACAACTACATAAACCCAATAAATAATAGAAAATAACAAAAACGAATCTCTCTAGCGATTACAATCAGCACGCTCGAACTGTAACATAAACAACGGCAGTAAATCATACATTCATTCACGAACGGGATCGGACTTGATTCGTTCCTTCGGACAATGTACGAATTGGTTGATCGGTGGCCGTTAAACAAGTCACCAGGGACGATTCAAATATTTCACTGAACATCATATGAATCGTTAATATATTCCGAAATTGTGAAAAAAAACTTTTTGCAAAAAAATACTACCGACTTCCAAATACAAAACTACAAAGTGAAAAATAACTTAATTTTTTGAAGTCGGTGTCTTTCGTAGTACAATTTTTTTGCGTTGTGGACACCGACTTCAAAAAATTAAGTTATTTTTCACTTTGTAGTTTTGTATTTGGAAGTCGGTAGCATTTTTTTGCAAAAAGTTTTTTTATTTTTCACTTTTAGTTGTACGTACCTAATAGGTAAGTTAGTAAGGTAACTTTAACGCCAAAATAGATTTCATGAAACTTGAACATATCCGGTGAAATGAGAGATCTGGTACCCCTTAAGAGCGTACTGGCGTGATGTTATGTTATGAAATGGTATAAACAATAAACAGAAATGCGATTGCAGCAATCCCGAGAGATTTGCCGTTATTTATTGAAGAGTTCTGTTGTATATCTCCGAAGTTCTTCATCAGATCTTCACCAAATTAAAATGGGACCAATTTCGGAACATACTTTTTCAAACAAAAAAAGAATTTTCAAAATCGGTCCACAATTGACGGAGTAATCGGTGAAAATAAATAAAAAAAAAACAAACATGAAGTCGAACATAGAACCTCCTCCTTTTTGGAAAGTCGGTTAAAAAGAGATAAAATAAGTAGGTACTTCTTAATTTTGTTTAAATTGGTATTTGTATGAATGATTAATCACCTACGTATCAGTTGCTGTTGTGACAGTAATCGTTTATTTTTTACCCCTGGCGGAAAAAAGGGTTTTATAAGTTTGATGTGTGTACCTGTGAGTTTGTGTATATCTACATTTGAGTATCTGTCTCCTGAACGGATCAACCAATTTTGATTTCGTTCTTTTTTGTTTCAAAGTTTTAAAGGTGACTTTAATTACAGTGTTCTTAGCTATGTTTGATGAAAATTGGTTCAGCTGTTCAAAAGTTATGGGCGCTTTACTATTTGAGTCGGGGTGTTTTGGCAAGATATCGTGTCATAATTATGTGTTCAATAGATTGTCGATCAAAGCGAGATAAATTATATAGCATGAAATAAAAATGTGTCGGGGGTATTTAATTTTTATTTTATTTTACTTGGTAATCAGCTTTTTTATGATAGTCAAGGTCAAAAAGCATGTTAAATCCTTTGTAATTTTGGACAAACATTTATCGCTGATAGACCCTAACTTTGTCTAAAGTCCAAGGCTATTCCTTACAGGTTATAGGCAAATATCATAAACTAAAATTAGTCGCATCATTCTTCAGTTATTGCGATAGGCATAAACTACATACCATCACCTGCTCCTTACCACTGGCACCCAACGCGAAGAAAGAAAGTTTGGTTCAAATAAATTGCACTAGATGGCGTGATGAGCTTCGATTTGTCATTGATATTTGTGAAATATTAAGCTTTTCTAGATCCGATCATAAACAAATATGTTCTTGTTTAATTAACTGTCTTAAGCACACAATTAAGGAATATTGTGCTCTTAATTCACATTTCAAAGATTATTTGAATGTTTTATTTAAAATTGATTCCAATAGATGGCGGGGTTTTAAATTTCTGAAGCATTTTTTTAAATCTTTTTGTTACAATGAAACTGTAAAAACGAAAAAAAATACAAAAAAACAATCGTCACTGTATTAAAAAAAGCAATCACGAACCGAGTAAAACCTTTTACTTGCAAGTCGCTGCAAGCACGCATCTATATGAGTGGAAGCGGACGGAAAGAGATCGATGTTCTTAGAAAAATAATCAGTTTAATCAGACGAAAACGGCTAGTTACGTCGGCACGGTTTCTTTGTATGGAATGAGGCATCTGTATGCTAGTATTATATTACCTGTGTCCTTACACACTCCTCATTTTGAAATCAGTTTTTATTTCGAAAAGTAACTAAATATGTGCTGGCCCTTACCCCACGCTCCAATGAATTTCAACTCCCGAAAAAAAAGGCTCTCAATTTCACACAGACTGTTAGTCACATCCATCGTGGCAGGTGTCACATTTCACAAAAGTCTCGATTCCGAACAACGCGGAAATTAAAACACTTGGTGCGACACTGTGCGAGTTTCCCCAAGTCGTTTTTAATATTGTCCCGAACGAGCCTATCAAAGTAGGTAATCCTTATACATGTTACAGTGAAAGCTCCTACTTAGTAAGAAAGCGTTTTTACTAGTCAGAACTGAAGTTTACTAACAACATTTACAAAACGGCCGAATAAAAGAATAAACAAATCCGTTTTTACATAATGGTATAGTAATTATGAATCGATATCATGCGAAAAAATCATCAATTCAGAGAGTAAATGCGGTTAACTTTTGAACGGCTGAAGCAATTTTCATCAAACATAGGTTAGGCTAAGAACACTAAAAAATCACCTTTCAAAAAAACAATTCAAAATCCCTTCATCCCTTTAGGAGCTATGATGCCACAGACAGATACACCCCACTTTTTCCATCGGGGGTTAAAAAGTACTTCGACTTTTTGGTTACATAATTTCATCCTTTAATTTTGATCGTACCGTAGACTAAAAATTACATATTTCGCCAGAAGTCATAGCAAACATCATAAACTACCAAAAACCTTAGGTTTTAAATAAAATTAATTTCTGACGGCCAGTAAATTCTAGTTTTAACAAAGGCATCCAGTATAAACTAGTTTTAACTAGTCAAAACGCTTTCTAACTAAAAACGGTTTACACTGTTACATACATACTCCAAACATTATCTACTTAGGAATGTATAAGGAGACGCTTATCTTGAACAACTTCGAGCGAAGACTTTTCTTTTGATCTAATTTTTGTTGTTGTTCGTTTTATACATATCTGAAGATAAGAGGTAAATTAAGGAAGTAAGCGAGCTTGGACGCTACATAATGAAAAGGTTGTAGACCAACTCTTGAGATTGATATTATTATGAGTACATAATATTCCTTCAAATGAAACTGTAAAGATTTCTTGTCTAAAAATGGTTTCTTTTTTAACAATTGTTATGAGGTACCTAATGTGAAACGAGCAGCTCTTTTTATATATATTTATTTGACTATGAGCCCACTCTTGAGCTCAGTCTCACCTGAGTGATGAATAGAGCTCATAATATTCACAGCATAATCTTTAATTGTCGGTGCAGCTTAAATACTCATAGAACCAATTTACTTTACCTTAATGAATGAGTAATTACGAAGATAATCAATATTACATAGCTCGAAGCACACACACACCCATGACTCCTAAAGCAGGGCAATACATTGAATATAACATAATTTATAAGCGACACGAAATCATAATTAATTCCTAATTTCAGTTACATATTAGATTATTTGTTTATCAGTTCTATTAATTTGACAAGTAATTAACATTATCCGCCTTTGATTGTTCCCACTGCTGGGACACAGACGAGTGTAAGAGAAGTAATGGGCCTTAATCCACCACGCGGTTGGTAGATGTCACATGTCTTCGAATTTTTGGTTCTAAGACATGCCGGTTTCAGTGGTGATGAAATAATTTAGGTACACAAAGTTATTAGCATGCTCAATGTAAAGTATGAAATACATAGCTTACGCCCGCGGTTACGCCCGCGTGAAAAGTGTTTTATAATTCCAAGGGATCGTTATACCTAGTTTATCAGGATAAAAAGCATTTGTGCTATTCTACATTTTTGCTAAAATTCATCCAGATCCGCTTTACTGGCGAATGAGTACCTAACAAACATCTATCCCCCCATTCACAACACAACATCGATAGGTACCTGTAGGTATCTCTGTTTTGTTATGAAATCAAATATTGATTCGTAAATCAATTCCGTTCGGAGTATTGCTGTTCCAAAGATTAAAGCAGCGCGGATAAGAAACAGACAAAGTTCTAGATATTTTTTTATAAACAAGTATTAAAGTAAAATACTTTGAAAAACTATTAAAAAAATAAGATTTAAATAATCTGACTGAAGACTCTTCGTCACCTCTTGCTAGAGTTTAACACTCAGGTATGTGGTATCTAAGCAATAACTTGTGTAGTTTATTTAATTTTCCAAATGCACGTCACTATTATTATTTACCACACAATAGAACGTTCATAGAATAAAGGACCTGATACACGCGCCCCACATCGCAATGTTTGTAATTCCACCCGAGTACAAGTTGCGAAGTCAACTACAAAGTAAAGGAAAGGCTAAATCGCTTGCAACAACTTCGAACGTGTTTAATTACCTTTTCTAGCAACGTTAGGTGTTGAGAACTAAGCTTAACTATCCGGCGGATTCCAACTTTATATCCGCATGTTGTGTCGCACTAGTGTGCATTAAAAGGAGCACGAGTGACGATTATGAAAGTGTTACTATAGCCTAAGATCCGACTGCAAAAATCTGAAGGTATTTTGTGTTTTTGATTAAACTCAATTTTTATGACTAATACTTGATAGTAAAATAGATTACTGCAGGGTTTCCAATAAATATCTAGCTGCAATTACCTTTGTTAGAAAGTTAACCCCAAATAGACAAGTTTTTCAAGTGAATCCAAAGAGAGTGTCGTGTGAGAGAGAAAGGAAAAGGAAAGAAAGAGTGAGTCGAAAGAAGGTGGAGTAGAAATTTGGAAAAAGTAAGGTTGCCAGCTCGCAGCTAGCCGCAATCTGTGGGTTTGCAGCTTATCCGCAAACTCATAAATGGTGGATAACTGAGAGGTATATGATGTTGCATACGCACCCTCAATACAGGAGAAATGTCTAATATAGAGCAGTTCAATAAAAAAAATAACATGTAGTTGCTGCTAGATGCGGGCAGGCAACCCATCTTCTATTCTACTATCAAAAATTATTCATAAAATCAAGGTTTATCAAAAACAAATCAACTGTAGATTTTTAACCGACTTCTCAAAAAGGAAGAGGTTTTTAACCGACTTCTCAAAAAGGAAGAGGTTTCTCAATTCGACCGTATATTATATATTTTTTTATGTGTGTTCGCGGATAACTTCGTCGATTATGAACCGATTTTGATGATTATTTTTTTGTTGGAAAGGAGATATCCCAAGGGTACCAAGGGTGATAAGGAAAGGATCTGATGATGGGATCCTAGAGAAAACGAGGAAACTCCTCAAATATTATAGGCACACATATAGCGATTTTGGTATTTTCACTCAGAAAGTATCATTTGGTGAAGTGGAACTGATGAAGAAGACCACAATGGCCACTAGAAATCCGAAACAAAACAATGTATCCCAGTCGTGTTTTGGCTTATTGGAATCGTCATAAGATTTACTTTGGCTATAAATGATTTTCATGTTAATTGGTGGTACCTTCCAAAACTAAAAAGAGGAAAATAAAAAACTTTTTGACAAAAAATCAAACCGACTTCCAAACCAAAACACTTCAAAGCGAAAAATAACGATCTTTTCCGAAGTCGAATAACGGAAAACAATGGGTACAAAAGACACCGACTTCGGAAAAGAAAGTTATTTTTCGCTTTGAAGTGTTTTGGTTTGGAAGTCGGTTTGATTTTTTGTTTAAAAGTTTTTTTGTGTGTAGGATCTGATACTACCTACTAGCGGAGTCGGGTTAATCTTTTCCCCACTTGGCGTAATCTTTTTCTCAATTCATGCGCACGCGAATGGTCATAATTACACTTTAGTGTGGACAAAGGTGTGTTAATAAATGAGTTTATTAGTAAATAAACTCCATTATAATATGCCGATTTTAAGAAGCCGAGGATCGAATCAAATGAGGGGTTATTGGAAAAACATACACCTTTTTTTTGATGATGAATCTGTGTCTTCTTTTTTGTGGTCCATCATGTATTTTTTTGACGACACGGTTGGCGCAGTGGTTGAACGATCGGCTGCTGCTCTGCGTATCGCGGTGTCGATTCCCGAACACACATACATGCATACCTTGCAAATGATGATAATGATGGCTTAATTTCGACCGCTTTGCTTCAGTGGTATGCCTAGCAGTATATAGAACACATCGCTTACATCTCATTGAGCATCACTTCAAGCTCACAGTCTGTACGTACAGAATATTTTTGAACAATGTGGAATGTATTGCTTGCTTCGCTACACGGGATGGTAATTAGCGAGTAATGTTCCTATCAATGTAGTTGTGAATGAGTTGCCGACTGTCTCAGGATCTGTCTGGGAACTAGATAGCGGTAGAATACTTTATGGTATCACTAGCTTCTGCCAGCGGCTCCGCCCGCGTGAAAAGTGTTTTATCATCCCGAAGGGAACATTATACCGGAATAAAAAGTAGTCTATGTGCTATATCAGACTATAATCTATCTCTGTCCCAAATGTCATCCAGATCCATTCAGCCATTCTGGCGTGATTGAGTAACAAACATACTTACATCCATCCATTCATCCTTACAAAAGTTTGATGATCAATCCCTTACATTTTGGCATTTCGAGCATCGCTATCACTGACATCGACCGCCACTTTGTAAAGTGCCTCTGAGGCTTTGAACAACTGATATTATAATTATCAACAATTTAAGCGTCGCCATAGCGATTGGAAATAAGTCATGAATATATAGTAACGAAAAGCGCTATTGAAGTATCACGTGATCAATCCCTTACATTTTTGGAATTTTCGTCATCACCACTGGTGATAGATTATCACTTGCCACCGATTTTTATTTGTCAAACTTTACTTTTGCTTGAAAATCTGTAAAAATTTGGGACTAAAGTGGGGATTCCCTACTTGACACGTTCATAAGGTTACCCTACTCGATCAATCCATACAACGTAGCCTGGAGATTACTCCATTGTTTGACGGTGTAAGTTTAAAATAAAAAATGATACCAATTTGTCTCATCATTAACTAGCCGTGTATTGAAACAAAAAAGTAAAAATAATATAAATTTGAAAGTTATGAACGTCGAAAGTTCCATATTTCAATACAAATTTTAACCAATCTTTGGGCGCAAATGAATACCATAAGAAGAAGGAAAATTGCAAAACCATACAGGGATAAATTAGTAGTTCAACAATGCAAATAATTTTATTTTGAACAGATGAAACAGATATATTTAGTAGTTTTTTCATGATATCCATATTCCCAAAGGTCTGTTTATAAAATTTCGCGCACTCGTTTTCATTCTAAGTCATCCATTTCACTACAAATTTGCATAAGTGTGTATTCATACGCGAACTAGCTTCTTACTGCTCATCACAGCATCTATCTCTTTCGCACGTGTTGTCGGATGAGATAGAATGCATTTTAACCCCGCGCACAAAATAGTTCGTGCCGTCGACTAGGGCAACCCTAACGTGAAATATTCAATTCAAAAATCAGACAACATAGTCTAGAGCCTCTAGTGAGCCTTTGCTAGGAAAGCTCCTAGCCTTGTTCATAAATACATGCAACAAAAATGTAACCAGTATGTTGTAATAGCGTTAGTTGTTAAAGAGTATCCTGCCATTACTTCTACATTCAGATAACTGTGTAGACCGGCTCCTAGACGATTCTATGGAGCCGGTTAATATAGTTCATTCGCGTTAAGAAAATAGTGAGTATTTGTTGTCAGCCGGCCCCTCGACTTATAGGGTCGCAAGCTTTCTAATTTGTTGCGACCCGATTGTTCGAGAGGCCGGCTGACAACGATGACTCACTATTTTCTTAACTCAAATGGACTATAGTGGTAATCGATAAATTTGCCTCACTTTTTTCAACTATGTTGGGTTGGCTTCCAGTCTAACCAGATCCCGCTTACTCAGCGGGATCAGTTTTCGAAATGGAGTGGCTTCTATCTTCCTACTTACATTAACGCAAAGCAAACTTTTTCCTTGAAATCAATAATCAGTTACCTGATTACGGTCAGGCCCCACACGTCAGTTCCCAACAGAAACCATAAGCGAATGAAATATTCATGAGTACGTACCAGCGGAACCGAAAGGGAATATGCAAAAACCCGCCTCCTTCACTCACAGGGACGAGGGTCTTAGCATAGACTAAAGATATCTGACAGATACTTATTTATCCTCCCTATTTCCCTAACATCCCAAGCTACACTTGCCCCGCCCTGGGTTACCTTACTAACTCCAAGTTAGTAGCTGACTCGGTCAATTATGTACGACATATTTGGTATTTAATCTCTTATTGGCAACAACTCTGAGTTAAGTCTTTAGTGAAAGTGGGCCATAGTATACATACTAATATAATAAATGCGAAAATAACTCTGTCTATCTGTTACCTTTTCACACTAAAACCGCTAAACTGATTTAGATGAAATTTTATCCTGGGAATATATTCCCTTGGGATGATTTGCGACTTTCACACGGGCGAAGCCGCGGGCAGAAGCTAGTTATTTATATTTTGCAAAAATAATATTCACATACAACCACATATGCGCCCGTGCAGTTCATCACTTGGAATTATTGGAGTTGCACGTTCGATGTAGAATACACTAGATTCCCGGTCAGCGCTTCAAAAACGGGCCGAAAAATATGGCCACAAATACGGTTGTGGCACTATTTCATATTAGTATGGTCCAATCATAGCCAACATTAATACGTTAAAAATGCCGCAATGTGCGTTCAAAAACTGTGCAGATAACCGTAACACCTTGTTTTTGTAAGGAATCTCATTTTTTCGATAAGTTTATATCATTATGTGTTTTTCATAAGGTAACAACCGTATTAAATAGTAAATATGAATCAATTACCAAATATTATGATTGTTTGACCAACGTTTGCATCGAAAAAGCGAACGCGCCAACTATTGTAACAAATATCGACTGTTCTGGAACAGAGAATGCATGGAGTAGTTTGTACAGCTTTTTTTTAGATTTCCTAATGATCCATAGAAAACGAAATAAAGTAACCCCTACATAGTGTTTTTAACCTTATTGCTGAAATTTTAAGTTTCATTTTATAATAAATATTATTGTACCTACATATAACCTTTTCTTTATAATCTTTGATCTCGCGTTTGACCACTATCTCGGCTGATGTTAAGCGATGATGTGGTCTAGTCTGACTTCTAATTTTCAAGTTTTCAAGCAAGCCCTACCCTACCTACCTTCCTACCCTACCTAACTATCCTACCTACCTACCCTAGCTACACGTCCACGTATATGTACATATCTTAAACTTTTTTTTATAAATATATTTATTTATAATTTAAATAATATATAAAATTGAATATTTCTAATCTTATGACTAATAACAAAACAAAAAAAGCTTAAAGCGCATCAAAAAATTCGTCCACATCGATGTCAATGGGAAACGTGCCCAGAACGCTGGCAGCATTGCCACGTTGAATGGCAATGCTGATTCTCTGGCTAAAGAAAAGGCCAGCCCTCTGGTCACGCGAACAGTCGACTAACCGTTTATTTATGTCTCGAAACACTCAGTGAGCACTCGGACCCCATGGACCTAATGTCTCAACCCCAAACGGCTCAAACATATAACTGCCAATAAGGTTGTTATATTTGCGCCGTTTGAGGTTTTCTGCACCAGCAGCAGCCGCCCCAGCACAGCCCGCCGTGCTAAGAAGATGGGATGGCGCAAGGGTATCGACACATGTTGCATCCCACACCAAAGGCCTACCCAACTTGCATGGCATTATGGTCATCCTGCCGGTCTCTTCCCATCGTCGCGCACCTCAACCCATTAAACTGTCTCTTTATTCGAGCGAACAAAATAGAAAAATAATTATTCAAATCGAGCCAGCCGTTTTTGAGTTTTATCGAGACCAACGAACAGAAATTGATTTTTATAATATAGAAAGATAGGTAGATAATGTGTGGCCATTTGAGCGACTTATTTTCGTTCCTTATTCTTAATCTAGTATTTTTATAGATCGATGATATAAAAAAAAATATTGAACGTTTCGACTCCACTTATTCCTTGTCCAAGCAGCGAACTCAAATATATATTTTGAAAATTCGTATTCGGAATTGCTTTTTTTGGCAAATTATAATTTAGACTTTAATACTTGCGTGTAAGACTAAATTTGTATTGAGCTCACAATTTTTTTATTGCTTTGTACATAGTTTTGTGAATGCAACTTTAAACATTGCATTTAAGGTTGAATTTGCATTAAAGTATATTTATTTTAGGTAGAACGCTTAGAATTACCTAAACACAATTGGCGTCAGTTTCAAATATAAGTTTTGTATGGGATCCTATATCTAGTGTATTCTTCATCGAAGAGTTGCACAATAAATTATTGTTTGTGTTAGTAATAGATAAGATAGGTATAATATTTGACCTGTGGATGACACATAAAATCGTTGTATTTTATAGTCTAAGTGTGTGTAAATACTAATTATTTCCATATGACGAGCAATATTCTAATAGATTATTAATATATTCTAAAAGTTCGGTCTAGCGGTTTTGACGTTAGACCGGCAACTTTATTCGACCACGACGGCCTTTTTAACTAGTTAGATAATATGGTTGGTTTAGCTTTAGATTTGTAAAATTTAAATCATATTAAAAAATAAACCAACTTCAAAAGCATAACACTAAAAAGTACAAAAATAGCTTTCTTTTCGGAAGTTGGTGTCTTCGGTAGCTCTTTTTTTATAAGTTTTGAACACTGACTGCCGAAACGAAAGTTATTTTACGGAATAAAGGGGGTTTATACGTTTAAAGTGTGTACCTGTTTGTGTGTTTGCGTGTTCGTGTATATGTTTATTTGTATATCTGTGTGTGACATTTTAATTCTTAAAGCCTAAATGGATGAACTGATATTGAATAATTTTTATTTGATTGAAAGGTGACATTAACGGGAGTATTCTTAGCCATGTCTGATAAAAATCGGTTCTGCCATTCAAAAGTAAAGGACGTTTTATTGTTTAAATCGGGGTATTTTAGCAAGATATAGTGTCATAATTACGTGTTCGATAGATTGTCGATCGAAGTGTGTCTACTACTAGGTAAATTATGTAGTATAAAAATGATGAAATAAAAAAAAATGTGGGGTTTTTGATTTTTTCTGGTTAATGTTTTGCTTTGGAAGTCGGTGTAAGATTTTGTTATATTTTTTATAATTTTATCTTTACAAATCGACTTTTTAAGATATAATTTGAAAAAATATCACAAAAAAAAACGAAACAATATCGATACTGTTTCTTGTAGAAACCGGATCGTCCCTCCATGGGATTTAAATGACCATTTGACGGTGTATACAAATACCTCCATATTGCTTTCGTTCGGGAACGTGCCCAGAAGACTGGCAGCATTGCCACGTTGAATGGTAATGCTAGGTTCTCGATATAAATGATAGTATTTAAATGCACGTCAGTCGCGCCCTGGCTAGATGGGAGATGCCCGCCGCTCTGTCCTTGGCCACTGCAACTCCTGAAAACCAGAATAAACAGTGGCGACCACCAGAATAGCGCCAAGTTAATGAAGCTCTACAAGTCCCGGCGAAACGATAAAACTTTCCGAGTCTTGAATCTTGTAACGAAATTGATTGGAAAAGAAACGGAGGGGTAAGAATAAAACAAAATTTCAGTGGCCAGTTAGTGTCTACTAACTGTCAAATATCTACTATATTAACTCGCAACTACTATTAACATGTTTATGTCAAGAGAGCTGTAAATTTTTTCAAATAAATGAAGATGATCAGATGTAACGATTGTCGAAAGTCGAAAACATTCGCAGTTTAACACGTGACGCTTCTTTGGTAGTGTATGTCACTAATTTTGAACTTTTTGAAAGAAAAGACGTCACAAATGCAAACGAAGATGTTTTTGTTACTTACATATTTTGGTACTTAATAAAACTAAGGTAAATTTTAGTAAAACGGAAAATAATTCTCTCTATACTCGTGGCTACCCCTATCATAAGGTAGGTACAATATAAGTCAATATAATAAAATTATTTTATTTATAACCACTGTAAAGTAACCCGTTACGGTTATGCAGATAACATTATCGTGCCGCTGTGTTGCGATGAGTATTATTGCATTGGCTACTTACGCAGTTGCCGATATCAATTTTGTATAATGTTATATTAGTGTATTATAATATGTGTAATAATAATACAGGTACCTACGTGTTCGCCCCACACAACTCATTACGATTCGGCCACAATCTGTTTACGATTAATTCTTCCACATAAACCTGCAAAATGTAAACCACTTCTGAGGACATTCCGTAGTGGTGTCATGGATGTAGCGGTGGCCTAATAATAACGACCGCGGACGGTCTACTGCGCTACTGGGGGCCTACTCCCGATCTTCGTCGACGAAGAAACGAGTCGATCGAAAGTATTCCGAAACTTCGGAGTGGTAGTTTTCACTCCGAAGTTTCGGAATACTACTACCCTAACGATTTCGGATTATTGAGCTTCGAACGAGATCATAGATAATTTTCTTGAACGAACGACGGATGATGTTAGAGTTGCACTATTTTATCGGTCGATTACCGGTTTTCCTAGTTTGTGGTTTCAAGCTTACTAAACAAAAATAAAATATTTTTTACGTTAGGAAATGACCATATCTTTAACAATTTACTTTTCTTATGTCTAAATATAGAAATGAATTACTTTTGTCATTATTGTCTGGTTAGCGGCATTATCCTATTGATACCTTGCTTTTTTTCTTTATGACAGCAACTTTCAAACGAAATGTCAAGAAATAAATAATAAATACCTTGGTAGAATTTAGTAATTTTCATTAATAATTCATTGAAATGGCCCGACCGCTTAAGCATCAACTTACGCGCAAATTGAGGCCCTCGTCGTCTTCATAAGTTCGCTTAAAACGGCTGTGGGAAAACCTGAGCAACTTTATTCAATGGAAAGTTGAAGTTGCACTAATTCCGTGGAGCAGTGGCAAACGTTAATTTCAATAAATTACTCGTCAATATTAATATGATTTTAAGGTCTTGTCCTCAGTAAAGTGCACACAATCATAGTCAGTCAACCTGCAAATACTTATAACCCAGTCAGTAGAGGTTACAATCACGATTTTATATGTGAAAATTATGACTAACCCAGCTTTGGCAAAGGCATCTTTGATTATTTACTGACGGGGTTATTATCTGTAGGAGTACTTACGACTATAGTGTTTTTATATATTATACCTTTCATGCAATTAAAATTAACGAAATATCCAAATTTTAGGTGCGGGCTGTTAAAAATATTTGGCCAAGAAAGCTGCTGTAGCTGCCAGACGGTCAGCATGTGCTACTGGTCCATTGGTAGCACCAACCCGCTCCCAAATGGAGTTAAAAATCCTATCGATTATTGAAGAGGGTTTTCAAGATCGACAAACCTAGTCAAGAGTCCAACCAGCTTTTCCAACGGTAATACTTAACAAAATTTATAATTTTTGGTAAAAGACATTTTTTTTTTTTATTTATTTATTTATTTATTATTTGGTTCACCAACAATTGTATACACTGGTATAAGCAAATTAACAGAAGCAAAAAAACAGAATAAAGTGTAACAATCACTTACAGGTAAACTCTGCATGCACACAAAACATTGTCGCAACTTACAACTTGTACTAGATTAAACTTAATAAATTAAACTAAATCTAAACAATCTAAACTAAATAAAACTAGGTATTACAAAAAAATTAAATAGGTAACATGGTTGCCACACCCAGCGAGATACCGCAGGGCTAGGAAACTCAATATTCAGGAAGATACTTATAAAAACTGGCTTTCAATTTGCCTAAACTGTCAAAATGTAGATCGATTCGATCACTGCAACCGTTCACAATCCTGCAAAATCTCGCGTAGGGAGAATTAGCACCCAAAACCGTTCTTCTTTGCGGAGGGCAGAGTGGTGTTATTGGCCTGCGAGGAATTCTTGAGGGGGCACCGAAGTCAAAATTACTTAAAATTTGTGGGCAGTCGATTTTATGGGCCATAACTTTGCACACAAACATCGCGTCATTCAGACGTCGACGTTTGTCTAGAGAAACCATATTAAAATGATTGAGCCTATCTCTATATGACCGCATTTTCTTGGTCAAACCGCTAGCATAGGCCAGGTGCCCCAGAAAACGTTTTTGTACACGTTCAAGACGCAATGAGTGAGTAGCATAGTGTGGCCGCCAGACCACGCTGCAATACTCTAATATGCTTCGAATTAGACAATTATAAAGGATAACTTTTGTTCTGCTGCTTTTGAATTCTTTTGTGTTTCTGATAACAAACCCCAGAATTTTGGACGACTGTTTCACTACACTATCCACGTGGGGAATGAAAGTTAGTTTCCGATCAAACATAACACCAAGGTCTTTTATTGTGTCCAATTCCTTTACTTTTTCTCCGTCAATATAATAATCCTGGTCAATGAGATGATGTTTCCTGGTAAATTTTATTTGGTAACATTTGCTAGGATTTAGAAGCATCTGATTTATTTGGCACCATATCACCAATTCATCCAAATCACTTTGTAATTCAGAGGCGTCTTGCTTAGATTTAACTATTTTGACAAATTTTAAGTCATCGGCAAACATAAAAATTTGACAGTGGCGAAAGCAGTTCGGAATATCATTAATAAAAAAGTTAAATAAAACCGGCCCCAAATGAGACCCTTGTGGCACGCCCGAGGATATGTGTCTGACGGTTGATCGAAAGCCATTGACTACTACAAAGAAAGTTCTATTGTCAAGATACGAACTCAACCATGAGAGTAAAGTTCCAGCGATACCATAACTTCTTAATTTGTCAATGAGAATTTGATGCGAGACTCGATCGAACGCTTTGCTGAAATCTGTATATATGACATTAGCCTGATGGCCAGAATCTATTGCTGTCGTCAGCAACTCAGTAAAAAGCGTCAGATTGGTATTTGTGGATCGAGACTCCACGAAGCCATGTTGTCCCTCACTTAAGTAAATTTTAAGATGATCTTGAATGTAAGGGCAGATCATTGACTCAAAGATTTTACCTAGGGTTGACAAAACTGAGATGGGTCTATAGTTAGAAACTAAGTCCTCGTTGTCGGATTTATGGATGGGGACGACCTTTGCTTCCTTCCACTTTGAAGGAAAGACTCCACTAGCTAAAGATTTATTAAAAATATGCAACAGAGGCGCGACCAGCTCATTCGCACACTCATAAATGAATATTGCTGGTATGCCATCTGGACCAGCACCTTTGTTTGCAGTCTAAACTTTTTAGCTTTTTGTATAAGGTTTCACTGTCAATAACTGGGTTGTTTAAAATAAGCTACTTTCTTGAATATTATTATTATTTTTATGGGTACTGCAACCGTTCTTAGCAGGGCTGTATACAGAAGAAAAGTAAGAAGAAAAAAACTCACATATCTCCGTTCCATCTGACGATGTAGCTGTACCATCCGTCATAGATAAAGGATACGAGCTGGATCCACCTCGCTTGGTTTTAATATAGGTCCAAAATGATTTAGGGTTATTGGTTGGAGTGTGTTCAAGATCCTTTAAATAATTATTATAGCAAATCGTAGAAAGTGCATCACAGCGTTTACTGATTATTTTCAACTCAATTTTGTCCAACGGGTTATGGTAAGTATTGTAACGTTTTCTAATCTTATTTTTTGTGTTTAATATTTTAATTAGAGTTTTGTTAAACCACGGGGGATACTTACTATTTTTGGTTATTTTAATAGGAACATACTTTTGAATAGCACCATTGATAATGTCATAAAAAACCTGTACCATATCATTAACGTCATGAGTTCCCTCAAATAATTCCTCCCAGACCTGTTCCTTTAGGTATTTTTTTATCGGTATATAGCTTGTTTTACGGAAGTTACGTATCTCTTTTGCAATGTTATATGGAAGCTTGGCGTCTTTTTTAAGACAAATATTTACATCTAAGGGTGGATGATACTGATCGATATTACATAAGGAGGCAGTACTTTGACTTACATTACACAGTGGATTATCAGTTAGCACAAGATCTAGTATGCGAGAGGAAGCATTGTATACATTATTACATTGATTGTGAAACGATTTATGCTCCTACCCTCTTCCAACGTCCCTAGGGATAAGGCGTGAAATAAGAAGAAGGCGGAACCCATTTACAAATATATTTATTTCCCAAAGCAAAGCCGGAGGGGCAACAGTGGTGGTGTTCGGGCCGTTCTACAATTAGGTGCTGTATTCTATTTATCCCTCAGTGGTCAAGTACTGTCCTGAGTCAAGCCGCAGGTGGAAGCAGGCGCTCGGCGAGTAGTCTGGAGTAGGGCGTAGGCTGGTGGCTGGTGTGTCCAACTGGAAGCGCCGCCGAGTGGGGTATTTTTCTAACCCGGACCTTGAACCCTGGAACGCGTCAACAAATAAGGGTGTTACGGGGCGTTCCAGACACTCCTGTGAGCATCCACGACTACGGCGTGATGAGAGCACTAGGCCCGTAGTAGTGATGCCGTGGATGTTCACAATCAGACACGGAGATTACAATGTAATGAAATCATCATCATCATCTCCTAGCCTTTTTCCCAACTATATTGGGGTCGGCTTCCAGTCTAACCGGATTCAGCTGAGTACCAGTGTTTTACAATGTAATGAAATAATAATTTAAATTATTTTAAAATAATGTGGGTAGAAATGAAAGATGAATTGGAAAATATATTAAGCCATTTCACAGTTAGCTAAATAGATCAAAGCTAGATGACAATGATGTGCGAAGATGTTTAAATGTAGCTACTATGAAAATGAAACTAAATTACATGTTTTATGAATGTAAACAAACAAGCTCTAAAAGTCAGTAAGTGACGATGATATCATGATACAATATAATAATGTGCACCACTTACCCAAGCTGGGGTTGGAAAATCACTTATGAATAACTTCACAATGTATTGCGAGGCGAACAACTATGTGTGACGGTTACGCGCGAAAAAAGGAATAACTTTTAGCTGCGTAGCAGAGACCGTCAAGTAGGTATGAGCGTTCGTTTCTGCAGCCGGGTGGCGTATGTCTGTCGCTCAGGTGGGGAAAGGCGGGTGCGGGCGCGGTGCGCTTGCGACCGTTATCTATGTGGCGGGATCAGCCGAGCGCAGACAAAAGAATTGCGAGTAGGTACTCATCGAACGCAAATAGTATGGCGCATCGTATTGATGAATTTATGTTTTAAAGAGTTATATTATTATATTTTTTACAGATATTAAATAGGATTAGGATTGAATGTATTAATTTTTTTGTAAAATGGTAAAACTATGGAATTATATCAAACAATGTACGTATAACGTTACATTGAGCTTATTAACACATGTGAAATCCAACAAAGCTTCACAGGTATTAGGCAATTTGAGGCTTTTATTCAAATTACTGTAAAGTTGCCAGTCTATGCAACCCAAATTGAAGTCACCACATCATACATGTACATGATTCATTAAGTTGTTCAAAAACAGCGTTACAATTATCCAAGAAATTTTCTAAGTGAGAGAGACTTACTGGCGGTGGTAAGTACACAGCGCAGAAAGCAAGTTGGCGAAAACATTTATTGGAAGGTAGGTTCAAAGTAACCCAGAGACCCTCACATCTACTCTCAAATTGTGCCACACGTTTAGAATTGAACTTCTTTTTGGCAGCTATTAAAACACCGTCTTTACCAACTAGTTGGGAGGTTTCTCTATCTCTCCTATGGACCGTATATCTGTCATCGAACAACTCACTGCTCTGGATGGAACTATTAAGCCAGGTCTCCTTTAAATTACAGACACACAATCATATATTTTTTATTGTATCCGTCAATGATATTAAGTTTTTGTTGTACAGGGTCCATAAGTAAGAAAGCCAGCCGCCATCTCAACCACCCATGCTGCTACATCTGCCGAAAGTGGAAGTGCAAAGGCTTATAATAAAAACTAGAAGAAAAAAGATCCTCGATGAAGTAAAGCTGGATTGTTCTTGAAAAACTAAGTTTCTAGCAATAATTTAAGGCCGATAAATAAGAGTAAATCTATGTTTTGATTGTTATAGTGTGTTAAAGTGTTAATTTTATTCTGATTATTAGGTTGAAGTGTCAATATAAATTATTAGAATATCAGTGCTGCATTATTTCCTGTTTGGGTATTGTTGCACGTGCTGAGTTATTTTTGGGTCTCGCTTAGGGTTGTATTTTTATTATTGTTTAATTGTTTGCTTATTTCTCGTGTCTCCTGTGCGGGTCACAAATAAATATTTTTCGTTTTCATTCAACATTTTTACTTAAAGTGGGGTAAAGTCACATACCCTTAAAGGTTATTTTCCTATCAACACTTCATTTCGGTAAAGAATCAAGTATGTAAACTACCAAATTCAAAACTACTTTGATTACGAAATGAAACATTTATTTTAGCCTCTTGTAGTTGTTTTTTTTATGTATGTATGTTTATAAATAGGTTTTTTTATAGTATTTATTATAGTAATATAGTCTTGTTTATATTTATGTTTTAATTTTATAGCAGTACACTGCAGACTACCCCCTTTTTTATTCTAACTTTTTTCAGTCCATCCAAAGGTTGTCTGGTAGATGTCACTGTCAGCGGTAAGACCGCCTTTGTACCCGTATAAATAAGTTTTCTTGTTAATGTGTATAATTTTATGGTGTACAATAAAGTATATTCTATTCTATTCTATTCTATTCCATTCCATTCCATTCCATTCCATTCCATTCCATTCCATTCCATTCCATTCCATTCCATTCCATTCCATTCCATTCCATTCCATTCCATTCCATTCCATTCCATTCCATTCCATTCCATTCCATTCCATTCCATTCCATTCCATTCCATTCCATTCCATTCCATTCCATTCCATTCCATTCCATTCCATTATATTCTATTCTATTCCATTATATTCTATTCCATTCCATTCCATTCCATTCCATTCCATTCCATTCCATTCCATTCCATTCCATTCCATTCCATTCCATTCCATTCCATTCCATTCCATTCCATTCCATTCCATTCCATTCCATTCCATTCCATTCCATTCCATTCCATTCCATTCCATTCCATTCCATTCCATTCCATTCCATTCCATTCCATTCCATTCCATTCCATTCCATTCCATTCCATTCCATTCCATTCCATTCCATTCCATTCCATTCCATTCCATTCCATTCCATTCCATTCCATTCCATTCCATTCCATTCCATTCCATTCCATTCCATTCCATTCCATTCCATTCCATTCCATTCCATTCCATTCCATTCCATTCCATTCCATTCCATTCCATTCCATTCTATTCTATTCTATTCTATTCTATTCTATTCTATTCTATTCTATTCTATTCTATTCTATTCTATTCTACTCTATTCTATTCTATTCTATTCTCTTCACTTCTATTTGTTCTGTTCTGTTCTGTTCTATTCTATCCTATCCTATCCTATCCTATCCTGTCCTATCCTATCCTATCCTATCCTATTCTATTTTTGTAGTTATTTTATGAGTCATAGTGTGTTGTTAATTGTTAAATTTATTCAGATTTTAATGGTGAAATATAAAAAAATGTAATAAAGACAATGCTTTTATTGTGAGAAGTCAATAATACATACATACATTTACTTTTTCCATGGGGGTAGGCAGAAACTACAGAATGCCACCTGCTACGATCCTTACATACTTCTTTTGCTTCACTCACATTCATACATCTAGTCATACACATACCAATGCGTTTATATTGGCTTTATTTGTAAAGTTTTCTTGTGAGACTGCATAAAGTATCTATTCCTTTCCAGCAATTGCACTAATCTGTCTCTCGCTCTTTGCCCTTGCTAAAGAGTGATGGGCAGATATAGTACATTACTGCAGCGGCCAGCAAAAGAGGCATTGATGGACGAACGTGTAAATGTGGGCCGAGGCGAAGCCGAGGCACACATACGTAAGTCCATCAATGCCTAGTTGTGGCCAAGGCTTGTATAGTGCTTTTCTCAAACAATGCGCGGAAATTAAACCAAATTCGTATAATAATACCTAGAACCACCTAGAACTCATTTTGTCAAAATCAATGACGAACAAAAATAATCGTTCCCGGGCCGCGTTAGTGTTCTTTTGTTTTTTTTTCTAATAAACAGCGTTTTATTTGCAAGCCAGTTCGAAATTTAAATAAAACCTTTGGAAGTTACCTCCTTGGTTGCCATGTTTCGGAGATAAAGATCGTTCCATTTTTAAATAACACGACAGATATGAGTTTACTATGCAATTTATTTGGCCGCTAGACACGACAGATATGGATTTTCATACAACTTTTGCCGGCCGCTGCTCGCATGTATTTGGCCAGTACTGCAATTTCGATTTATCTCGAAGAAGTTTGTCAAAATAATGCTCACATTTCCAAGCATGTTTGAGAAAATATATTTTATCTAGTCCGGTTTCGTTATATTCGAATTATAAAATTGACAGCGGTTTCATTATGATACCCATAACGACATCGGGTTGCATTATATGAATCGTCATAAATTCTTAAACACAAGCAAAGAAATTCTGAACATACAGCCAGGTACCTATAATATTACTTGGAAATCGAGACAATGTAAATGATGTTTTTAAAAATGGAACAAGTTTAGAAAAAAAATTTCGTATACTATTTGGCTGTTGCGGCTACAAGATCTTTGCCTTATACCTAATAATGACTAAATAAAAAATAAAATAAAAAATGGACGCGGGAATATAATTCTGAGTGAAATTTTGTTCCAAATTTTATTAAAAATGTCTTCAACATCAAGTGATATTAAAAATACACCACCAGAAATAACAAATAGAGCAGTTGCGGCTAAAAATAATTTACTACCAGAAAAATCAAGACATGTATATAAGAAATGAAATACTTCAACACACTTCCTGAAATACTTATTTGTCTATATCTGTGTTTTATTCCTTCCTTCGTAGATAAAATCTTGTATGCAACTGTACGTTATTGGTCTTTTAATAACTCGTGCCCACCTATTTCTAAAAATGGCACTCGTATTAAAAGACCGTCCATAACGTAACAGTTGCTTAAATAGCTATTCCATCATTTTTTTTGTGATGCCATTTTATAGTACCTATTATGAAAAGATTTGATTCCGATTTTAAATTGTCTATGACAATGCCCGCTTTACACTTAGCACGCACTGCGATTTTTATTCGCGCGAATTTTGTTTCCATCTACCTGTTCATAGAGCTCAAAATATTCGGGCGAATAAAATACGCGCCGTGGTGCGGTGGATTCTGTGGCAAAACACGGATTTCTTGCGGTATTATTTTCGAACGATTTCTTTACCGCAATGCGAACAACTTCATACAATTCCATAGGTCGCAGAATGGGCGGAAAAAATCGCGCGAATAATGATCGCAGTGCGTGGTAAGCCTTAGCGCATGCGCGGTTAATGCGGTGATGTGCTGGGTTTTGGTTTGGCGCCATTCGTATGTTTTGCAAGTTTTGCTGTACTGAATTTTATGAGTTATTTAAATTATTGTTTAAAAATGTCTGATATCAGTGAATGTGAAGAAAATTTTACTCCGCCCGATATTTTAGATGCGGTTAATTTATTACCAGCAAAGTCGAGAAAAGTATATGACAAATGCTATCACGATTTTATGGCATGGAAAATGCAAAGAGAGGTATTTGGAAGATCAATCCCAATTTATGAGTGTAGATAAAGTAGTGTATGAAACTGCACATAACTAGGTATTAAAACATTCGTGTGAAAACTATTAAAAACCTCGCCTACGGCTCGGTTTTTAAACACACACTCATGTTTTAATACCCCTCATTATGCAACAGTTTCATAAACTACTATGTAGACACTTCTCCTTGTCTACTGCGCTCAAATTAAAAATCTTCTCGCTGAGGGAAGGTGCTTCTAGGTACGCCTCATTAACCTGAAAAAAATAATTAAAATATGCCCTTAATTAGATGAAAAATATACTGTTCACCTGTTCAAAGCGTTATTAGAAAAACGCAGCTCACGCGAAAAATGCAGCTCTTTTGCTGCTAAGAGGCATCTTAATCGGCCTTTTAAAATGCCAAACATACACTGTTTATTGGACCGAGCATGTTTTTTAGGGTACGCAAAGTTTAATATTACTAAGTCTCCGCAGTCCGTCTTTCTGTCTATCACCAGGCTGTATCTCATGAACCGTGATTGCTAGACATATTTTTGTTATATACATTATGTTATACACATATAATTGCCGCTATAACAACAAATACTAAAAACTGAACAAAGTAAATATTTAAGTGAGGCTGCCATACAACAAACATGATTTTTGCGATAGGGTACGGAACCCTTCGTGCGCGAGTCCGAGCCGCACTTGGCCGGTTTTTATATGTTATTGTCTATTGGGGTCTTATACAGCATTGTCTATTAGGGTCATCATGAATCCCCGAAGTGGGTACCCAAAATCCCCTGTAACACTACGCTTGGATAGCCATATCTATATATATAAAAAAGTCGTGTTAGTTACACTATTTATAACTTAAGAACGGCTTTACCGATATGGCTGAAAATTGGTGAGGAGGTAGCTTAGAGCCAGGAGAAGGACATAGGATTATTATTAGACTATTTATTCCGTTCGACAGTGTTCCCGTGTGACTTGACATGAAACATGAGTCACTATAAAACGTGGTATTACAAAAAAAAACAGACTTGGAATAACAAAACACAAATGACAGCTATGTAATGGACGTATGGATGACAATTTGATTTTTATAAGGAAAAAAAAAAACAAAAGATATTAAAACTATTTCTATTAAATAAATAACAATTATAATGTAATAATAGAGCCATTGCCTATCTCAATCCGTCTATGAATGAATGGTTGAAAATTTGAGTTTTTAAATAGTCTCTTCTTTTTTAGTATAAAAATGAATCGCAAAATGTGTTGGTAAGCGCATAACTCAACAACGGATGGACCAATTTGGCCAATTCTTTTTTTTCGTTGTGTTTGTTATTGTTAGGAGAAGGTTCAAAAGAAAAAAAAAAAGTTAAGTTTAGGTAGGGTGGGTAGGGTAGGGTAGGGTAGATAGGGTAGGTAGGGTAGGGTAGGTAGTGTAGGTAGGTTAGGGTAGGTAGGGTAGGGTAGGTGAATGTTTGATGTTTTTATGGCAAAACAAAGTTTGCCGGGTCAGCTAGTTTTTCATAAAATCTACAAAATTTTAAATGATACAATTTATTTAAGTGTACTCTATAAGTAGGTATAGGTATAAACACTTTTCAAAGCATAGGTAGTCCTTCATTGTTCAAATGGCAGGCTAGGTATATTTTATTAAATACCTATAGATATTTGCTTTAGAAAAATGGTACAAGCTTATAAATTACTGTCTTTTTATAAGGTTCCTCCCAGCCAAATTATGTGGGAACCTTATGTACCTACTTTTTTATTAATGAGGGGCTGTTTTGACATGGCGCAGACAGCGTGACACTATCTGTTGTGCCATTGGAACAACACTGCTAAAGCCCACTGCACCTTGGTAACTCCCTCGGGCATAAAATTAAGAGCAGCGAGGATCTGATTTTAAACAAAAACAATGTAAATGGGTGGGATTGATAATACAGCTCATTCTGTTACGAGTACCAGTATCTATAATATATCCTTACCTTCATTCTTGGATCAACACCACTTCGTCGTAAGTGTTGAGGCAAAAGAGGTATTACACAAGTCTCCTCACTCCTCCAAGCCTCCTCACACAAGTCCTCAAATAATTCCCAAGTGAGCCTATAGTTCCCTATGAACTCAACTTTGGGAATACCTACTTGCAAACTGGAAGTTATGGCGCACATGTCTTCGACGTTGCCTCCGCTCTTCCAGTAGATCTTCTACGAGCATTAAAAAAGCAGCCATCGTTGGGCATTATAAGTTTTGTCGACCGCACGATAACTATTTTGATGTCGTAATATCTGACATAACGATCCGTTATAACAAGTGTCAAATTATTTTTTTCGAACGGATAAAAACGCATCGGGCGTAGGTAAAACTGCCAAATTGTGTTGTTATTCATTCTTCGTTCGGGCCCCGAACGAATCATCCGTCCGTAGGTGTTAGGGATTAGGAAACGCCCGTAACTAAGGTCGAAACTACGGACTTCGAGCTTAGGGAGTAGGCCCCCTTGAACCAGGGTAGGTACGGCTTGGATAAACCATACCCAATGTCATAAAACCTTTATTTAAAAAAGACTATGAGAAATACATTAAAAAATACAAGCTCTTATTCCGGTAATATCCAAGATATTCGAAAAAATGGATATATGGGTCCATAGACGGACGGATACCTCAACAAACATAATATACTTGTGAACGAAAAAAAGGATTTAGGAAAGATCATTCAATAAATATGGCAATATATCATTTTCTTAATGTTATCATAGCTAACATGAATGAGAAAGTCCCAATATCAGCAATATACATGGATATGACAAAGGCATTTGATTTGGTCAACCATGCAAGTTTCATGCGTATGGATAAGGGGAAATGTTTTATCGCTTATAAATTCCTTCTTAAAAAATAGAACCCATCGAACAGAAATAAGTCAATTTTGTAAATGAAATAAAACCGTTATAAAATAAATATGTAAAGAACGAAAAATATCTTATGAAGTGCCCAAGGGCAGTGTTCTAGGGCCTTTATTGTTTTCTATAAACAAAAATTACTTTCCGCAGAATATATCCTATCCTATGACATTGTTTGCTGACGACAGTACTATCACTATTAAATTTGACAAAAATAATAAAGACTTTGAAGCTGACATGATCAATGCATTACAACAAGCCATTAACTGGTTAGAACATAACAACTAAATTATAAACTTGAAGAAAACAAAAATTATGAATTTTTTGTCAAAGAGTAGCTAATTCGGAACTAAATGTAAGCTTTAATAATGAAAAAATTGAAGAAGTTGTAAATACAAAATTTTGAGGCTTTACAATCAACTGAATTGGAAGCAACATACTTTAATATTAGTTTAAAAAAAAATGTAAGTTTGCTTTTGCTTTGTATAAACTAAAGAAAGTAGTTAATCATGCAGCAGTAGTCACTGCATACTATGGATATGTCGATTCTATACTACGCTACGAAGTCATGTTTTGGGGTAACTCCTGTAATAGGGACATGGTGTTCAAATCGCAAAAAAGATGCTTTAGAGCTATAACCGGTATAAAATTAACTGATAAATAGCTGCAAACTTTATTTTCTATTGTTAAAAATAATAACTTTACCTTGCTTTTACATATTTGAGTCTGCCTTATTTGTAAAAAAGAACCTGCATCTATTCAGAAAAGCATCTGAACATCGGTATAAAATAATTAGACAAGTATATAGAAATGAATTATGCGTTCGACCATCAAAGACCGCCTTGATGCACAAAAACATACTTTGCATGTTCCCAAAAATATTTAATAAATTACCAAATTTAATTAAGGACTTAAATATTATTCAATTTAAAAAAAAATTAAGACATCTTTTATTGGAAAAATGATATTATACTATTGACGAATTCCTTAATGATAAATTGTAAGTTATTTGACATTGATATTTATTCCATTTCATTGTTTATTTGTATACTCAATGTTAATGTTTTGCTTGTCTTTTCTGTCTTGATCTGTGCTGTGTTTCGTTGTAATTTTTTCATTTTAATATTGTGTTGATTATTCTGTTTTATAATAATTACTAATTATGCAAAAGAGTGTACACCTTTAAGGTAGATTTTTTGAGGAACTAATTATTTATTATTAGGATCTCATGTAAAATGTACCAAAAATCACACCAATAAATGAAATTTGAATTTTCACAGATTGATTGAGATAATTTGCAGATGACAAATGGCATCAATAAAATGAAATATGTCAAACGTCAGATAGTGGAACTCTAGCTACCGGACGGCAACACGTTGAACTTAACCCTAGTCAAGCAATGTTCAAATGTTTCACCAACAACAGGCAGGCCTTACGAAATCTCTCCTTACACACATAACTTTTAATTACCGTTAATTATATTACCCTCATTTAATACCTGCTAATTAGCAGTTTTTAATTACAAAGTAGGGCTGGTGGCGGCGGCGCGCGAACTCTCTACAATACGCATTGTTTCGCCGAACAACTTTGTTAACTGAGTTTTAACTTTAATGTGTGCACGTGTTACTTTACGTAAATATCGAGTTTCATATGCTTTACTTTTTTTTTGTTTAGTTTATTGAAGTTTTTAATGTAAGCGTCTGCGTTCAACGCTGAATGAACACGCATCTTGGTCTCTCACTTTTCTTCTAGGCGACATCGAGGCTAAGACCAGGTTCATCATGAATTAAAAAACTGGCCAAGTGCGAGTTGAACTCGTGTGCCGAGGGTTCCGTACCTAACCATTATACGGACAAATGTACAGATAAAGATGGACATAATTGCCTCTAAGCATTCGAAGCGTGATTTTCGCGGTTTCTGGAAGAGCGCTAATAAATTGAGCATTCGGCCAGGCCTGCCTGTTAGTGTGAATGGTGTGAGTGATGCGAAGGATATTGCGAACCTTTTTAGAAATCAGTGTGTTTTAAAGTCACCGCTAGGGAGTTCTTGTGTTATGCTGGATGCTGAGCCCCGTTGTGGCAAGGTGGGCACACGTTTCAGTGCCAAATATGTGGCCAGGGTCATCAGGTCTACGTCTATAGGTAAGTCCTCTGGACATGACGGGCTCAGTAGCTCGTGCGTTTGCAATACACCGGTCCTCACTTACCGAGGGTTTCGGCACTGCTGTACAATTGATGTATTGATCATTCATACTTGCACTCCGACCTAATGAGGACGATCGTGGTTCCCATTGTTAAAAGTAAAACAGGTGATCTTTCGGATAGGGGAAACTATAGACCTATTTCTCTAGCCACCATAATCGCTAAGGTGCTTGATGGTTTGTTTGATACACAGCTAAACGAAAATCTTGTGCTCCACGACAATCAATTTGGGTTTCGGCCAGGACTTTCTACAGAGAGTGCAGTTCTGTGTCAAGCAGGCCGTCAGGTACTACACAAAAAGAGGAACACCTGTTTTCGCTTGCTTCCTCGATCTGTCTAGGGCTTTTGATCTGGTTTAAGATATATTATGGAGGAAACTTGAAGCTAAAAGCTTGCCTATCGAGCTTATAAGTATCTTCAGGCTTTGGTAAGGAAGCCAGGTCAACAGTGTTCGGTGGGCGGATGTCGGAGCCTTATCCATTTGAGTGTGGGGTGAGACATGGGGGGTTGACATCCCCTGCCCTCTTCAAGAGGATCCTCCCTGATTAATGCGCTTAGCAGTCAACATATCGGTTGTCATATTGGCGGTGTGTGTCAATAATAAGCTTTAAAGGACAATGCTGACATTGAAAGGGAACGGAGGGCTCTTTCCGTGTGTGCAAACATGATACTCGCTGGTTTGCACGTTGTAATTCAGAAGTAAAGGTAATGCTCTTTAGAGTATGCAGTACCACCTACACTTGCAGCCTGTGGGAGAAATATTCGCGGGCGTTGTATGGAGCCTTACGTGTCCAGTATAATAAAGCGTTCAGAAAACTGATGGGGTTGCATTGGCGTTGTAGTGCTTCAGGGATGTTTGTGGCGGCGCGTGTTGATTGTTTTTACGCGATATCAAGCAAGCGCGCAACATCAATGATGGTCCGAGTTATGGACAGCCTTAACAGGGTTTTAAAAATGATTACTGACAGAGTGGACTGGCCGTATATAGTTCACTGCTGTCAGTTACTTGTGTCACCGTATCGTGTTGCTTACTAATACTTTGTTTTAATGCACATTGTTACTAACCCCATATGAGTCTTCGCACGAAACTAAGTTTTTGAATTTGAATAATACCGCCATAATAAAATTGGTAACATTTTTATTGGTGGCTAAGTTTTAAAGATATGGGCAAATCTAGATTTTCTCGAAAACTTAAAAGTACCATAATCTACCTTATTTTTTTTTTTTTGAATTTTTCCATTATTTGTGCTGTAAGACCTTACCTTTTGCCAATTTTCGTGATTCTAGGTCAACTGGAACTACCATATAGGTTTTCGACCCAAAACCTATAGGGTACTTTCGGTTGACCTAGAATTGTCAATTTTGGTTAAAAGCAAAGTCTTACAACACAAGTAAAGGGAAAATTCCGAAATATAAAAAAGTTGAAAATTAAGATAAATTTTGGTATTAACTTTAAAACTTTGAAGGCCTTGACGGAAAGACCTTGAAGGAACAAAACGCGCACTTGTTTCAAACCCGCGCGACCCATTTTTTTTAGGTTTTTTTACTTTTCTTATTATTCTGTGACTTTTAAAAAAGGCTTAGATCAAAATGTAGATAATTCAGTTGTCTTTGATATGGTGAAAGTTGCATTAAAATACTCCCGGCGGTTTTGGTGCAATTCCCGCACGCTCGGTCCCAGAATATCAATATTGGTCCTACTCTTGGACCGTTTTGTGCGCAAATAATTTTTTTGATTTATATATCCTATGTAGGTTAGGAATTAATTCTAACCATTAAATTTTCTGTGTAAAAATATTTGTAAACATCCATGTCGGTGTTTGAGGAGTGTGCAAAAGAAGCGAAAAAATATCGTGTTTTTAATTATTTTTTTAAAGCAAAATTATTTGTCATACGAAAAATCCATGTTTCTCAAATAATGTACATTAATGAATTATATATAAACCTTTTAACCTAGCCCTTACTATGGAATATGCTTTATAAAGTAACCGTTTTACGGCACTAAAGTGGAGTTAGGGCCTTAAAAGTACTTATTGGTAGGTTTTCCTGCCGGAGCCTGTGTTTTGGGTAAAAGTAAAAAGGTCACTTCTAGGCAAGCGTGCGTCATCATCGACCGCATCATCGCTTATCATCAGGTATGGTATAATTGTAGATATTGAATTGTTTGGATACTATCAATAATAAATAAATAACAAATAATTGATTCTTCAAAAAGTACAAAAGCGTTACAAGAAACAACATTTTCATCTATGTTAGTGAGGTTAATGTCATTTTAATTTAACAACTCCCAAACTGAGACATGCTCGTATCTTTGGTAGTCAGTGGTCGGCCGTTTTAGATTTCGTATACATAGATATCATCGTCTTATTTAGTGCTAAAATATTAAAGAAAACAATTTTCTCAATTAGTAACTTTACAAATCTATATATATAAAAGAAGAAACTGAGTGACTAACTGACTGATTGACTGACTGATCGATCAACGCACAGCCTAAACCGCTAGGCCTAGAAGAATGAAATTTGGCAGAAAGGTTTCTCATGTCGCGTAAGTGAGCACTAAGGAAGGATTTTTGGAAATTCCAACCCAAAGGGGGTTAAAAGGGGGTTGAAAGTTTGTATGTAATTTCTACAGTTTGTAAATTGGGCACGTGAAATTTTAGATTTACGCTCTTGGTTGATAAAAAGAATTAATGTATTTATTAGTTTTTGGATATTCGACCCCTTAAGGGGGTAAAAAGGGGTTTGAAAGTTTGTATGAAGTTTTTACAGTTTGTAAATTGGACACGTGAAATTTTACATTACGCTCTTGGTTGATAAAAATAATTAATGTCTTTATTGGTTTTTCTAAATTCCAACCCTAAGAGGGTAAAAAGGGGGTTGAAAGTTTGTATGTAATTTCTACAGTTTGTAAGATGAACATTTGAAATTTTAGAATTACGCTCTTGGTTGCTAAAAATAATTAATTCATATATTGGTTTTTGGAAATTCGACCAGTAAAGGAGTAAAAAGGGGGTAGAAAGTTTGTATGAAATTTGTACAGTTTGTAAGTTGGTCACGTGAAATTTTAGATTTACGCTTTTGGTTCATAAAAAAAAATATATATTTATTGGTTTTTGGTGATTCGTCCCCTAAGGGGGTAAAAAGGAGGTTGAAAGTTTGTATGTAATTTCTACAGTTTGTAAGTTGGACACGTGAAATTTTAGATTTAATCTCTAGGTAGATAAAACAAAACCATGTATTTATTAGTTTTTGGATATTCTACCTCTATGGGGATAAAATAGGGGTTGTAATGTTATATGAAATTTCTTCGGTTTGGAAGGTAAAACATCTAAAATTGTAGGTTTTCGCTCCTGATTAATAAAAAAACAATGAGTTTAATTATTTTCGGAAATGCCATCCCTAACGGGGATAAAAAGGGGGTTGAAAGTTTGTATGTAATTTCTATAGTTTGTAAATTAGAGTTGGAGTTGATAAAAAGAATTCATGTAATTATTAGGTTTTAGAAATTCTACCCCTGAAGGGGAACAAAGTAGGGGTTGAAACTTTATATGAAATTTCTTCAGTTTGGAAGGAAAATATCTAAAATAGTAGGTTTACGCTCTTGATTAATAAAAAAAGTAATGAGTTTATTGATTTCCGGAAATTCTACCTCTAATAGAGGTTAAAGGTGGCAATTTGTTGGGCTTATATATTTGAAACTTGGCATCAATACTTACTAACAGCAAATATAAAAAAAAAAAAATTGATTTTAAAGTAAAGGTTGTCATTACAAGTTTTCAAAACTACCCCTAAAATATGATTAGGGGGGTGTTGAAGATCTTGGTTAAAGGTGGCAATTTTGAAAGAAAGAAATTATTATTATTATATTATTATTATGGTTTAATAAACTTGAAATTTTGCACAAATACTAACCTTAATAAGTAATGTGGGTTGCTATTAGTTATTCGTTTTTCGGAACTATCCCCAAAATACTATTTATGGGGTGATCAAGATTTTTGAAGTATTATATTACACATAGCTTCTTTTAATGATATAGTTGAGCACTAAGGAAGGAGTTTTGGAAATTCAACCTTTAAAGAGACATTTAATTGTATAAAAACATTTTTTATAAAGATATTACTGACCTCCAACTAAAAACAAAACAAAGTGATTTTTTTTTTTTGTAATTTGGTGTCTTTGGTAGGTACTAATTTTTTTCGTTATGGACACTGACTTCGAAAAAGAAAGTTATTTTTCCTCTTGTAGTATTTTTAGTTGGATATCGGTAGTATTTTTTTGAAAAATAGATATTTTGTTTTCACTTTTTAGGTGGACCTAATAGGCAATTTGCCTTTAGTAAGGTACTTAATTATTTTTTGTGTATTTTCACCGATATCTCCGTCAAACAACACTGTTCAAACGGTCCAGTTCGGTAGTTCCAAATCGAGGAAGAGGTCATCTTAGTGCCGTAAGATTCTTCAAAAAACCGTTGACACACCTAAAACATCTTCTAATTAAGGGGGTAATTCTGAAAAACTAATGATGGCAATTTATTATTGCCCAAGGAATAAGACTTTTAACCGACTTTCCAAAAAGGAGGAGGTTCTATGTTCTCTAAATCCTAACTTAGGCCGTAGATATCTACGATATCCAATTTATAATTGATTTATCAATGGCTTATTTTTGAACGCCTTCACTAACTGCACATAATTTTGTTGAATAAAATACAAAATCATGCGAACGAAGTCGCGGGCGGAGTGCTAGTTAATGTATATATTTCGTGCCAAATTATTATTATTTAAAATTCAAAGACTTAGTTTTATTTTACTATTACAATAGGTTTTTCAGATTCATCATAACTTAACAACCTCAGCCAATTAGTTAGTTTCTCTTTAAAATTATGCATATTTAGTTTGTATAGTGAGATTCTTTTGTTGATTTCATTGTAATGCCTGGAACTCAATGCGTTGTATTGTCGCTGCGCGAAAGCTGTTCTACATTACACATAGGGACAATCAAGCACACCACTTCTTTTTTTAAACCTTCCTTATTTAGGGGAAGTAGTGAGTGTCGCCGGGGCATCATGCGGAGAATAAACAGCTTTCCCACCGTCAATACCTTGCACTCCCGTTATAGTTCTGTGGTAGAATAGTCGCGCGGCTTACCATGCATGACCTTGAGAATAGACCTTTGTGCCCTCTCTAATTTCAAAAACAATTTTTTGCAAGTTCCACCCCACGCAGGCACTCAATAACCCAATATTGATTGATATAGTGCAAAATATACTGTATTCAGTACCGTACGGTCGCCAGAGAGACGAAGATTTTTAAAAACGTACAGTAGTTTTCTGACACGTCCGGTGAGGGTCTTGACTTATCGGAGCCTTTCCAAATGTTCATTCGATTTGACGCCTTTCCAAGGCAACATTGGATAACGGTGCACAATGACAAGTGTTGTTGATCTGGCACAAGTGTGGGCAGTAAGTGTTACAGTTTCCAATGACGGCGGTGAGGTGTTTGGGAGATAAAAACGAATGTATCTCGATTTATCTACATTCAACGTAAGTAAATTTGAAGATAACCATAACATGACTTCCCTCAGATTACCCTCGGCCTGTATCTTAGCCTCCACCCAGTTTTTTCCCATACACTAAGAGTGTTGTGTCATCCGCATATGTAAACATATGACAGTTATTTAGTTTCATTTTGCACAAGTCGTTGATGTATATTATGAACAATGTGGGACTAAGAGTACTCCCTTGAGGGACTCCATATTTGATTTCATCGTCCTCACTCACCACAGTATCAACTCTGACTACCTGGGTACGATTGGCCAGATAATCTTAATATATTTAATACCAGACCACGAACTCCAATGTGCTCCAGTTTTGATATAAGGATTGGGACATAGATATTATCAAAAGCTTTCAATATATGCAAAAATATACCGTAGCATCTGTAGCTTTTATCCAGTTTATCAGCTACCGTGGTACTGAAATTGGTTACAGCATCTTTAGTCGTTACACCGGACCTAAATCCATAGTGGTTTTCTGACATGATGTTAAATATGGTGAGATACTTAATCAAACTGTTATTAAGTATTTTTTCTAGTATATTCGATAATGTACTCAGTACAAAAATAGGTCTATAGTTCGTAAGTCGCTCTCTGTCCCCACCCTTATACACAGGAGTCACAATAGTTTTTTTAAGGATGTTTGGAAATACGCCAGTGGCAATAGAGACGTTGCAAATGTGCGTTATAGGTCGTACCAACACTTCCTGTGAGAGCTTAATTACCAAGGCTGGAATATTATCCCAGCCAGTCGCACTATTATTACGTAGTGTACCAATGATCGCTGCCACCTGTTCATGGCCCACCGGCAGTACCCCGAGAGAGAATTATCAATTAACCAGCTTCGCAGCTAGGTCCTTCCCAATGTTGACAATGTATTTGTTGACAAAGTTTGTTGACATCTTAGCATCAGCGGATAATTTTAATATTTCCCTTGCTGGCTGTGACTGTAACATTGCTGTGATCCAGAGAAAAGCGACTTTTGTAAACTCTGTTAGCAAAATTGGTCACCACTTTTATTGCCTGACTTGCTTTCTGTCTTAACAACCAGACAAATTTGGAAAAAAAAATACACTGTTTTATTTTCTAGTTAACAGTAGTTTTCTAGTTCTCAATTCGACGGAATCAATTTTTTATGTATGTTCCCCGATTACCCAAAGACGCCTGGAAAATTCATCTTTTGTATAATAAGTTATACATCATCACCAGGTCAGGATCTGATGATGGGATCCTGGAGAAATCGAGGGAACTTCTCAAATATTATAGGCATACATATATCCATGTTGGTATTTTCATCAACAATGCAATCATTTGCACCCAGAAAGTATCATTTGGTGAATTGGAACTGATGAAAAAGACCACAGATGGCCACTGGAACTCCTTAATGCTAAGTATGTCACGGGTTTAAGATAAATATCGAATAATAAACCGACTATGATGAAGCATATACTTGTAAATAAATAGTAGGTACTGATAAACATGGTACTATCGAACTAATCTCATGATGATGCCGGAAGGTAGGCAATGGAACTCCGAAATAAAACAATGTATACTAGTCGTGTTTGGGTTTATTGGAATCGTCATGAGATTTACTTTGGCTATAAACGATTTTTATGATTATTGGAGGTACCTACCAAAACTAAAAAGAGATAAATAAAAAAATTTTAACAAAAAAATCAAACCGACATCCAAACCAAAAGTTATTTTTCGCTTTGTAGTGTTATGTTTTGGAATTCGGTTTGATATTTTTGTTAAAAAGTTTATTTTCATTTTTAGTATCTTAAATTACCATGAAAATACGTATTATTAAGGATAACTTAAAACAAATCGTTAGATCTTGATCTTTAATTAAGACCACATGAGAATCACCAGATTTCAAATAAAAAAAATTATCAAAGACGGTTCATAATTGGCGGAGTAATCACGTAACAAACATACAAAAACATGTAATCGAATTGTGAACCCCCTGCTTTTTGAAGTCGGTTGAAAATTATCAAACTAATTGCAACAATACGATGTTACAACAATTATAGTAAGTTTTTAGCTAAGAGTCCGCTCATTAGGTACTTAGCTATTAAAGTCTAAAGCAGAACACGCAGTTAACTTGAAAGTTGGATGTAGTTTGAGGAAATTATCTCGTAATGGACGAATTAACCACCTTCCTACTTCCTGAACTTTTGTATTACTTTCTTTATGCTCCTTGCTAAATTGCAGATGGAGTATTTCCAAGTAGTGGACGTTACTATTCTAGGGATCTCTCTAAACAAGTGTTAACGTCTATGCACACACACATATCAGGACCGTGTCCGGGACGTGTCAGGGCTGGGCCTAGTCCTAAATGGGTCCAGAGGCGACGGACTTGAGGACGTCCGTCGCCCCCAACACATCAGGAACCGAGGTGGCGGCGCGTAGTGTTCCACGCGCGCCCCTCTTAGACGTCGCGGGGGAGTCCAACACCTCACTCCTCCCCCAACCCGAGATCGTGGCCCGCAGAGGCGGGCCGGCACTAGCCGGGGGTTGCGGAAATATCGTAGTTCCCGCGACCCCCGGTGTAGGTGTGAGACGGAACACCGGGGTGGTTTTTAGTCAGTACGAGTCTGACAGACCCCTCCGGGCGGAGGGGTCTGTCAGACTCGTACTGACTACTCCCCAGGGCGGAGGACATCCAATGAGGATTTTGAGCCATGAAAAAAAAAAAGGGCTGGTCCTAGGTATTAAAGCTTCGTCACTGGCCCGTGCACGGCCCTTGCATGGACGTGTGTGAACGAGTTCATATAAAATGTACACACTGATATTTTTTGAGCCCCTAAAGGTCTATCCACACATATCAGGGCCGTGCCCCGCAGGGGCAAAAATATCGTTGTTTTATATTTTATATGAACTCGTTCACACACGTCCGTGCACGGGCCAATGACGAAGCTTCAAAGATTGGGCCCGGCCCTGACACGTCCCGGGCACGGCCGTGATATGTGTGGATAGACCTTAACGGGGCACGGTCCGTCCACGTCCCGCGCACGGCCCTGATATTTGTGGATAGACCTTTAGGGGCTCAAAAAATATCAGTGTGTACATTCTAGATGCTAGTTAACATTTGTTAACTTTTTTATATAATATATAATCTTTTCATTTTGTTTTTTTAGTTTCTTACGTCTTATTGACTTATGTCGGGCCTACGTTGTCCCCCCATATCCAAGTACTTATGCTGTAACATGGAAATATTGTAAAACCAAACCTTTTTAAAAGAGTAGGTAACCATGGCGTTTCTTGCCGGTTCTTCTCCATAGGAAACGATCAACCCGAACCGTGCACCTTTTATAAGTGCCCAAGTAGGCCTATGTGTAATAAAAAAATGATTTTGATTTTGATTTTTGACCACGCATTTCTCCTAAACTAGTAATCGGATCATGATCATTATTTTTTTATTGGATTAAGTATCTTTCAACTTAGGTCATAGTGCATTATGTTTCATCAAAATCGGTTAGGCAGTTTTCAAGATATGGAGCATTCAACCAAACTTTTTGTCGACCAACAGCACGAGTGTGTAAATTGAGTTATTATGGGTATTGTCAATCCTTTAGGTACCCTACTATTGAACTTAATCAATTTGTAGTGATGGTGAACCAAAATTAAAAAGAAAGTTATGAAAACTTTTTCGCAAAAAAATTAACTGACTTCAATAACAAAACACAAGTACAAAATAACTTTCGTTTTGGAAGTCAGTATCGCAAGAACATGAGGAACGAAAGACACCAGCTTCCGAATTTTGTACTTTTTAGTGTTTTGTTGTTGAAGTCGGTTAATTTTTTTGCGAAGAAGTTTTTTTGTTATACTATTTTGACGCGGACTAGGTCGCGGGCAACAGCTTTTCGTCTATATCTATACTTCTATACTAGTACTACTCGTATAAAGAGGAAAGATTTGAATGTTTGTATTTTTGTATGTAACGAATAAAATTAAAAACTACTGGACCGATTTTTTTATTTTTATCTCTGTATTCCCACGGGAACGGGAAATACGCGGGTGAAACCGCGAGGCGTCCGCTAGTATATAATATTATAAAGAGGTGACATTGTCTTTTTATAGGTATGTTTAAAAAAATAAAACCGGCCAAGTGCGAGTCAAACTCGTGCGCCGAGGGTTCTGTACCTACCCATTAAACAGATAAAGAGGGACATAATTGCCTCTAAGCATTCAAAGCGTGATTTTCGCGGTTTCTAGAAGAGCGCTAGTAAAATTGAGAATTCGGCCAGGCCTGCCTGTTAGTGTACATGGTGTGTGATGTGAAGGATATCGCAAACCTTTTTAGAAATCGGTTTGTTTTAAAGTCATCGCTAGGGAGCTCTTGTGAGATGCTGTATGCTAAGCCTCGTTGTAGCAAGGTGGGCACACGTTTCCGTGTCAAATATGTGGCCAGTGTCACCAGGTCCACGTCTAGAGGTAAGTCCCCTGGATATGATGGGCTCAGTAGCTCGAGCGTTTGCAATATGCCACTCCTCATTAACCAAGGGTTTTGGCACTGCTGTACAATTGATGTATTGGTCATTCATACTTACCTAACGAGGACGATCGTGGTTCACATTTTAAAAGTAAAACAGGTGATCTTTCGGATAGGGGAAACTACAGACCTATTTGTTTAGCAACCATAGTCGTTAAGGTGCATGATGATCTGCTTGATACACAGCTAAACGAACATCCTGTGCTGCACGATCAGTTCTGGTTTCGGCCAGGAATTTCTACAGAGAGTGCAGTTCGAGACACAAAACGAGGAACACCTGTTTTCACTTGCTTCCTCGATCGGTTTAGGGATTTTAATCTGGTTTCCTAAGATATATTATGGAGGAAACTTGAACCTATAAGCTTGCCTATCGAGCTTATAAGTATATTCAGGCATTGGTATGGAAGCCAGATCAATAGACTTCGGTGGGCGGGTGTGCTGTCGGAGCCTTATCAATTCGAGTGTGGAGTGAGACAGGGGGGATTGACCTCTCCTGCCCTCTTCAATCTGTTTATGAATACCCTGATTGAGGCGCTTAGCAGTCCACAATTAGTAGTCATATTGACGGTTAATAAGCTTTAAAGGACAATGCTGACATTGAAAGGGAACGGAGGGCTCTTTCCGAGCGTGCGAATATGATAGCTCGCAAGTTTGCACATTGTACTGTAGAAATAAAGGTGACGCTCTTTAGAGCATTCTGTACCACATTCTACACTTGCAGCCTGTGGGATAAGCATTCACGGGCGTCGTATGGAGCCCTTCGTGTCCATTTTAAAAACGCGTTCAGAAAACTGATGGGGTTGCCTTGGCGTTGTAGTGCGTCAGGGATGTTTGCGGCGGCGCGTTTGTTTTTACGCGATAATGCGCAAGCGCGCAACATCAATGGTGGGTCGAATTATAGACAGCCGTAACAGGGTTCTGAAAATGATTGCTGACAGAGCGGACTGTTCGTATATAAACGTAGTTCACTGCTTTCAGTTACATATGTCACCGTATCGTGTTGTTTACTAATACTTAGTTTTAATGCACATTGTTACTAACCTTTTAAGAGTCTTCGCTCGAAATAAAGATTTAGAATTTGCATTTTACCGCCATAATAAAATTGGTTACAGGTGGCTAAGTTTTATACATATAGGCAAATCTAGATTTTCGCGAAAACTTGAAAGTACCATAATTTACCTTAATTTTCAACTTTTTGGATATTTTTCTTTATTTGTGCTGTAAGACCTTACTTTTTGCCAAATTTCGTGATTCTAGGTCAACGGGAAGTACCATATAGGTTTTCGAACCAAAACCTATAGTGTACTTCCGGTTGACCTAGAATTATCAATTTTGGTTAAAAGCAAGGTCTTACAGCACAAGTAAAGGGAAAATTCCGAAAAAAAACAAAAGTTGAAAATTAAGGTAAATTTTGATACTTACAAGTTTTCACGAAAAACTAAATTTGCTTTTATCTTTTTATCGTTGTGACTGAGGACCTTGGTATTTATACGCCTAATAGGGACTATATACCTCAGTATCTGGCATAAATTTCAACTTGCTAGGTGCACCCGTTCCTGAGAAAATCGGTGGTGACACACGGACAGATAGACAGACGGACAGACAGACGGACAAGAAAGTGATCTTATAAGGGTTCCTTTTTTACCTTTTGAAGTACGGAACCCTAAAAACTCTGGAAGATGTCAATCCAATTACGAAAATGCTTTCACTGATATAATAGCACTATGGCTGTGTGTATGTTAATTATATCCCGAAAAAATGCACGGTTCCTGAGAGGTAGACCACGGGGGCGAAGCCGGGGGACACAGCTAGTTAATTTATATAAGTAGCTTGACATTTATTTTATTAAGGACAACCACACACCAAAAAATACATGTTGAAGTACTCATATGTTTAAATTTTATAGTGTATCCTTAATTAAAGGCTGCCACGCCACGGCATGCATTAATATGTTTAATGCATGCCGTGGCGTGGAGTATGCAATGTAGAACAGTTATAAAACATATTTTATTTATTTAGATAGATTGTTACATAAAGTTTATCTACACTAATATTATAAAGAGGAAAGATTTGTATTATTGTAAGTAACGAATAAACCTAAAAACTACTGGACCAATTTCAAAAATTCTTTCACCATTGGGAAGCTATACTATCCCCGGATGACATAAGTACTTTTTATCCCTGTATTCCCTGGGAACGGGAACAACGCAGGCGAAACCGCGAGATGCCCGCTAGTTGTAACATAAATCTGACATACAAATACAAATGAAAACTCTTTAATTAATGCTGGTTTTGCAACATTGTGCAAACTATAATACAGGGTGTAACAGAAAGGCGTGATCTAAGTTCAAAATCAGCTTTTGCCTATGTAAATGAAAAACTTTCTCCAAGAAAGTCGTTCAATACAAAAAAATAAATATTTCGGCCATACAAATTTTGGTCAGCTGACAACAACTTTGTAAGGAAAAGAAAATCCTAATCCTTTTTTGGGTATTGCTTCTGACTTCATTGGAAAAACTTCTTTATGGATGGCCAGAAGCAGTTTTTAAAATATGATCACTTCTTTCCATTAAACCCTATATGTCTTACTTTTCTCATTATAATCCTAGCCATATTCAAGATATGCCATTGTCTGGAATGGCAAACACACATCCGTTGTAGGTAAATAATTATGTCCCATTCTGTAGTAAAAGAAACATTGTGCTTTATTCTCAACTTATATCTTATACTTGCTGTTGCCATAGTTATTACGTATAACATCAGCTATCTGCCATTGTAAGTCTCGTCAAAATCAGCCCAGCCGTTTCGAAGGTTAGCCGAAACAGAAAAACATATTAAACATTGTATTTTCTTGTTATAATAAGTACTACATAACATGCTTTCATATGTATTTACTAAAATACTATTATTTTGATATAAGTAACAACATCTTTTTTAATTTAAATCCCTAACTAACCATTAACCATTCCAATAAGCATTATTCATAAAACAGTAGCTGGCACTGTATTCGCCATACATAAAGACAGACTCTATCCACAAAGCACAGGATTGTGTCCCTCGAAGGGTGAAAGATGTCGCGATTCTATCCCAAAGAGACGGCGGAACTTGCAAAGCGCCTTGCTTGGGGCTTGCAACATGTTTACGGTGCCTGCCACTAGCTAAGGATCCTCGAGACTGACACTTTGTAAGATTTATCACATGAATGAATTATTTAAATGTTAGGATTTTGACAGTTTATTTTAGTTTAGGTAAATGCTGGGCTATTTGGATAAGAAGATTTTGAACAGTTTTTTTGAATAATGCTAGAAGTGATTTATTCACTCTTCTTAATGCCCTCAGGATATAACTAGCACGAAACATAGGCTCCCGCAGAAAATTCTCCTTCTGTTTTTAATGAATTTGCGTAAGAAGTTGCGGTCTATCCCGTGTATTTTTTTCCAGATATACTTAGTCCCTACCTTACGCCAGTTTTATTTGTAGTTCATCTAAAAAACACCAATTTATCTTCTTCCAGGAATTTCAAAGTTTCTGAGCCAGCAAGCTAAACAATCAGCGGATAATTGCGCCGGAGCACGAAAGGCGGATGCCTTTCATCGGTTCCCTAAACGACGCGGTTACTTAGCGGCTGAATGGTGCGATCGGTTCATGGGCCTGCAGAGTGGACTCACACGAGTGCCGTGCCGTAAGTGCTTTCTGGTTTGAGGGTTAGCACATACGGGAAGAAATTTTGAGCACCACCCAGTAAATTCTCGCTATCTTATCCAGGTTATCGATCAACAAAACTGAAATGGCAACGAATCGAATACATTCCTCACAAAACGAATAACGACGTAATCAGCGAATTCAACCACTCCAATCACATCGCCGTTTCTGTGCTTCTCGCATCCTTCACCAGACCTCTGGGTCAGCGTCTACATCACACAAAGGATAATTTCTATATGGCCCAATGCTGGGCTTTCATTTGTATAAATTCATCTCACTGCAGTAACGGTGATAAAAAACATCGTGAGGAAATGCATAGCAAACGCAAAGCATGTGTTAGAACCAAAAATGAAGAAGAAGGTCCGCTTGGTGGATTAAAGTCCATTCCTTCTCTCACAGATAGGAGGTTACCAGCAGTGGGAACTTTACAAAGCTGCTAAAGCTTATGCATAGGGCTAAAGTCCACCTTTTGAGCAAATAACTGCCACATTCCCGGCACAGTTCCCTGCCCGTATATTTCTATGTAATGCGCCTCTCATCCGTCCGTACTTGGGTCACGCGCGTTCCTAAAAACTCCTTTTTATCCGCGCGTCTGACTGACATAGCGCCATCATATCGTATAATATAGGGTGCTGGGTAGTTGATGTTGAAAGGATTTTGTACTACCACTGTCAAAGTAATTGCTTGGGGTTTGAGCGTTTTATAATATTGTTTATTTTTATTAGTAGGGCTTGCGGGTAGATACTGGTTTTTTTATAGTTACGCTTTTGAATATTGAGAGTCGTCATCTTGTATTTTTTTTATGTTTCCACTGCTGGGACACAGGTATCGTCTCTGTAAGAGGGAATGGGCCGTAATCCACCACGCGGGCGCAGTACGGGTTGGTAGATATCACATGTCTTCGAATATTGAGAGTAACATAAAATAAATGGCGAAATTCGGGTGTACTATAGTTGCACCTCTACCCAACCCATCGCGAAATACAGGCGTGATGTTATGTTATGTCATGTATTTAAAAGTAGGTATTCCTTCTTACCTACTTTGTTAAAATTGTAATAGTTTGTTAGAACAGAAAGAGCACATTTATAGAAGTCCTGTTAAACTTAGCCATAGGTTGACTGCCAGGTAGAAGTTTTTAACAAAGTGACATGCCATAAGCGATGGCTATGGTCGAAATGCCAAAATGTAAAGAACAGATAACTTGACATTTCTACAGCGCTTAGCAATCCCATACATTTTTCCAATCAATATCGCGAAGCTTTCGTTATTAGAATATCACTAGTAGTACTAAAACATTCTCATTTTGAATGCACTACTGTACCTAAACAATTATCGAAGTAATATTTCGTATTTGTCTGTTTGTCGGCTTAGTTACTATAATCTACACTAATTGTAATGCGATTTTCACCTTTATTTAAATGGTTATCGTACTTATGTTAATGTGCAGTAAATACAGATCGCCAACTGCGGCGATCCTTACTTTTGCTTCACTCACGTTCATACATCTAGTCGTACACGCACGCTGGTTATGAGTCCTGCGCTCCTGGTCTTCCTGGCGAAGATCATCTATAAGATCCATGTATTTTGATGTGTCTTACACAATCTTTAACTCAATATCTATAGCACAGGAATCTCGATGTTTTGATAACCCATCGCCTCATCAGTAATTTGAAAGTGTTCCAAGCAGGGGTCTGGTCACTAGCGAACCATAAATGGTCTTTATTAAGACTCACTCCTTAATCTTCCCGCCAAATATAAATATATACTGTAACAATACCAACATATCACGTCTGCTTGGCGACCATATGTCACTGCAGGGATCAAGCAGAATATCATCGTCAGGTATATTTGCCTGACACTTGCTGAGCTGGACTCCCATTTGGTGCAACCAGGTGCAACATTGAGACGCACACCGCACTGTGTTTTGATTGTCAACCAATATATAATAATATTAATCTTTGATTGTCAAAACTGATGTTGCTGGTGTCACTTTGACTTTTATTTCGTAAGTATGGTTTCCTTAATCTTTTTATTTTGGCACCTTGTTTTTAAACATACATGAAAATTGAAATAATTTAATTAAGATTTTGTGTGTCGTGCTGTGTCTTTTGTGTGCACTAAATAAATAATTTATCTATCTATATCGAATGAAAGGTTGATTCAAAGAGCATCGCCAAAGAGCCGTGATTATGGAACAGTAATTAATGAGCAACGCCTTGTGTCGTTGTGAATCTGACCAGTGAGTCCAGAGTTGTGGAAGATGGGTTAATTTGGTGGAACGAGACCTTAGGGTTTGATGTTTATTAGCTGATCTGAGACCCTTTTAATTAATAAATTTTTGAATCTCGAAAGTAAATCGGTAAATATAAAAGATCTTATTCCCAATTTATTTGGCGCCGGAGAAGCATATAGCCATATCATCTTTCACAATATTTCCAGATTCTTTGGTATTCTATTTAACCCCTGACGGAAAATGAGGGGTGTTATAAGTATGACGTGTGTTGCATCTGTGTATCTGTGTGCCGGTCTGTGCCATAATAATTCCTAAACAGATGAACCATTTATTTATTTGGAAGGTGACTTTATCAAAGGTGTTCTTAGTTGTGTTTGATTAAAATCTGTTCAGCCGTTCAAAAGTTATCTTCATTTTACTCTTTGAATCTGGTTTCTTTTTTTGCAAGATATCGGGACACAATTACGTGTTTCGATAGATTGTCGATTGAAGCGTGTCTACAACTAGGAAGCTATGAAAGAAAACTAAATTAAAAAAACTGCGACACAAAAACCGCCAGTGCCAACGTTTACAGCAATTCATTTTATTTACTTATAGGTTCCCCGACGCGAGTTTATGAGAGAGACTTATTTTTTTTCTTTTTTAGAGGCTTTTGTGTCGGGAGTTTTACAAGTATTGTTTATACCAGTAAACACCTTTGTTTGAAATTGACGATAGCAGCCCGATAAAGCAGATGAAAAAATACTGAATGCATAATTTTACAATATTATTTATGCAGTAATATGATATTGTATCAGGCCGTATTTCGAACCCCCTCACCTAATCTAAGAATAGCAGCTAAGCCACCGCACCTCTGCCGCATCAACATAAACTATTATCACAGAATTTTCTAATTAGGCAAGTTAGCAGCATTGCAAGTCAAACCTCGAAGCAGAACGGTAATAAATTCAGTAAAACTAACTTTAAACCAAATTCAAACACGGGAACTAAGGAAAACGGCCGTCCAATTTGTTCGTACAAGTACTGTGGCCTACTGTCCAGCGGCGGGATTACATAAACTGAAACTATCGCCACTAAATAGGAAATGTACAAAAGGTGGATTCACATAAATTATAAAGAACGGCGAACAAAGGCTCTCATAGATAGGCCCAATGCGAAAATTCGACTAGGTACACTTTTTCATAGTTTGTTTTCTATAATTATTTGGTCTACAGGTACAACATCTCGTAGTCGCATTGTCGCGTCGAGCTTGTCTATCTCCTATAACACTCACACATATAGACACGCTTAAAATACAGCGAGTGAAAGCGCACTCGCGGCTGTCATTTATTTGAGATCGCCGTACGCGTACGCGTCTATATGTGCGTGCGACTTTTTGCGCTTGTTGAATACAACCAGCCTTCTGTACCTTGCTTCTTTGCATCGGCATACTAGCTATTATATTGTAACGTTACGTCTAGCTCAGAGGGAGCTAAACGTAAGCCACGTTATTAAAGTAATAGAATGATTAAAAATAAACTTAGAAAAGGGATATAGAGAATAAAAACTAAGTCCGGCTTCGCACAACGTGGACAGCTAATCAGGCAGCAGGTCGGGCAAGATGACGTGGCACGGTGTGATGGTACGGCTGGTGGGATGCCGTGGCATGTGGCCCCTCGTATTCAGCGTGCGCACCCAACGCGTGCTGTTGGAGGGCGCGCGCGGCCTCCACGCGCATACCGTCGCACCGCTGAGGTCCTGACTGCCGCAGTACATACAGCACGTGCCAGACTGGCACATCTTGTTATTGTTGTTTATTTATAGACTTCAGGGATTGAAACACTCTTTCACAAACATAAATTCATTACAATTTTAGAGTACTTTATGGATAAGAATTTTCTTAATAGATCAAGGCTAAAATATGTCCATCAAAATTTTGCAACCCAAAAACAACCTTTCGGCGTTCGGTCCAGATTCGAAACTAAAAAAACTGACGCCCGTTTTTCATCGTTCTGTGTCATATCGTCTAAATTTTAAATTCAAATTTCAATTAAGAAATCAAGACCAGAACGAATAAAAACGGTTCACAAGGGGGGTCAGTCTACGCTACCCTTATAATAATGTACACTTAGCTTAAAGAAGGTCTAGTCCATGGTACCTATGTTACGGTCTATGGTTTAAGAAAATAAAATGGACAGACAGATGTCATGTCAGATGCAAATGTCACAGTAGAAAAATATTGCAAGAATTACAAATTAGCAGTATATTTAAAGGTTTAGATATTAAAACAATCAAAGATAACTAAAAGTATGCTTTTCAGATGATAACAATAGAGAGAAAACATTACAATGAATTACAAAAGTTGATAAAATATCAATAGATATGAAGGTGTGGTTTGTATAGTGTGTTATAGAACGTAAGTAGACTCAAAATATGTGGCTCTGTTTAGCAGAATACCACAATATTAAGTTAAAAGGAAAAACTTTTGGAATCTATACCTTGGGTTGTTGCAGGGTTGGCGGGTTAGGTCGGCGGTCAGATTAAGTTTTAATTTTGGGTAAAACATCTAACACAAATATGAGCAAATCTTTTTAAAACTGAAAAAGGTAAAGTAATTTTACCATTCATGATTTCCTGTTTTTTAGAATAAGACGCGGTATAATATTGAAGATATCAGTCAGTCTCAGTCAGTCATAACTCAGTTGATTAACATAGCATGGGCATCCTATAATTGAAGGCTGACTTGGCTTGATTTCTTAAGACATTGTATTTTATGTGTACATCTTTCGTTGGAACTCCTTAGGTAATAAATAAATAAATAATACTTAACAATTAGGTGTAAATCAGTACCTAAAATGTTGAATAGTTAGGTCATTTGTCGGAAAAAGGCTCGGGATATTGGATGCTCTGCCAACAGAATAAATATCTACAAACTTTTAAAAAAAAGACACATTTATTTACTTGCCTGTTTATTGCATGCATTGCATGGTACACTACAACTAAAAGAACACTATCCATCTTAGCCTAAGTATGCTACGCAGCACTACACCTTTCTCGTTAATAAACCCTGTTCTTAGATACCTAAAATATCGTTAAAAATAGCCAAAGGTAAAGTCATAAGTATTATCAGCCTGTGATGTGCCCACTGCTGGGACACGAGCCTCCTTTGTGAGACGAAGTGGGCCATATCTCATCTACGACGGCGGGCCCAGTGCAGGTTGGTAGATGTAACACGTGTCTTCGAATGGTTTTTTTAGTTCTAGGACTTCTAGGACACGCCGATTTCCTCACAATGTTTTCCTTTTGATAGCAGTTCTGATGAAATAAATTACACAAAGTAATGCGCCTGCCTGGGTTCGACCCCATGAATTATACTCCTAAGTCGGGGTCGTAACCACTGGCCTATCACTGCTCTAAGGAAATCAAAGGTAAGGAAATTAGGAAAATGTGTGACGTCACCGCCCGTGGCTAAAACATTGTGTAGCAGATTTTACGATTACCAATTTACTATTGATGCGCTTTATTTTTCCGGTTTTTGGTAGAACCAAAGAATGCCTCTGTAGCCACAAGTGCTTACCTACCATTAGCAGTTTATAGGGAGAGTATCATATAACATATTCTTTTACAACGCCTGCCTCTACGAATACTTGTCAACCAGGACAAAACGATTGTTCCGAGAAAACGTAGATAAATGTCAATTTTTCCATTGAATTTCTACGTTAACACAGGTATTTCCTTATTTAGCTACCTAAATTGGACAACAGAGTACCAGAAATAACACAACCAATACTGGCAACTTACAGCAAATATCTGGCAACCCAGTCTTCCGATGTTCGGTGTTCTTTTATGTATCTGTCATGAGAAGGAATCTGCTAGCAATAGCCAGTTAATAAGATAATGAAACAATTAGAACACTTACGTACGTGTTAGGTCACACTGTTAGTGCAGTGAGTAATTTCAATAAATATAAATAAACACAAAGAACAGAATCCTTTTCTTCTTTTACCGAAAGAAAAAAGGCGTAACCGCGTAACAAAACTTTTTTTAATTGAAGCGTTAATAAACGAAATAATGAATAATAATAATAACGTTTATTGGTTCAAATAAATTATGTTAACAATATGAACACTGTCACTTAAACTAGGTTATGATACCTGTGCTATAAGCAACAGTAACAATTCGTGGTTGATCTATTTACTTAAAAACAAAATAATTGTGCAACAATCCGTTACTATCATAAATTAGTTAATTAGATATTACGACATAATTAACTATACAGTTAGACAATAAAAAAATAAAACTAACTAAAATTAGAATATTTATATGAGACGTGTGTATGCATGTGTGTGTGTGTATCTGTGCGTGCGTGTGTATCTGTGTGTGTGTGTGTGTATGCCTGCGTGTTATGGAATGTATATATGAGTGAGTGTAGGTAAATATATAGGTATGTAACATGTAGATTAGAAGTTGCTTGGATTACCCAGAAACACTTAAGAGGTTTTCAGTTTCTTGATAATTTAATACAACTAACAAGTTTTTAACTACCTTTTTAAATTTAAAATGCCGTATTTTCATTAGGGACACTTTTTTACTAATTTTATTGTAAATATAGGGAGCTATTATATAAGGGAATCTTTTTGCAAAAATTGTCTTGTGTGGAATGGTTTTGAATACAATATCTTTTCTTCTTCTATTATCTATTTGAGTGCTGTTATTCGGTAAATGGGTGTGTGCATAAATAAGATTGCGTAATAAAAACAATTGACGCACAGTGAGGACATCAAATTCCCTGTAAAGTCTTGCAGTAGGATATAGCCTTGGTTTGGACATAATTACTTTGATTGCCGCTCTTTGCGCTCTTTCAAGCTTGAGAAGAAATGTCTTGTGAGCCCCTCCCCATACAGAAAAACAGTATCCCAATACTGACTGACAAAGTGAATAATAAATTATTTTCAGAACATTTAAATCCTCTATATGGCGTAGCTTTTTAAAAATGGGCATTAGTTTCCGAATTCTATTTGTCAGAAGTTCAATATGGTGATGCCAGTTAAGATTTTCATCAACCCAGACACCTAGATATTTAAGCCTATCAACTCGATCGAGCTGAGTACAATGGCACAAAGTGCTGCTGTTACTATGGCAGGTGTGGGCTCTTATTTTTATTCTATCTGTTGCTGGCGCCCCTGATTTTGTAATAGAGAAGGTGAGATATTTAGTTTTATTAAGATTAATAGTTAGCGTATTTTTATTGAGCCAGTATAGAATCTGCTTAATGCCACTTTCTGTAACGTCAGTTACTTCTTCCCAAGTTTTACCGTAAAATACTACTGCCGTGTCATCTGCAAAGGTAACAAATTTAGCATTATGAAGATGAAAGTTGCACAGTTGATTAATGTACATCAAAAACATTGTGGGGCCAAGTACACTTCCCTGTGGGACTCCATATGTTATTTGAGCTTCTTCACTTACATATGAGCCAATTTTTACACGTTGGGTTCTTCCATTTAAGTAACTAGTGAACATATCTAAGGCTATACCCCATATACCCATATTTTCCATCCTAGCAAGTAGTTTGGGGATAGAAACAGTATCAAATGCCTTCGCAAGGTCCAAGAATACTCCAATACATTTAGATTTACTATCAAGTGATTGAACAACAGTTTCAGTCAAAGTTCTTAGAGCATCTTCTGTGGATTTACCAGGAATAAATCCAAATTGATTTTTTGACAACAATTTAAAAGTTCTTAGGTAATTTGTTAATCTTTTGTTTAACAGCTTTTCGAGTATCTTGGACATCGCTGGAAGGACTGATAAAGGTCGATAGTTGTTGACACTGTCTCTATTCCCCGACTTAAATATAGGATGAATGAGCGCTGTTTTGAAAAGCTTGGGGAATACCCCCAAGTGGAGACTCAGGTTACATATATATGTAATAACAGGAGTCAGAACACTACTCGCAGCTTTTAGTAACCCATTTGAAATACCATCTATTCCTACAGCGCAATCATCTTTCAGGTTCATTATAATAGACAGTACTTCTTCTTCGTCAGTGTCAAGTAAAACAAAGGAAGTTGCTGATTGTTCACCTGAGTCTTGTTTCGATATTCCATTACCATCCATGTTGTCTATATTTTCAGCTAGTTTCTGTCCCACAGTTGCAAAGAATCTATTGATTATATTAACAGATTCATGGGGGCTTGGGTCAATTTGTAGTAGGGATTCATTATTATCCTTTTGTTTATTTAGAAATGCTATTGTTTTTATTAATTTCCAGGTTTTTTTAGCATTATTTTTAACCTTTTTAAATTCTAGGTTTTCATATGCAAATTTTACTTTTTCTAGAATGGTTTTGAAGAAATTTCTGTATCTGGTGTAAATAAGTTTAATTTCCAAGTTTAATAGGAAAGATCTTTTTAAAACAAGCTTTTATTTAACCAAAAAGTACTAAAATAAATATCACTTGTCATTACATAATCTATGAGCCTAAACACGATGGTGTTATCTTGTCTGGTTGAGGAATTGATATGGTCACCTTCCCGCTCCATTAGAGACCAGCTCCAAAGCATCATACTATTTCAATGTTTCCAAAGTTACATACCATGATTCAGCTTAATCAGATGTCCAAAAGATTTTTTAAATAAATTACTTGTTGCTGGACACACATATGAATGCAAAGTTTATAACGTTTGTAAAAAACGTATATAATTTTATATACAGTCACTGTAAAAAGAACTTTGAATCTCTAATTTGAATGAAACAAAGTCGCTGTCCGCGTCTGACGACCCCATTTATGTTTAAAACACAACAGATTTTGATACGGATTCAAAATCAAAATCATTTTTTTTATTTCACATAGGCCTACATGGGCACTTATAAAACGTCGACAAAAGGTGCACGGTTCGGGTTGGTCGTTTCCTATGGAGAAGAACTGGCAAGAAACTCCATGGTTACTCTTTTAAAAATGGTTTGGTTTTACAATATTTCCATGTTACAGCATTAGTACTTATTATATGGGGGGACAACGTAGGCCCAACAATAAGTCGTCAGAAACTAAAAAAAAAAAAGATTTTATAAAAGTTAACAAATGTTAACTAGCATCTAGAAGGCCTACAATGTTCACACATTCACAAAACAATCGGTAAATGAATCTATACAAAGGTAAAAAAAAGAAGTATAACATGTGGCACAAATGTTGGTATCAGTGCTGTAACTATTCTTAGCAAAGGGCTATAAAGATGATTGAAAACCATTGTGAAAAGTCTAATTAAAAGAAGGAAAGAAAAATGAGGTTGCGAATAGTTAGAGACATCCACATATTGGTGCCGTTTACGAGTTACCAGGGAAGCTGCATGCAATTTTTTTATCTTCAACGTAGTCCTTAATTTAAAATATGCTTTTTTTTTAATAAGGATACGTTTGATGTAGTTTTTGAACTTTCGAACGGTCATTTCTATAACTGACTTTGGCAACTTGTTATAAAAGCGTGTACTGTTTATAAGAAAAGACTTGCTAGTTTTCGTTAATCTGAATTTGGGTATTACAATTTCGTGCTTACCGCGTGTATTTAAATTATGGAAGTCACTTCTAGTTTTGAAAAGCCCTTTATTTTTACGGAAATACAAATTACATTCCAAAATATAAAGTGAAGGTAGATTTAGTATATCGATCTCTTTAAATTTTTCTCTGCGGGACTCGCGAGGACCCATTTTATAGATTGCGCGGAGTGCCCTTTTTTGTAAGAGGAAAATTGAGTCAACGTCTGCTGCTGATCCCCACAGCAGAATGCCATAAGACAATACTGTGGAAATAAGCATAGTATACTAACCTAGCGGTAGCTACAACGGTTAGCTGTCTTATTTTCCTTAATGCATATGCAGCCGGACTTAACCTACCCGAAAAAGTTCTAATGTGCGCACCCCACTGCAATTTTGAATCGATAGTAATCCCTAAGAATACAGTTTCCGTTATAACTTCAAGATTTTTGCCGTCAAGATTTAAGATTAGGTCACGTTGTGGTACATTTGGTAAAGAGAACTTTAGATATTTTGTTTTTGTCGCATTCAGTAAAAGATTGTTTTCTGCGAACCATTTTGAAATAATAATTAGACTTTCGTTGACATTTAAGACATCCGTATCCTGCCTATCTATTTTAAAAAATAGCGAAGTATCATCAGCAAATAGAATTATATCCGATAATATGGCCATCATAAAAGGGAGATCATTAATGTAAACAAGAAAAAGGAAAGGGCCGAGAAAAGAGAGATTTCACTAATATAAAGCGCGATACTCAAGGAAGGTTTTAGTATATTGTTAGTCCCGTGAGAGCCCTGGCGCTTTCCATTTTTGACTAGCAACGTGCTAGTCAACAATAAATAAAAAAACCACTTACACAAACAATGGTTTCGGTTTTTATTTAATTATGCCACGCAATAGAAACAGCGGCCATACTAATAATCACACAACTGAACTGCGAAACATTTCATAATCTCGTAACAGTACTTAAAACAATAACTAGGCAAAAACCTAATGTATACTAATATTACTGAATAAGTAAATTATGTTACAGGCACGTTCGACTTCAAGCAATAAGTCAGTAATTGTAAAATCACAAATTGTACGAGAGAAATTATTTACTGTTTATACCTGACTACCGAAGGAGGATTATGTTTTTCGAGCGTATGTATGTATGTCCATTTTTTTGGCACGCTCTACAGCCCAAATGGTTTGACGAATTATGACATGTGAGGTGTCGTTAGATTCGCCTCAGTTGTGGGAGTGACATATGCTATATTATTTTTTAATATAGCACCCAGGAAATGGGGAAGATACATATTTTATTTGTGTTCAAAACAATATGAGTAGGTACCAAATTTAAGCAAATTTATTAAATTCTGTGAATTAATCTAGAACGCATAATGATATCTATATTGTAATGTGGCATATTAATTTAAGAAAATAATGAATTATATTAAAATAGACTTTAAAATATTATGAGGTGATGAAGGCAGGGACAAACAAAAATTTTAGAAAAAAAAACTATCAAAACTGCGTTTGTCACCCCAAATTCAAAGATTTTTTTTTGAACTTGCCGAAACTAAGTACGAAAAAACTTTGTACCATACTTTTAAGGAAATAATTTTACATAAAGCCGACAGCCACAGAGACGTCGCTGTAAACCGAATAAAAGATGGCGAGACGCCTTGGATGGCTTCCTCGATAATTGGCGAACAGGAGCACAACAGGCCTTTACCCTGGATTCAGAGAGACAATTCAGGCTAACAAATATTTGTATTTATATACATCTTTATAAATATCATTAAAATAATAAGTAATTCAGCATCTAACTGAATTAGTGATAACAAAAATAAATGAAAAATAGTTAAAGTAACAGCAAAAAAAAGCACTTTACCGCCTTATTCAATAGTGGCGTCGAATCGTACAAACTTTAACAGGTCCCGATATAATTAAGTTACAAGCGAGCGGACATTATTGCTTTAGTTTGCAAATTAGAATTAGCATTTTATTGTATTTGACCACCTCGTTATTTCCACCCTTTATATCCCTCTTCACCCTAGAATGAAAGTGCCCTAACTCTAAATTCCTGTAATTTCTAATTTAGCTATGAGCTGACCTTAAAAAGCCTAATCCTAAACCCTGTTGTGAATAACAACCCTAAATATGAGCAAGGGGCAGCCAATAAAATACAGTCAACACTAAAGATTTTTTATTATTTTTATTATAATAAATGTAAAGAAAAATGTAAAAGCTTTTTGAAGACTTTTTGCTCATTACCCACAAATCGCATTTTTTGTGTTAGTTCACTTTTGTTCTGAGGGTGTGATATTATAATTCTGTTACAGTGATAATAATTGATAATAGGGGTATCCGTATCGATTTGAGTGTAATATTCGGGTTATTCGGGCTATTCGGTACACAGTTTAAGTTATGAAACGTGTTATTTTCGTAAACGGTAAAGTTTTTGAAGGTAGCTGGGTTAGTTGCTGGGTGGAGTTACTATTTTGTTTTATGACTAGAATACATTGTTTTTAAGTGTTTGAGTTTATTGCCAAGTGCCCATACACTTGCACTTCGGAGGACGTTATGCTCGCCAGTGACGCCACAATCGGCGTGGCCACCTACCACTACCTAAGAGATTTTCATTGACTTGAAAATAAAAGGTAGAAATATTTTGAAACTTTACCTATAGGTACCTACATAGCAAAGGTGTTCATATATGAAATAAAATAAAAACAGTTTTACATCGAACTAACCTGCAGTCTTGCTTAAAAAGAAGAAAGTCAGATGGGCACACGTCTTCTTTTTTTAAACCAGTGACTAACCAACTTAGTACTCAATAAATCCGGTCTGTTAACCTTTCAATTCTTCATAAATCTCAAAGAAGTATTCAAAGAGGTCTAATCAAAAATATCAATGCTCTAATAGATAATCTAAAGTAAGGCCAAGTAACATTTTGTACAGCCACTTATCTGAGCGGGTCAAAGTTACCGGTACTTCCGGGCACAGTCGCTATCAGCGCTCCAAGGATTAGCATCGCTGGGCCTGACTGTACCCTCCGATAATGGGGACAGTTCGAGAGATCCTTTGATGGGATCAAATAATTGAAGAGTTTCCTCTTTCAAGAAAATAAGAAGGTTCGTTGTAATGTCTTCTTTGAATTAGGGCTTTGGAAAAACTGTTTACTATTTTAGATACTTCAGATTGATTTGATTGGAGTGAGAGAAGAATATAAAAGCCATATGTTGACTTTTAATAAGAGATTAAAATAATATGACCTACTGTTTCAAATCTAAATGAGCAATCTACCGTTTTCATAAAACGGTAAAGTGAGGCCATTTTAAGTTTAAACTTATTATTTTACTTGCTCCACTTTAAAAATTTAATTAGTATACTTATTTATGTTAATGCGCACGTTCCGGATAACTACTGCCATAAATTAGGAAAATAGGTTTCTTTATTACTTTAGTACTTAACTTAAGCATGCTTTAAATAAAATAATGTTGGTACTGAGGTAACCTGTCGTAAGTATTAAAATAAAGTAAAGATTTAACGAAAAAATCATATTTAACGAGGTATTATAGTCATAGTCAAGTTGTGGTTGAAGCAAGTTTGAATTTGGTCAAATTGAATTAACTTTTCGATTGAAAAATGTTATTGGGTTATTCCATCTGCAACTTCTCAGTAGTAGCCCGGAGTCCAGCTTTGCCTAGATATTGTCCTTCCCTATTGTTAGTGTTATCCAAGATAAACTTAGAAAGTAGTCACACTGGTGCCTGGATTTGAATATTTGAAACCACGACGGCATGAGAGACGTGGTCTTAGCCAACGACGCTAGTTATAACATAAATTATCGTATCTTTAGCATCTACAGGATTTCCAGGTATTCGATATAGCAAGCATGCAGCCGATATCAACATCCTAATAATTTCATGAACCTGTCAGCTCGTAGCTCTCGCTACGCCGTAGCAGCTGAGTTGGCGTAGCTGCGGCGTTACGGCGTAGCAGACATTGGTTGCGAGCACATAGCGTGGCTAAGCGTTATCTACACTAAGTATCGATTTACAGGTTTGTAGAAACTATTATTTATTTTATTAATAGCTGTCCCGACGGACTCTGTGGATAGGAAAACTCCGGTCCACAAAGTTCATAATAAATCACATAGAAAAAACCACTTCTAGTTCTGCCCGAATTTTCTAACAAGCTAAAAAAAACAAATCAGTCTACCAGTTCTAAAGTAATGCTCTAACCAACGAATGGCATTTGATTTCTATTTATAGAGATTATTAATCATCATCACCATGATCAACCTATTATAGAAGTCCACGGCTGGACATAGGCCTCTTCAATTGCATGCGATTTGCTTCGATTTTCGGTAGCAACTGTCATCCAGCTGCTAGCAGCCACTCTGTGAAGATGGCCGCTCCACCTGGCCTGAGGGCGTCTTATCTTGAGTTTACCAGTTTGCTGTCTCCACTCTAGAATCTGACTACTCTAACGGTCATCGGTTCTACGGCTAATATGGCCGGCCCGTGGCCACTTCAGCTTGCTTATTCTATGAGATACGTGGACAACTTCCGTTCTCTACCGGATCAGCTCGTTATTAACAATACATTTAACTTATTGTTAAGGCATTGGTAATTCAAAATAATTATAGTTCAATGAACAGAAAAAAATAGTTAAATTACAACAGTAATAGTATTTGCATGGCCACGCGCAATTTACATAAATAATAACCAAACAAACACCGCAAGCAAATAAATATGTTGCACTGACTAAAAACCATTATGAATGTAATTGAAATAAATTGCTGAACATCAATTTAATTGGGACATTCAAACAATTAATATTTTGCGTTATAATTTCACCGAGCTAGATTTAAATGTGGCCCAGTGACCTCGCCTCTACTTTGGGTCGTGGTTTCAAATCCTATGTTTTAAGAATTAGGAATTTAAGAAAAAGAAAGAAACTTGTATTGCCAGCACTTTACGAACTCAATATTAATAAGAAAAAAGATTCCATAAAACGTTACAAAATTTATTGTTGGGTTCTCGTCAAACTCTATTTTAGCATGAAAATTTGTAATAGAATGTCACAATCAGTACTTTTGACATTCGGCAAGGAAAATTTGACGCACTTGGTTTTTTTACCATTTAAAACTAAATTATTGGCAGTGAACCAATCCTGAACCTGCCGTAGCGCGTTATTTACGTCGTCAACCTGACAAGTACGTTTATTTCTGACAAGTAATCTGTAATCTGTAATGTAACGTCTGACCACAACTCAAATTCCTTTACTTTCTTTTATTAAAAGAAAACCTCATTAGAGAAGCACTGCATCTCACTTCTTCACATTCTTGGAAACCTTTATTGATCGCGTTAACCTGAACTGAGATAAATGTAGCAATGAAGCCGAAATCTTAACCGTGTCGGGGCGTGCGGCTTGATTAACGAAAAATTCGTCAATTACGGTCCCTCGTAGAAACGTGAAAAAATGGTTTTATTATGCGTGATAACCTGTCTAAAAGGTTTTTGTTGTGTTAAAAGCATGTTATTGTCAAGTACGGCGAATTATTTAAGAACATCTAGTTAAGTTTTCAGAACAGACCAAATCAGCGTTGATTACCTAGCGAAAACTGTTATAAAATAAGTTGGCATGGGCTAATAGTAATAAAATGGCAATGATAGCATTAACTATAAATCATCTATACCAATACTATAAAGAAGAAAGACTTTTTTGTATGTTTGTTTGTTTTTACAGAAAAGACTCCGAAACTACTGGACCGATTTAAAAAAATCTTTCACCAATAGAAAGTTGCATTATTCCTGCACAGCTAGTAAATAATAATTTCATTTAGGAAACAGATCAACAAGTAATATAACCATACCCACTTGTATTTTTTCATATCTACCTATTCTGCGTCTTATAGAAGGTTACAAAGGAAGTTTTTACTCCTTTACCTATGTTATACACATGAACCAATAAAAGTGTTGTGTTCTAGACCACGTTTTCTAGGATATCACAAAGCACCAGAAAATATTGAAAACCAGGAGTCAATAATCCTCCCTAACTTCTCCTAAATGAAGGAAAATGTAATTAATAAATAAGTGGTGGAGGCATCAAGGAACCGAGGAGTCTAGGAGGCAGTGCGTGACGCGGTCGAGGTGATAACATTCTAGGCTAGTGGCCACGCAAACCGCGCTCAACCCTTTACGTGACTGCGGGCTGCCAGCAGGGGATGGTTACACTGGCCTGTAATGAACCGAATAGAGTTATTTTGTGTAGAGATAGGCTTGTAATCGGCTCGTTTACGAGTTTTATAGGGAAGAATTAAGCATTGATTTATAGCTTGCGATTCTGTACGACAAATTCCAGGTTTCTTTGCGATGTTTTAATTATCTCCAAGCCATTTATGTCCATGAATAACTTAAGAATGAGAAGTATGAACATAGTTATAGCGTTAAGAAGAGACATTAAACATGAGTCTCAACCCACAACACAGAACTTTAACAGCCATTATGGCCCTTAAGCATTCCAGTGAACATCATCCTGCGGGGCGGGCACGGCCTCTGTGATACGCTTGGGTCACACATTTTTATCACAGTCTGGGAGCAAAAACCGTGATAAAAGGCGTGACTCAAGCATATCACAGAGGCCGTGCTCGCACTTCTGATCTTCAACTCGACTTCATTCATCAGAGAATAGATATTACACTTTTAACAAAAATGCCACTATATAATCAACTGGCTCTAGTATTATTCATTCTTTATTAAGATAAAATGATCTTAAAAATAAATACAGAATTTATATACAAGGATTCTCTAACAATTTTGTAATTTATGGGTACAAATAGCCAGCATTTCGTTACTGGACAACGTTTTGGTGGACAAGACACGTTGTAATGCCTTGGTGATTGTATTTACGGAGCATATTAGATGCTCCTAGATTCGTCAACACACAGGACAAGCTGGTTCCTTACTCCGGAACACCGGTAACCGAATAATTTGGGATAAACTCCCAGCGAGTTGTACCGGTTCCAAATTGTTCAGAACATGTCAACTCTGTTACTTGTGGTGGAGTTTGATGTAGATATGGGTCTGGTAGTTGTAATGATTAAATTAGGCTTTTGGTGAATAGAAAATGTAAATTTTATATCTCGAGCGACATTAATCTGAGTATGACAATAATGGTTGATATTCCTAAGAAAATTGTTTGGAACGCAAAACTTTTGGTTTCACAATAATGTTATCTAACATATTTCAAGTTGTTTGATATTTCTTGAATTTATTTTGACCTTTTTAATTTAAATTATTTGAAATTTACATTTTTTGGTTTTTATTTGTATTTTTTTTTTACTTACTCTCTTTATGTATAATTGTTTGTTTATTGTATTTTATTTGACATTATTACGTAAATTATTATTTTTATTTATACATCTATACTATATATAATATTATAAAGAGGAAAGATTTTTTTGTTTGTTTGTACCGAATAGGCTCCGAAACCACTAAACCGATTTAAAACATTATTTCACCAGTAGAAAGCTACATTATTCCTGAGTGACATAGGCTATTTTTTTATCCCGAAAACGGGTCCTGTGGTGTGGTCCACGGGAGTGAAGTCGCGGGGAACAGCTAGTATTATATACATTGTGTTTGTAAAGTGTTGCAATAGTGTAATTGGCGCCGGCCGTTCTATTTCAATTTCAATAAATAAATAATTGACACTCGAAAAGGAATTAAAACAAACGGGTCAACGGGAAGTACCGCAGTTGACCTAGAATTACACAAAGTAAATTTGTAGGCACATAAAAAAAACGATTATTAAATTATTCGACCTTATTCAGTCGTCCCTCACTACTACCACTGCTGAAACCCGACGGGTCGCTGACCCACTCCGCTGTGGAAAAGCAAATTTATTTGCCTCTCTTTTTGCGGAATCTTCACGTTTGAATCCTGGTGACGCGCAGCCCCCACCTTATCCTGATGGATGCGAGACGAGTATTTCGGACAATCGCATCCATCAAAAGGACGCCTGTAGGGTACTGCGCAACCTCGATGTGAACAAGGCTAGCGGCCCTGACGGAATACCAGCGATAGTTCTCAGAACCTGTGCGCCTGAACTGTCTCCGATCTTGACACGCCTATTCCGCCTCTCGTACGAGACTGGAAAAGTGCCGAATGCTTGGAAGCTAGCTAACGTACAACCCGTGCCCAAGAAGGGTAGTCGAGCTGACCCAGCCAACTACAGACCCATCTCTGTAACGTCCATACTATGGAGCGTGTACTTAACACGAAGCTCCTGGCATACCTAGAAACTAACGAGATCCTTAGTGACCGCCAATACGGTTTCCGCCGAAATCGGTTTACTGGGGATCTTCTAGCGTATGCCATTCACATATGGAGTGAGGCCATCGAGAGCCACGGGGAAGCACTTGCTGTTTCCCTAGACATCTCGAAGGCTTTTGATAGGGTCTGGCATGAAAACCTTATTGGTAAGCTTCCTTTGTTCGGTCTGCCCGGTGGTCTATGTGACTGGATTGCAGACTTCCTGAGAGATCGGTCCATTCGAGTGGTTATCGATGGCTGCTCATCGGACCAATTGGATATTAATGCCGGGGTCCCTCAGGGGTCGGTACTCTCAGCAACATTATTCTTGCTGCACATTAACGATCTGCTAAAACCCGGTACCTTTGGGTATGCAGACGACAGCACTGCTGCTGAGAGATACTTGTTCAACGCACGGACTACCGGGCCGCAGATCCGGTCTCTCCGTGAGGCCATGGTGGAGCGTTTGAACCTGTCCTTGCAGGCAGTCTCCGAATGGGGCGATACCAATCTGGTCAGGTTTAACGCTGCTAAAACCCAGGCGTGTCTTTTTTCCGCAAAAAAAAGCCAATTTCAACCGGCTCCAACTTTCCGAGATGTGACCGTGCCAATAAAGGACCATCTTGAGCTTCTTGGCGTTACGTTGACATCGACTCTCAATTTTGGCCCATACATTGAGGCAAAAGCTCAGCTGGCAGCACAAAAAGCTGGGGATCCTTGCGAAGGTGAGAAGGTACTTCACGCCGAAACAGCTCCTCAATTTGTATCAAGCGCAAGTTCGATCATGCATGGAGTACTGTTCTCATCTCTGGGATGGATCTGCCAAATACCAGCTTGATGCACTAGAGTCGATCGAAAAGCGGGCCAAGAGGCTCATCGGTGACGAGGCGCTGGTCAAGTCAAAGCTCCAGAGTCTTGAACATCGTCGCCGAGTTGTTATCCTGTCAGTTTTTTATCGGTTACATTTCGGGGAGTGTGCGATGGAATTGCACGATCTGATTCCACCGAACCCGGTTTCATCATCAGACTACCAGACGTACGGCGATGCGCCATCGATACATGGTGGACATTCCACCCATACGCACAAAACGTTTCGAGAACACTTTTATTATGGAACACGTGGAATTCCCTGCCGGAGTCTGTGTTTCCCGACAGCTACAATCTGGGGGTTTTTAAGTCAAGAGTGAATAGTTTATTTCTAGGCAAGCGTGTTTCACCGTCGACCACATCATCGCTTACCATCAGGTGAGATAGTGATCAAACGCGAGAATATTGGAAAAAAAAAAAAAACGCCCTATGTCAATGTATGGGGACAACAGTTTTCCAACAGCAAAGTTGTTTTCTCTCAATCCAGTTGATTTATTCGTTAGAGCAATGTTCGGTGCTTTCATTGTTTATGAACTTGTTACCTTTTTTTTGTTTACGGGGGAAACCTTCAAAAGGCGCCTGGACACCCCAGAGCACAATGTGCAACGCCTGTTAGGGCACATCCCTGGGGAGACTAAACAAGCGCCTCCCTTGAGCCTCGCTGTGCACGGTAGCACGTGATCACTGTGCCACCGTCTTTCCTGGAGTCACTTGGTGGGCGGACAGAGTCCCCAATCTGAACACCCGCAACCCCGGATTTCCGCCTACTTTTGATGCAGGCGGGATTTCGGCGTTTTAGACATCGAGGCGGTTGCCTCTCCGAATCCCTCTTCTCCGAGCGGGATAGGCTCGCTCGCGATCCCACTCGGCGGCCTCCTTCTGGACCATCACAGAAGGAGGTCATTTCTCTCCAGTTATGAACTTGTTACCTAATTATTTTGGCCGGTTTTTATAAACAACACTGATGGCAAGTGCGCTCAGTTCGGTGTGAACAACGGCTGGGTTATCTTCCATCTCTTAATAAAGTCACAGGTGAGCATTAACGGGGACTATATAAATTATGAAGATAATATTGGTGTGTAGTATAGCCCAGTTACGGCTCCTTTGGATTTGTTTTGTCTCTGTATGTCCGGTTGAGAATTACCTGTTAATGACAAGCAATAACCGCAAGAGTTGTAAACACTCGTATTAAATCAATCTAAATCATAATGAAATATTATAGAGTGAAAAGGTTATTTGTTATTTGTTTGATTATATATGTTGGTTTTTCTATCTGTTGAAGGACTGATAGAAGGTAACACTATGATTGAATGTCACAGGCTACGTTTTATCCCAGAAAAATGCACGGTTTCTATCTTCGATGAAGAATACGTTTCTATGGTATAGGCCACGGTAGCAAAGTCGGAAGAAAATGCTTGTTTGTAAATAATAAACGACAAACAATACTCTTTTCCGAATATTTACAAGAAAACATCAGTCCAGTGCCACAACAACAACAACAGTTTGGTACAATTAAGGGAGCATATGGCCGTAAAAAAGCCAAAAATCGCGAGGCTGCAATTTAAAAACCGGCGAAGTGCGAGTCGGACTCGCGCACGAAGGGTTCCGTACCATTATCGCAAAACACGGCAAAAAATCACGTTTGTTGTATTAGAGCCCCTCTTAATTAATCATTTGATTCTGGTTTAAGTATTTCTTGTCATAGCGGCAACAGAAAGAATCATCTGTGTAAATTTCAACTGTCTGGCTATCACTGTTTATGTGGTTTTGGCAGGCTGTCACTAATCCCATGAAAGCAGAGTTAATAAAATATAATAATTAGCAACCAATCCTACAAGCTAGCTTCACAAACTGTTGCGGACTGAATTAACAAACAGAAAACAAAAGGTTTGCTGCGATCTGTTGCGGACTTGTGGCTAATGGCGATCCGCAGATTGATATTTGTAACCTCCATTTACTTATGAAAGTATTTAACTATTGTGGTATCTTTTGTGAAAATATTTATAAAAGATATTTGGGAAAAACGTAAAATGTTGTGAACTTTTGAATTTCCTTTACTGATATTGTCAAAGTCATACTGATTCAAAAATGCCACCCACGGCTCCGTCCACTTGGAATTATAGCCTATATATTATTCTGTATAGTTTCATCAAAATCCATTGAGTAGTCTCTGCATGAAAGAGTAACTAACATTCATTCACCCACCCCATCATCAATAATTAGTAGAATTAACAAGAAAGAGAAAATAATACTCAAACATTGTTTAAACCGCGACCCCGTAACCAAACAACAAGAGAATTGTCTCTTGTTGTTTGGTTACGGGTGTGCTATAGGTGCACCTCTATCTAACCATTCTAGGATTAGGCGGTATGTAATGTCTGTTCTTTTGTTATCAGTAGCAGGTATCAAATAATCATCATCTCTCATCAATCCTTTGAAGTTCTAGAGCTTTCACGTGTACACACACTCCGAACTCAAAGCGGAACATTATATCCTATTTCCGAACTATAACTCCAAAATCATCCATCACAATTTAGATGACGCGTTAAAACAGTTATTATTCGTCGCGCGCGCCTCAGAGCACGTACAGTAATTCTGTTGGGCGTCTTTGTCGCGGCGACAAGAAAGTTTGCGAGCGACAAACTCTCAAATAATACGTGCCCCAGTTGCTTTCTGCTTGCGATTCCGCGAGCGAGACTGTCGTATCATCTCGCGTTACCTAAACTTGTAAGTTGTTCGAAGTTGTCGCGTGTTCAATAGGAAGCTTTAGCTAGCTTTTTGGTTGTTTGTTTTTGTTGAATACTGTGTTCGCTGTGTTTGTGTGTTGGAGGAATAGTGTTGAAGTTGTGCTTACAGTACAGTTCTTTCAGTCCATCAAAACGCCATTGTACCCATAGTATTAAGTTGTAGTAATGTGTTTGGTGTACACACAAGAATATTCTATTCAATTGTTACGTAGTCTATTAAAAACCTTAAACCGGGTACATATAACATCCCGCCTCTGTTCCCCGAAGGATTGAGCAGAGATGCACTTATAGTATGCCCACATTTAGCCAGTTATGGTTAAGTTCTATGAAATAGGAGGTGAACTTATTACCATCAACTGGGCACAAATTCAGACTCTGTTATTGAGAAATTCCAGAAAGAAAACCCCAATCACACTTTGGCCGACCCAGAAATCAAACCCAGGACATCACGCTCACTAGGCCAACGAGGCACCTTTTTATTAGGAGTCGTTTCGAACAAAAAATATCCTAAAATGCGTGTGAATGTGTCTAGGTGTCTGGGAATCCCGATCCAGACCACGTCGGTTGTCCCTTATTATATATATATATATTTTCCCCCTATAACCCCCAACCGGAAACGGGATTGAACGAGACCAGGAGACCACCGCGGGGACAAATGTAAGTTTTAGATGTAAGTTGCGTATGCTTGTCGAATTGTAGGACTATCCCAAAAAACAAACACCTAGTTACCGCTGCCGCGTATCGCAGTTTCGCGGATATAGACCTTGTAGGATCCAGGATTCGCAGCATTGCTCATGGGCCCCTGTGTTGCCTCTTGGCTTGTGATCCGCTGGCCTGGTTATCGCTTATTTTATGTTTTTAGTATTAAGTTTCTTTTTTTTCTTGTTTATTATGGTGTATAATAAAGTGTATATAAATAAATAAAAGGTATTTCAGCCCCCAATTTTAGGTGTGTGGAGCATAAATTGAATAGCTGTACGGCCTACCAAACAGTAACTTAGGTTGGTACGCATGTAGCTTTTAGGGTTTCATGCCAAAGGAAACTTGTATGTTAAAGAGGTCTAGATACAATCAGCCTTATTCATAAAACCTTATTCTAAAAGTTAATTCGCGTTAAGAAAATAGTGAGTCATCGTTTTCAATGATGACTCACTATTTTCTTATCGCGAATGAACTATAGGACCTTATTCTCAGCAGCGCTTGTGTCTATTAGACCAACGAGAAGCAAAATACTGTCAGGTAAAGTAATACCTACTATTGATTAAACCTACCTAAATTAAACTATAATTATCTACATAGGTGCACTACGACACAACATAGATGTAGCATCGGAAAAATTCATAAAACCGATCTCATCCGAACTGATAACGCCACTACCGCGTGTGAATTCGCCGCTAGAGGCGCTGGTGTGGCGTGAGGTCTCCGATATGTAAAAATTCGTAGTTTAATGGCTTTTAGCGTGAGTTTTTTTTTTGTTGTGAATATTTTCCAAATATGGCAGATCAAGATATGTACGGGATTTACCAACCACAGCTTTAATAGAGTGTTATGATTCGGAAATTGTTATTCTCCTTTTTTTCGAAAAAAAAGGGGCTTAGCAAAATTGATTTTGAATCTCACTTCTACGGCATTACAAATTATTTTAATTCAAACTTTGCTTCCGTGCGCGTAATATCAGCGTTTAACAACTATATTTAAGAGCCTCACTCGGCAGTAGCACCAAATGGTGAGCACTAAAATGGTAGCCCCATTTGGTAACTTTGTAATTGGTAATATTAAGGCGATATATACGCCCCAATGTAACGCAGTACTGGCCGTGCTCCCGCTCGATGCCAAGATATCGAAATTGAACCTCCTTTTGAACAGTTTTGTTTGCAAAATATTATTTGATTTACATATGCTATGTTAGGTATGAAGAAATTCCAGCCATCAATTTTTCTGTATGAAAATATTTTTAAACATCCAAGTCGTTTTGGAGGAGTTTCCAAAAGTTGCGAAAAAATATCGTGTTGTTAATATTTTTTTAAAGCAAAACCATTAGTTACACGAAAAAACCCTATGTTCAAAATTATGTACATGAATCAATAATAAATATATATTTTTTTCAAACTTTTTAACCTAGCTGTTACTGAGGAGTATGCTTTAGAAAGTTACCGTTTTACGGCACTAAAGCGTATGTAGGCCCTTAAAATCGCTGTCCCGTGTTGAACTGATGCGGATATATATAGCGCGAATAGTGTTGAAAGATACGATATTGATTGATTTATATTGGTTGTGTAAATCGGAAGTGATCGGTTTTACGAATTTTGTCGATGCTACAAGTTGTGTAGTACTGTAGTTCGTTAGAGGTATATCTATGTGTATATTGGTAGGAGTATACTCCTTCGAACATGTTATCTTGGATCTTAGCTCACGTTTAATTAACTAATATGCGCAGGTGGGAATGATGACCTTTCAAAATATTGTGTCCGTCAGATCCTGTGTACGTGTTTTATGTGGTTGCATAAAGCAGGAATGTTACAAATGTTTCAGTTCGCATTCGCATATGAGAATGATTCGCATAATTTCAAAAACTCGCATCAACACTCGCATTCGCATCAAACAATGCGAATGTTTAGCGAATGCGAGTGTGTACAGATCGAGACAAGTAGGAGTGGGCGGAGCTTAGCGGGTCATCATCGCGTGTTTCTTACTATGAGTTTGTTTCTAGTTGTCACTTGTCGATGAATCAGTAAGCAGGTATTGTGATTTAAGGTGATATATACGCCCCAATGCAACGCAGTACTGGCCGTGCGCCCGCTCGAAGCCAAAAATTCAAAATTGAACCTCCTTTTGAACAGCTTTGTTTGCAAAATATTATTTGATTTACATATGCTATGTTAGGTATGAAGAAATTCCAGCCATCAATTTTTCTGTATAAAAATATTTTTAAACATCCAAGTCGTTTTGGAGGAGTTTCCAAAAGTTGCGAAAAAATATCGGGTAGTTAATTATTTTTTTAAATCAAAACTATTAGTTATACGAAAAAACCTTGTGTTGAAAATTATGTACATGAATCAATAATAAATATATATATTTTTTAAACCTTTTAACCTAGATGTTACTGAAGAGTATGCTTCAGAAAGTTACCGTTTTACGGCACTAAAGCGTATGTAGGCCCTTAAGGTGATATAATATACGCCCCAATGTAACGCAGTACTGGCCGTGCGCCCGCTCGATGCCAAAATATCAAAATTCAATCTCCTTTTGAACAGTTTTGTTTGCAAAATATTATTTGATTTACATATGCTATGTTAGGTAAAAAGAAATTCCAGCCATCAATTTTTCTGTATAAAATTATTTTTAAACATCCAAGTCGTTTTGGAAGAGTTTCCAAAAGTTGCGAAAAAATATCGTGTTATTAATTATTTTTTTAAAGCAAAACTATTAGTTAAACGAATAAACCTTGTGTTCAAAATTATGTACATAAATCAACAATAAATATATATTTTTTTCAAACCTTTTAACCTAGCCGTTACTAAGGAGTATGCTTTAGAAAGTTACCGTTTTACGGCACTAAAGCGTATGTAGGCCCTTAAGTGAATTAACACAGTTTCGAGTTGTGGGTTATTTTAAGCTAGGGTAGGTTTTTATAAATAGTTATTTGAAACTTTATTTTTGTATTATGGCGCCGGGGAAGAAAAGTGAAATGTAGCGATATTTCACACCTATTGGTCGAGATCATGCGAAGTGTAATATTTGAGAAAAAGTAAATTCACGCGCTGGCTTCGGGACTGCGAACTCATTTGAAAGCCGTTCATGCCGAGGAGTTCGAATTTTTAATACGTGTTGAAATAGAGGCCCAGGCTTCTAAAATTATCATTCCTCCGGCAACGCCACTGAAAGAGGTTAAAAGCAATTATCTATTGAAGAATCTATATTGAAAAATAAGCAGTGCTAAACATCCATGGTGGCAAAAAAATCCCAACATCCGCACTCGCATTCGTATTCGCACATTCACCTTTCAAACACTCGCATTCGCAATCGCGAATGAGTTAAATATGATATTCATAACATCCCTGTATAATGCGTATATTAACGAGTAATAACTAATACAAAACTACGTAGAAAATAGCTTGAACTAAGAAATCAGTGGCTCTAGAAAAAGCAATGTATACGAACAACTTTTTCAAAAGAAGTTGTTCGTGTACATTCTCAAAAAAAAATTGTATCTTGTATACAAATTTTGGTCAGCCGACGACAATTTTGAATTTTGGGAATTTTCAGATTTCCAAGGTATGGAGTTTATGACTTATTATGGAAGTATTTGTAAAAATCTACTTAGCCTGGCACATACTAAACCTTTGGCACTAAACTATCACAACAAAGAGCACCAAAAACGAAAAAGGTGCGGACCTTAATTTTCCTAAATTATAACCAAGTCAAAACGTTTGCTTTCGAAAAATCAGCCGGCGGGTGGCCAACACACCGCCACTGCGCGCCCTGTGCTTCTGACACTGAAGCGACACGGACCAAGCGCGCAGTGGAAAGTACAAAGTGACCACAAACAGGTAAGCTTTATCGCTGTAAAGTGATTGATTGCACTGATTGAAATGTTCGTACTGGAGCTTTGTGTGTCTTGAACGACTGAAGTGAATGATTTGTGGAAGAGGTTAGGATAAACGGTGATCGAAACTGAAGCAAGATGGGTTGATTTAGACAGATTTGCATCGATTGTTTATCATCAGTTAGAATAATATGATAGCCTATAATCCTACGATCTATACACCACATTATGGGCATGTACATGTTTTAAAATTGCTTATGATAACCCGACAAAAAAAAACCATAATTACCTCATTGTAAAGCATACGAAAAAGGAACCACCATTGTCCACTGTATTGGTTAAATGGTGCTCGAATTGGTTACCATTTTATTTTGTTACGTTACGTTTATTTCAGGTACAGTTATTTTTCCGAGAGCTAAAACCGTCACTTCCGCGGTCTCTTTATCAGAGCCCGGTAACAAGCGTCGAGCGTCGGGTACCATCGAACCATTGAACCGTGCAATCTGCGCTGCGACCCAAGCCCGACATTTTATTTTTATTTAACATTTTTCATACAACTTACTCGGACCGATTCTGTGCTGTGACTGACGTCCAATTATTTTACCATTTGTATAGACTTTGTAGTCAATAGCCAGTGCTTATGGTTTAAAAGTTCGTTGGGCAGTGACAGGGTTTTATAATCAGTTTCTTTGTACGAAAATTAATTGGTTTCTTTACATTGTTGTTTGTTAGTTATAGCATATAAATAAATTAAATGCAAAACTGCACATGTTTTCGCATTTTAGATGAGCTGTGGTCTACATAAAATCTTTATAAATAAGTACAACCTACTTCCAAATAAAAACACCACAAAGTGAAAAATAACTTCCTAAAGTCGGTGTTCCCGTTTTTGTTTCTTCGTTTTTAGGGTTAAGTAACCAAAGGGTAAAAACGGGACCCTATTACTAAGACTCCGCGGTCCATCTTTCTGTCTGTCAATCACCAAGCTGTATCTCATGAACCGTGATTGAGAAATTTCAAGTGTCTAGCGAGTTAAAATTTTCACAGATGATGTATTTCTGTTGCCGCTATAACAACAAATACTAAAAACAGAATATAATACATATTTAAGTGGGTCTCCCAAACAACAAACGTGGTTTTTTTTTTGCGATAATGGTACGGGACCCTTCGTGCGCGAGTTTGACTCACACTTGGCCGGTTTTATAACACCTTCTTCCGAAATTGAAGGTTTTTTTGCACTTTGTAGTGCTTTTTTATTTGGAAGTCGTTAGTATTTTTTTTGTTAAAAGCTTTTCTTTATACTTTTTAGTTGTGGTATATAATGAGCAAGTTCAATAGTAAGGTACCTTAGTGCCAAAAGTTATGCCTAAATAGATAACCCAAATAACATAAAACTTACATAACCATAACCGCTTGTGAGAAAATGGGAAAAGTATTTTACTCCGCGTTGGGACATAACGGTTTAGTTTGATTAGAATACAATATTAGATCGCAAACTAATGAAACGTTTTAGTTCTTGAAAGAAAGAAAGAGTGACATTAAAAAGCGACAAATACATAAATTTATCTATAATGTACCAGAGAATTTGATAGAATATATGAAGGTTTCACTTCTAGCCTGTGTAAACTGTATACTTGTTTTTATAAGTAGGTTTCAAAAATGTGTTTCAAGAATTTTCGCACGTAAACCACGTCGATTAAACCTTCAAATAACCATAATAACGTTGGAACTAGGAGTAGTATTTCACAAGGAGCTCCATTCCACACTAAACCCACGTAATCTGAGCTACGAAATCTATTAAAACAGAACGTTAATACCGTGAAGCTTAGCTTTTGTTAGCGTCGCGTGTGGCTGAAGTTAGAGGCGATTATGGATAACGAGAGGTAGGTAGGACTAGAATTACAGACTAAGCCGTTTGTTACATACTCCTCAATAATTAAAGACTGAAGATCACATGTCAGACGAGACTACACTGTGTGTGAAACTTATTTCATTACATTATTAAGAGGTAAAGTTGTTTGTAGAAGGTCTTCTCTAGATATGCTTATTCTTCTGCATCTTCTGTGTGTGTGTCGATGACAAACAGACTCTTTTTAACCGACTGCGCGACGCAAAGGAGGGTTGTTTATCAGTCTATTTATGTATGTATGTTTGTTTCTATGTGGCATTCTACAGATCATTTTGTTTGGGTGACATATTGTGGGAACCCAATTTTTTGATTCTCCCCAACCCATCGTGTGGGGTATCAAAATAAAAGGTTTTAAGAAATGATTTCAAAAATGTTATATAAAAAATATGATTTCAGAATTCGAATTTTTGGTTCTAGGACATGCCGGTTTCCTCACGATGTTTTTCTTCACCATTTTGAGAGCAATGGTGATGAAATAAATTACACAAAGTAAACACACGACACCCCCCTCCCCCCCACCTCGTAAGTTGGGGCTGTAACCACTGGGCCACCATTGCTCAGTTCTTGAGGGATAGACCACGAGAACAAAGCCGCAGGAAAACTCAAAGCTTTAGATACAAGAGAAGAAAATATTTGTCTCCTTTTATTTACATAACATATAATAACGGCTATATGCCCCAAAGAGTTAGACGGGGGAACACTAATAGGACACCCACACTTCACCAGTTATGTTAACGTTCCTTGTAATAAGGGACAGCTTACCATCAACTGCATATATCGGCATAAATCCAGACTCTGGACTGATATTGAAAAATGCCAGATGCAAAGACCCATAATATTTTTTGCCTTCCCCGAGAATTAAATCTAGGCCCTCATGCTCAGCAGTACTGCCTACGACCACTACACCAACGAGACAGTCTTCAATGAGGCCCGTTGCCTTGTTTGTATATGATGCCAACTTATAATCGTATACTTTGGTAATATATCATGAAAATTGTCTTGAGGACATACTTTTAGACATTTTAGGGTTCCGTTCCTCAAAAGGTAAAAAAGGAACCCTTATAAGATCACTTTCTTGTCCGTCTGTCCGTCTGTCTGTCTGTCCGTGTGTCACCACCGATTTTGTCAGGAACGGGTAGTGTTAGCAAGTTGAAATTTATACCAGATACTGAAGTCTATAGTCCCTATTAAGTGTATTAAAATCAAGGTTCTGAGTCTACACTATAAAAAGATATTAGCAAATTTGGCTTTTCGCGAAAACTTATTAGTACCAAAATTTACCTTAATTTTCAACTTTTTTATTTTTCGGAATTTTCCCTTTACTTGTGCTGTAAGACCTTACTTTTAACCAAAATTGAGAATTCTAGGTCAACCGGAAGTACCCTTTAGGTTTTGGGTTAATAATATAGGTTATTAACCCAAAACCTATAGGGTACTTCCCGTTGACCTAGAATCACGAAATTTGGCAGAAAGTAAGGTCTCGTATTGCAAACGATAAGCTACTGAGCCCGTCATGTCCAGGGGACTTACCTCTAGACGTAGGCCTGATGACCCTGGCCACATCTTTGGCACTGAAACGTGTTTGCCAAAACGGGGCTAAGCATCCAGCATCTCACAAGAGCTGCCTAGCGGTGACTTTAAAACAAACTGATTTCTAAAAAGTTTTGCAATATCCTTCGCATCATTCACACCATTCACACTAACAGGCAGGCCTGGCCGAATGCTCAATTGATTAGCTCTCTTCCAGAAACCGCGAAAATCACGCTGTGAAGGCTTAAAGGCAATTATGTCCATCTTTATCTGTATTTCAAGTTGCAAGGTCAATGCGATGTTAAAAAATTCAGCGGAACATTTTTTTTTTAAACAGCTGGATTTGGTGGCTTCTCTTTCCGTTGCAATCCAATATTTTTTTAAACAAAATTTCAGTATTTATCTACGTAATGAGTTCTAATCAACGATACCCCATTCGATGGAGGATGAAAATATCAAAATTTTTCTTCGGCCCTCCTTTACCTGTAAGTGAATACACCGGTAAGACACATTGAAACATATTTTTTGATAATTTCTTTGGCTCCAACCGTTTGGCTGCAAAACCTGTTTAACAGACGACGGTCAGTTAGACAGACGGATACGTGAGAGACAGCAATAGGGCTCCGTTTGGAACTTTCGGGTACGGTATCCTAAAAACTATAGGCATGATTCGTAATGGTTACTCACGGGACATTCTTTTTACAACCGTTTTGCACAAATAGTGCTGAAACGACAAGTTATATAATACTCCTATAGGTTTTAGTTCTCTAAGAAGTTTTCAGGGTGAAAGGGGATGTTGCAGCCTACCCCATACAACTACTATTCTACTGCTCCAGGGGAAGCGCCGCGCCGCGAGTTGATGATAAATGATGCAGCTCTCTAGATCAAACATTTAATATCATTAATAACTGTTTTTGTTGTAAAATACAGAGGTAGTTCAGAGCAAAGGGAGATTGCAAATATACCTACCAAGGGATATAGCCTATTATTTATTTTATTTATTATATACTTTATTGTACACCACTTAAATAATTACAGAACAAAACATTTATAAAGATAAGTGTACAATGGGCGGTCTTATCGCACAGGGCAATCTCTTACAGACAACCTTTGGATGGACTGAACGAGAGGAGGTAGACATAGCCTATATGTTCGCTGTAAGATAAAACACATCGACGAGTTGTAGTTGACTGTAGTTTTTTGGAATATAAAAATTAACAATAACAATGTGTGCGTGTGTGTGTGTTTAATATTTTATTTAATATCTTTTTTTGAACATGAACTATGAAAACGTAATATTGTTTATTGACTCTAATGACATGGAAAGGGAGAGCCCAGCAGTGGGACAAGCTAGACTAGATAGATATTAACACAAAAAAACAACAACATATAAATAGTTTTCTTCTAAACTTGAACATACTATGCCGTGAAGTGACCTATCATGGACACCTACATTATTGTTGCCGGTGGACAGCTGCAAATCTTATTTTTCATACCAAACCAAATTGAAAATCTCCTGTTTTTTTGAAGCCATATAAATAAGTTTAATAACAAGCTTAGGAAAGAAAGAAACATTTTATTGCCACTGAAAAATGTTACAACATAAACAAAACACAAGATAGTTTTAAAGCACAATATTTTCCAGTATGGCAAAAGGAGTGGGCTCAGGCTACTACGCAAAACGGTGATTATCAGCCCGCCCTCTTTCTCACAGCGCTTATTATAATAAGTGCCTTACCCACCCTTAAGAAATAAACTTAACTACTCTGAATACTAAATTATACCTACCCACAATTATAATAAAATATGCAATAACTATTACATCAATAAATTAAGTAAGAGGTTTTTGCAGGCTGCAAAATACCAGCAGTTTTTGTTATTCGGATGTATCTCGCTACCCGCTCCTCCCATACACTCTACAGATTCACATAGTTTACTTTATTCATTCGCCACACAACAATACAATCGAGTATACTTAAATAATCAGTAGGGGAAGCAACCTATTGGTGACATCGTGACGAAGTGTGAAGGATTTGGGTTACGTTTGATGTTAAGTACTTACAGAGGTTTCAATATCCTTAAAATATATTTTTAATTTATTGGACTCAATTTTCGAACAAATACGAAAAATAAATGTGTTTGTTTCATTTTATTTTGAAATGCTACTTTGTTCATATTCCGATTCATTCCTGGTAAAGAATTGTCACTTGAGTACAATACAATGTGGGTTTGATGCAGTTTTGTCAAAAACAAAGATAATTATCTTAATCAATAGATCGACGTACAGGCACACGTCAACTTTTCGATGATAACATTGTAATTTTTGGCTACAGACGACATGGTGGGGGTCCTTCAGATCTTGGAATTTACCTATCATGTCATTATATAATTTACACCACACTCCAATTTTAATAGATTTTACCGTGTTACTACTTTATTTTGTAAAATAACTTTTTTTTTACCACATTCAGTACTCTATCTCTCTTATCTTCTTGGCCACCCTGAAGTTGGCAACAATGGCTGTGTAGTAGTAAATATCACACTAAAGCAGCAGTGTGTCATGCCATGTGCATCGGAAAGCCAATATCAGGGCGGCCAAGAAGATTGGCGAGTTCTGTACAAAACTGTTTGGAGATACTAATTTGGGATAAAATATAGGATAAAAGATTTATACAACAAGTAAAATAAATAAAAAAACCCTCTACACATTTTTATTGCATGCTACATAATTTATCTAGTAGAAGACACGCTTCGATCGACAATCTATTGATCACGTAATTATGAAACGATATCTTGCGAAAACACCCCGATTAATCAGTAAAACATCCGTAACTTTTGAACGGCCGAACCGATTTTAATCAAACATAGCTAAGAACACTCTCGATAAAGTTACCTTTTAAAACAAATCAAAATCGGTTTATCCGTTTAGGAGCTATGATGCATACACACGTCAAACTTATAACATCTCTCTTTTTCCGTCGGGGGTTAAAAACGATTTGGAGGCAATCAAATGGTCCATTGATATATATTTTTTTTTTAATAAAGTAGTCGAGCGAGGTCTAGCGAAATTTAGATATTTTTTTAAATTAATTGAAACACAATCGGGGGTTTTTGTTGTAAACTTCTTGACCACTTTATTATGAAGATCTTGTAAGTTGTCTGTGCACACTCATCAAGGGCAGACCATTGAGGCTATTTTCCCTCATAGTGCTTCTTAACCAGGTTTTTAGTCTCCCGAGGCTGATAAATGATTGCTCTGCCGTACAGGTTGTGCACGGTCGAGCGATCAAAATTTTCAACGTTTTTCTCGTTTCGGGAAAGGAAGTTTGTCGTCTCTTTTAGGACATCAACAACGGTTAGATATTTTAAGTGAGTGGACAGACTTTGATTTCTTTGCATCTGACTACATTTTTTTGAATCTCTGGTAACTGCCCCTCCCTGCCTCCCATTGGTGACGCCCATGAACTTGTGTACAGATCGTAAATTAAAACAGATTTGGATGTAACTTGGCACACAAATATACCATGCTCTAGATTAAGACATGTATCCCGGATACTATTTTTCTCAAAAAAAACTTTCGTTTTGGGATAATATAACCTATTTTCTAACGCAGGTAAAGCTGCGAAAAAAGTAGTATATAGCTCTAAAAAGAAAATGTCCGGTAGTCCGTGTTGCTAATTTCTGAATCTTTATAGCGGCCAGTTTATGGTATTGTGCGGAACCAGTGCAGCCTGCAAACCTGTGTCCCCAGGGAAATCTCATTCCTACACCGAATCAGTGAGCAGTTTCATATTCCTAACCATCCAACTGTACTTGTAGCTCCCTATGTTATCCTACTCACAGATCGTTATCAAGTTATTATATTATTTGTAAAGTAAAGGAAATATCTGGAAGTACCTATAAATACCTGTACGAATACGGACATTTTTAAGTGAAGATTTTTTAGCCATCTTGAGCGATTTTTGATAGGGGCAAAACTGATGGGTTCGTGTCAATGACATGTTAATGTGACGTTTTAAGTTTTCATTTTTGTCGGCAATCTGTAACTGCTTATTTTTCAACGCTTCATCACTAACACTCAGTTTCAGGAAAAAAGACATCAAAGCTTCAAAAATAACACAAGTCAAGCGATTGAAAATTCTTTTGTTCAATTACAGCAGCGAACTCGTGTAACAATTTGTCACATTAATATGTTAATTGTTAATTATCGTTTCGGAACTTGATCCAAGTCTCATATGCTATATTTATCTCGAAAATATCTATAATTCCTTGTTGGACTGGCCACAGGAGCGAAGCCATGGAAAAATCTACTTGTAAAAATATTTGCTGATGCCAAGAAAATTAACTTTAATGAAGTTAGGTTAACTTTTATGACCCTCATCACGGTCTTGTCTTAGGCAAGTAATAGGGTCTGGCTAGTTAGGCACCTCATTAACGCTCTTTATTAGCGTGGTAAAGGTACATTCATTTGGAGGAATTTAGATGAATTACTCTTCTACCTTTTTTGTGAAGATGTTCTTTTAACGTGTTTTCTTTTAATTCTTCTGCTTCGTTGACCTTATACGGTCGCTAGCGCTGCTGCTGAGTGCGAGATTCTGGCTTCGTTTCATGGTTCACGCAAAGTGTTAATAGATTATTCCATCTGGCAATTGTTCAGGAGCAGTACCTGTAGGTGCATCTCTGCCAGATGCTTTTATGATTGAACATTTTGACAAGTTCTAAACTCGAAATACTCAATTCAGAAACCGATCCTTTATGTCACATGCTTCTGCTATTTCATTTAAATATTATTTTACTCTATATTGTAAAAACCTTTACAAAAAAATACAATCAACTGCCAAATAAAAACAAAACATATTGAAAAATAAATTTAATTTCGAAAGTTGGTGTCAAAAAATGGACAAGGGTTGTTGCACCACCCCGGGCGGGGGCAACGGAAGAAGCGAGCTCGGGCAATGATATTGAGGTATGCAAGTTGGAATGTTGGGACTATGACTGGAAGAGCCAGAGAGCTAGCGGACGTATTAAAAAGAAGACGAATAAATGTACCGTGTTTACAGGAAACTAAATGGAGGGGAACCAAAGCGAGAGAAATAGGTGAGGGATACAAGTTTTTCTACTGTGGAAGCGACGGGAAAAGGAATGGTGTGGGAATAGTGTTAGATAGTAATTTGAAAGAAAGTGTGATGGATATAAAAAGGATTAATGACAGACTGATAGTTGTGAAAGTTATGTTAGAGAATGTGATGTTGAATGTAGTTAGTGTGTATGCACCGCAGGTAGGGTGTGATGAAACGGTGAAAGAGAAGTATTGGGAGAATTTTGATACAGCCTTGATGACCATCCCTGTGCATGAGGAATTGATAGTTGGAGGAGATTTTAATGGACATGTGAGTAGAATGAAAGGGATTTATGAAAGAGTGCACGGGGGATGGGGATTTGGGAGTACGAACAACGAGGGAGAGTCGCAGCTTCAATCCGCTACTGCATTTGACCTGGCAGTAGCTAACACTTGGTTTCAGAAAAAAGACGAACATCTCATCACTTACAAAAGTGGTAACCACAAGACCCAAATCAACTACCTTCTCGTCAGACGTGGCAGCATACAGCACGTCAAAGATTGCAAAGTGCTGCCAGGAGAAGACTTGGTGTCTCAGCACAGACTCCTGGTTATAATACAAGTAGTAAAAATACAGTGTACAAAAAGCAAAGAGCGTCCCCCTACTAAAATAAAATAGCATATGCTAGAGAATAATGATTGTGCGAAGAAGTTTCGAGAGCGAGTCGTAGATAAAATGATGTAGAAAAGATGGGAGAAATGGAAGATCGAAGTGTTAACGAAAGTTGGACGGAGATTGCTGGATGTATTAGGTGTTCGGCGAAGGATATTTTGGGAGAGACGAAAGAAAGGGGTACGATAGATAGGGACACATGGTGGTGGTCAACGGGAGTACAGAATGTGCTAAAGGAAAAAAATAAAAAATTCAAGGAATGGCAAAATGTAGAACAGGAAAATGCTAGTTTGAAAGTTGCAAAAAAGGGTGAGTATGATGCTGCAAAGAAAAAAGCTAAGAAAGCTGTGGCTATAGCGAGAGCAAAAGCTCAAGACAAGCTATACGACGCGCTGGATAGTCCAGCAGGCCAAAAGGACCTGTACCGGCTTGCTAGAGCTAGGGAGAAAAGTGCGAGAGATGTCTGTCAGATAGTATGTATAAAAGATGAGGCTGGAATGATTCTTTCTGATGACGAAAAAATTAAGGATAGGTGGAAGGAATACTTTGAGAAACTGATGAATGAGGAAAATAACTGGAGTGGTATGTTAGAAAATAAACCTGTGAATGAGGGATTAGTGAGAATGATTAGTATGGATGAAGTAAGAATAGCAGTAAATGGAGTGAAGAACGGTAAGGCAGTTGGTCCGAACGGAATACCAGTTGAAGTGTGGTAGATATTGCGCGTAGATGGATGGACGTGGTTAGCTTTATTCTTCAATAAGTTGTTACGGGAAGAAGCCATACCTGATGAATGGTGCAATAGTTCGCTGGTGCCCATCTTTAAAAACAAAGGCGGTGTGCTGGAGTGCAACAACTATAGAGGAATAAAGCTAATGTCACATAGTATGAAAGCTTGGGAGAAAGTTATTGAAAGGCGGCTTAGAGAAGAGAGTGAAATATCGCAGAACCAATTCGGTTTTATGCCTGGTCGGGGTACAACGGACGCCATTTTCGCAATCCGCCAGTTGTGCGAGAAATACAGAGGTGCACATAAAAACTTGCACATGGTGTTCGTTGACCTCGAAAAGGCATACGACCGGGTACCCCGTGAGGTTTTGTGGTGGGCCCTTAAGAAGAAAGGTGTGCCTGGGAAGTATGTACAGTTGGTCCGAGCGATGTACAGTCGATGCAGTACCCAAGTTCGGTCCACAGTGGGCACTACTGGTAGCTTTAGTGTGGCAGTTGGCTTACACCAGGGATCGGCTCTCAGTCCCTACCTCTTCCTGATGATAATGGACGCACTGACGTCAGACATACAGGAGGGGGCACCCTGCTGTATGCTGTTTGCCGACGACATTGTGCTGGTTGCCGAGAATGGCCTAGAGGTCCAGAACAAATTGGAGATGTGGTGGCACAGACTGGAGAGTGTTGGCTTGAAATTGAGCAGAACTAAAACCGAATACTTGTTCTGCGATTTTGGCGGTCTCTCCAGTTCCGTGCCTCTAACTCTCGCTGTGACACCCATACCGATGTGCTCCGACTGCCGGTACCTAGGGTCGCTTGTCCAAGGGGATGGCGAGGTAGACCGAGACGTAACGCACCGGATCGGCTCGGGATGGATGAAATGGCGACAACTCACTGGAACAACTTGCGACCCACGGATGCCCCTCAAGTAAAAGGGGAAAATTTACAAGTCCGTGTTTAGACCTGTCGTACTGTATGGATCAGAATGTTGGGCTGTGAAAAAGATGGACGAAAAGAGATTGCATGTAGCAGAGATGAGAATGTTGAGATGGATGTGCGGAGTGACGAGAATGGATAAAGTGAGAAATGAGTATATTAGAGGAAGTTTGAAAGTGGCGCCAGTGACAGAAAAGTTGAAAGGAAACCGTTTGTCCTAGTATGGCCATCTGATGAGGAGGGATGAAGCGCATGTTACTAAAAGAATTATGAATATAAATGTGGATGGATGGAGAGGGAGGGACGGCCAAAGAAAAAATGGATGGACTGTGTGAGGAGTGATATGAAAGAAAAGGGAGTCAGTGATAGCGTGACTGGGGACAGGACGGTATGGAAGAGGAAAACGTGTTGCGCCGACTCCAAGTAACATGGGACAAGGGCAGGAAGATGATGGTGTCAAAAAACCAAGAAACAAAAACAGGAACACCGACTGCCAAAATTGAAGATATTTTTAAATTTGTAGTGTTTTTATTTGAAAGTCAGTAATATTTTTTACTTTTTAATTATGATACATAATGAGCTAGTTCAATAGGTACCTTTATTGACCAAAATTATGCCTGAAAGATTACTCCAATAACATACAACTTTAAGATAACCGGTGAAATGAGGGTGTACCAGGGTGAACTGTACAAATCTGCTGTATCTCTTTGCCGGCGTGATGTTATGTTATGAAACGGCATAAACAATAAACAGACATGCAATTGCAGCAATCCCGAGAGATTAGCCGTCGTTTATTGAAGAGTTCTGTATACTGTATACTCTTAACGTGACCAGAGGGCTGGCCTTTTCGTCGGCCAGAGAATCAGCATTGCCATTCAAAGTAGCAATGCTGCCAGCGTTCTGGGCACGTTTCCCATTGACATCGATGTGGACGAATTTTTGATGCACAATGAGCTCTTTTCCGTCTCCCCTTTGTATTTGTATACAGGTATTTTTTTTAGAATATTCAATTGTATATATGTTTTAATAAAAAATCAAGAATTCTGTTGTATATCTCCAAATGAAAAAGAATTCAAATAAAAAAGAATTATCAAAATCGTTTCACCTAGCAAAAAGATATGGTAACACACATACAAAAATACAAACTAATTGAGAACCGCCTCGTAAAAAGTCGATTTTCTACTATTTATTTATTTGCTTATCTACAATTGGTTTGTTGAACCAATTTTTTTTTTGTTAAAAATGTAAAATCATACATAAGTTTACCTACAAAACTATTTTTATTTTATTTTTTTTCGCTTCAATTACAAAGTAATATCAAATTGAAAAGTTAGTCTTCAATCCAGTACCGAAAACACCTCGACAGTTCCCGAACAAACCCGAGCCCGTGTGACGTCACGACGTTCATTTATACTCATTGTAGCACATAGCTGATACAGTGTTTTGACTTTTAACCGATTCAATCTTGTTATTATCGTTAAAATATTGATGAAAATCAAATATATTGATCAAAAATATTGATCCTTAAATGTTATCGTGCTTGCTTCATACCATTTATACAAATACTATAAAACAATCCCCATTACCTATATGTGAATCGCGCTACTAAAGTTTTGAGAAATGTTCTGTGTCTTACTAGATTCCAACTAGAATGTGTTAATTATTATGTTATCTTGTTCTAATTTAGTATACGATTCGTATTAATATCTTACTTTGAACATTACAGACAGAGATAAGTAATTTTTTATGGGAACTTTCGTGCAAAGTTGACATTGTTGTATAATTACGTAACTTGAAAACATGATTTTTTGTTTATGGAGGTATATTCATTATTTTATTCTTAGATGATAGATATAGGCGTAAAATTAATATTTCTGTTTGAATTGTGAAAATCGGTCAACGCATTTAAGAAATATTTACTGAAGAATTAGTGTAAAAAAATCTGCCAAGATAATATTTTCACGTTTTTGTTCTACAAAGTTTTTTAGTGTTTGTAAATATATAATATAGATATTCACATCATATCACATCATCAGCCTATTAATGTTCCCACTGCTGGGACACAGGCCTCCTCTCTGTGAGAGGGGATGGGCAATAATCCACCACGCGGGCACAGTGCGGGTTGGTGGATGTCACATGCCTTCGAATTTTTGGTTCTAGGACATGCCGATTTCGTTACGATGTTTTCCTTCACCGTATAGATATTAGTGTTTAATATTATTAAGAGATATATAAATAATGGTAATTACCGAACATTTTAAGGATGTTGTGCAAAAATTAAATATATATAATGGCTGCACAGATTTCGTGTTGTTATCATATTTAGTGGTATCTGATGAAGTTTTTTGATATCCAAAGTCGAAGTTTTGCGCCAATCGTGTTTGTTTACTTTTTATTTTATACCAATATCACCTACCCATATGTGAAAACGATTACGTTATGACGATTCTGTTTCTAAATGTACCTGGTAAAGAATAATAACAAACACCGGTCCACTAACACGTAATATTCATTACCTCTACTTTATTTATGCTCAAAACTGCCAAATCGTCCATCAGGTGGGTATATTATCGAAATCAGCCTTTAATGAATCCTTTATCACACATGACTAAATAAAATTTGCTGTTATAAATAACATTTTTGCACAATTTTTCGGCTATTTTAGATAATTCACGTGTAGTTGACACTGTATACGTTATGACGTCACCAACATGGCGAACAATCATGGCCCGTTCGTAGACAGGTGGTTCTTATGAAAATTTTATCGATTTTCAATTGCTTATAATAAATTGAAAAAAATATATTTAAGAGATTTTTGCAACGACAATATAATTTCTGATATGTAAAGTTTCAAAATAAATTTTAAAAATCGTATTTTTTTTTAAATTCAACAACCCAATTGTTACATTGTTTATGTGATAAATGCATACCTTTTTTTATATACGTATGGCATACCTAGTGTACCTACAATATAAAGCGATATACAAAGCATGCAATCCTGTGTATATCGCATGCTATAAACTATTATATAGTTGAGATATGATTCCTTGAAACCGGTTCTACATAAAAAACCGACGAAAGGTTGACCTATAAGCTTTATTGGTTGAAAATCATAGTTCCATTGCGGAAAAAAAAACCCTTTGCAAACAAATTACTGATTTATGTAATAAATAATGGTAACTACGGTAAGTTGGATCCAATTCCAGTTACACGAGTCAGAGACAAAAAATTAATGAGATCTGTAATAACACGAAAACAAATATTTGGGAGCTCCTCTGTTTCTTTGTAGTATAAGCCAAAAAGTCTATGAAATACTAAAACTGCGTGGGCTGTGCTAACAGGAAATTGATCATTATGAAGATTTTTTTGAGGTTGTTGAAATGCAGGTATAATCTCCAATGTCCGGTTTCTCAAACTTCACTTAACTGTTCGTGTGAAAATAGCATGAAACTTGAGGCCTTAAAATTATTGAGTAACGTTCTAGGATTCGATAGTGTTAGTGAGTAAAGTGATTTAATATACTGTACTCCATGTAATATACTGATATTCAGTTATATCCGGTTCTTCAGGAAGCCATCATCAACATATTTGGGCAAAGGTAAGGCACATTTATATTAATAACTTGCGTCATCAGACGACATTGTTTTAACGGAAGAAAAAATAAATGAAAGAAACAGGTAATTTTTTTGTTATATCTTAAAAAGAAAATTATACATGCTTTTTAGTTTAGTGCATTGTTATCCAAATCAAACGTGTATGCATTTCATCTTAATCGGTTGAAGAAAACTGCTTTACAATTCAATTTGACCCGAACACACATACATACCTACATACATTGCAAGTTAATAATACATACATACATACATATGTACTTTTTAAGTTACTATTGGATATCGTTAAAAACGGTGAAGGAAAACATCGTGAGGCAACCTGGGCTTATAGTGAGTCTATTATAAGATTGTGCTCCACTGGTGTAATTGCTGCAAGGCTATAAACTAAAAAAAAATACAATATTTCACCCAAACAAACAAAAAACAGGACAAACTTAATAAAACCGTTAAAAAAGCTAGTGAAAACGTAGTCAGTTTTAATAGAATAATGTTACAAACAGTATTAGAAAGACAGCATGGTTGAATTCTCGATTTTACCAATCAACGCAGTCACTGCGGGCCGGTGGCTTGTTGTTTCAACTAACAATCAGTTGGGAATGAAAGCAAAATTTAAAACATTTGTTAAAAGCACACTTTGTAAACAAGCATATTTCAAATTAGGTGATAATATTCAAGATAAAACCTATTTTCTCCGAAAGATTGGAAAAAAGTTTACCTATAACACCAAAATTTCGCGTGTAAAGTTAACTCCCATGTACTAGTGGACGAACCTACGACTTACGAGTACCATCAACCGTACGTGCGTTCGACTAGTGTACTTGTTTCAACATTTACGTCAATCAAAACAGTCTCTTGTAAACAGCGAATATCAACAGAAATTAAGCGCTGCTCAAATTTGTGCAATCGGAACAATGACAGGGATGTTCAATGGCTGTTGGTTCACAAACAGCGCTGGAACGCTGGGTGAATCGCTGTTTGTTATATGAAAACAACCGCAGCGCTGCAGCTGTGCCTCAGCGGGTGTAGTCATTATGCATAAAAAAATTAGAAGATTAGTTTCTATTTATTAACCATCTTCAAAAAGAAGGAGTTTATCAAATCGAATGTATTTTTTTTGTACTAGGTGAACCGATTTCGAGGATTATTTGAAAACTGGTGCTTCCCTTGTGGCCCCATTTAAATTTGGTATAGATCTGCTAAGTAACTTCGGAGATACACAACAGAACTCTTTAATAAACAATGGCAAAACTATCAGGATTGCTGGCATTCGCATGTCTGTTTATTGTTTACGAGTACGCCATTTCATAACATAATAGGTTGCCTGGAAGAGATCGTGGCATGCGAGGCCGCACATTATACTTGTATTAGACTTAAGTTTATTTTTATTAATGTAATTTATGGTGTACAATTAAGCATATAATAAATAAATAACATCACGCCAGCCCGCTCTAAAGGGGTACGCTGATGTGTACAGTTCACCCTGGTACTCTCATTTCACTGGTTATGTTCAAGTTTTATGTTATTTAAATAATCTATTCTAGCATAACTGTGCATTTTTACTATAGAATTTGCTCATTATGTACCACAACTACAAAGGCAGAAATAAAAACTGTTTTTACAAAAAAATACAATCGGCTACGGTCGTATTTTTTTGTAAAACCAGTTTTTCAAGCTTACCTTGCTTTGGCGGGTGTGTCCGGCAACTAGTAATCCATTTTTCTAGCCCTTCCTGGCATCTGATTAAGCTGAAACTCGGAGTACTTATGTAATTTTGGAAAAATTGAAATAATATGGTTCTATGAATCTGGTGAAATTATGGAGCCAGAAGGTGGCCATAGCAATTCCTCAACTAGACAAGAAAGCACCACCGTGTTTGGTCTCATTGGATATGTATTGTCAAGCGATATTATATTTCGTACTATTAGTTCACTAAAAGTTTTTTTATAAAGTATTTTACTTTTTATTATTTCAGTGTCGTAACGTAAGTTCATAGGTACTTTTAGAAAGCCACTGTTGTTAAAAGTCATTATTTCTCCGAAAAAGAAAAAAACATTTTACATTATTTAGTACTAGCCGTGCCTTCGACAGGATTCCCAAACTTTCAGCTTCCATTTTAACCCTTTAGGGGACACATTTTCTGATATCCTTCCTAGGTATACTTTCCTTTAAAATAAATTATTGTGCAAACTTTCATGCTTCTATTAGACCCAGCGGTTTAGGTTGTGCGTTCTCTGTTACTGAATTAATTAATTTAAGACTTAAATTGTTAAGTAGTTTTATGTTCATAGGTTTCCTTCTTTTTCTGTGGGTAACACAAATTGGTTCTAGCTATCATTGAATACGCAATCTGCTTCTTTTGCCTAGTAAGTAAGTAGACCTGAGACTCAAGAGAAATTATATTCTACCAACGAAAGCGTCACGATAGCGATAGCAAAAATTTCAAAATGTATGGGAATGCCAAGCGCTATCGGAATGTCACGTCACTATTACATTTTGGCATTTCGACTATCGGTTTCGCTGATAGAATCAAATTTCGTTTGGAGCCTCTGGTGATACCCGAGGCCTCAATATCCTGCCACAAAAGATCATTACATCAAGTGCTCTTATAAAAACCTGCCAAACTTATTTGCGTATCATAAAATCCTTCGCCCCTTATTCTAAAGTAGTTCCAAACTCGCAAACTCTTCAGGTTTGCTGCATAGCTTGCATTTATTGGAAGTTTGTGCAAGAAAGCAACGAGTTCGGGATCAGTTTATACCTATACTCGGTGTACTTCAGCTATCAAACAGTTACAACTTACAAAGTGAGCAACGGATTCAATTTGCATTCGTACAGTTTGAGAGTTGCAGACTACTTTGGAGTTAAAGTCATTGGTTTGGTATTCTCTGGTCGGAGTTAAGACAACATTTTATCTACATAGATTATCAACTTGCTTATTAACTCTTCTGTGTAGGTAGATACTTAGCTAAGCTGGAATAATTTTCTCATCATTTTAATTTCAGCCTTCAGACGTACTGGGCAATAGACATAGGTCTCCCCTGAGTATCGGGACATCGACTAGTCCAGTATCTACTTCTCAGATGCTGCTGGAGCCTCCACCTGGTCATAGGATCCACCTTATAAGAGCCTTCCAATCTTACACCTTCTTATTGCTGTAGTACGTGGCCGCTACTCCAGAGTTATTGTCATTGTATCTTTGCACAATAGATTGTGTGTGCATCTTTAGTTGGAGGTCCTAAATAAATAAATAGGTAGTGTTATTTTCGTGTAGAATATAACATTACTGTGCTTAATTAATATTCAGTTGTTATTTTGCAAACAATAAAGGTAAATGTCCGGGTAACGGGTTTGCCAGCACGAAGCAAGCGCGATCCCTTTCATTTTGAAAACTCTACAGTATTCATTGCGTGTTTTGCTTTGTCGAATAGACGGAATTTTGAACATATCAAGCAATAAATGCAAGCTAAGCAGGCGTGTATCATTCTTTGACGCTACGCAATTAGGATGCAGATGTAAAATGTCTAGTTCACCTTCTGCACTATTCCTCCAACTGGCGCCGTCCACTCGCTCACTGTACTTGCTAACTAATTAGCTGCCTACGCAGAGCATCCCTAAAAACATGAATACATCCCGGACAGAGCCGGCTATACGTATGTATTACACTCATAAAGAGCATTCATGAAAAGGTGGGTTTTTCACGAATAAAAGTGTACGTTATCTACCAATAAATAAGGAAGTATAAAGGGCATTTTTTTATATAAGTTACAGAGCTTTTACCCTTTCAAAGTAAGCTAAACATGCTTATAATAGCAGTGGGTTCACGTCAAAAGTTCGGGTAAGGTTCGATCTCATATATATTTCAGTTCACTACAAAATTGCACGCCCCATGAGTGGAACAAAAATAAAACGAAACGTTCCGAAACTCTCCGATGATTCACGAGCAGAATTTTTCTCTACCCTCTGCAAGTAGGTAATATATAACGTCCATTTACAGCATCCCTTCTGAGCTATGACTCCAGATTAAGCGTCCTCCTGTATTATAACGATAAAGATTCACCCTGTTTCTTCAAAGAGAGGACAAAAAAACACTTTAAACTTTTATAATTGGCAAAGTTTAGGGATGTCCACGGGGCAAAGCTAGATTTAATTTGGACTTGGGAACTTCAGGGTGAAACGAGGGAGGGTTTAATTGGCGTTGATGTGCCGACAGGTCGCGCCGTGTTGTGTGGAGACGGTTGGGCAGTCCTTATTTATGTATGTCGACAAGTCCGGAGACCCGGCGACGAAGCTCTGAAAGCAAATGCTAAATAATTATGTTTTTGGAGTAGGACAGCAGTTTGTCAAATTAACATGTCGAACACTTTTTTAATCAACTTCAAAAAATGAAGACTTTCTCAAATCATCTGAATGTTTTTTTCGTTTACTGAAAGTTATTCTTTCCGAATGAATGTTAAACAGGAAATGTCAATGCAGCTTTCATAATGCCTTTTTCTGTGACAGAGATGTTTGTAAAAGAAACCTTGAAAATAAAACTTATAAAATGTTACCAAAAGGTGAGAGATAATAAGTGCTTAATTGAACTCGATTCTACGAAATTATTTCTAGCGAGTAGACTCGGCTAATTGAGAATTAACTGTCTAGTTTTTAGAATATTATAAGTAAATCCCTTAATTCTTAGACTTTTTCTTTTATTTTCGAATCCGTGACCTTTTTAAATTGAATTAGTACTTCAGAACATGTTCCTGAGAATTTTAACCTACATAGTTTGAAATCAAAATAAATTCAACTCAATAGTTTGAAATGAAAAATTCTAATTAGTTGGTATTTATGATAATGAAAACCGAGTTACAACAGCTAACCTTACCTAACTAGGATTTTTCATTATTATTTCTTGGAACAGTGAAATAAAACAATAGCAAGACTTGTTTTTAAAAGTTCCTCTTTATTATCTCTTCTTATTCGTTGTCTTTATTTCTGAAGGTCGTTCCCGTCTTGAAAATCTTTGACGGAGTCTACAATAAGCAGTTTCCAAGCCTCCCTATCTTTGGCTCTTCTCAGTGATCACCGTGAGTCCAGTAATGGCCCTGATCTGGTCAGACCAGCAGCGAGTAGGTGAACGTCCGCGTGGTCTTTTCCCACTACACCCAGTTATCCAGGTTGTCTGGCTGTGTCCGGGTGATGTGACAAAAGTAACTTAAAGAAATATCGAGAATACCAGAGTTCTCACGAGTTTCGGGCTCTTTATTATAATTGCATTTAATTGTAAATTTGTACTTTTGTCATAATCGGAATCATGCAAAACATGTAAAATTAGAAGCCATGTTCTTGATAGGATTGCCCATCGGCATAAATGACTAACTACCATACAAAATTTCATCATTCATCTTTCTCCTTCCATACTCATCTTCGTCATAATATTTAGGCTTCGTTGTCAGTCTTTTTTTTTCTGAACCTACGTTGTTCCACTGTTAGCATACTTCGGTCGCCGGAGCCACTCTTCCCGGTGTTTTGTCTGCTCCGGCCAATATATTATTATTTTAGCGATCTATTTCTGCGTTATCAAATCATTTCATTAGTTGCCCACATATCGATGGGCACGTGCCAAAGAGACGCACGAATGAGCAGCCGAGTGGTATTCAATCAGAAACCGTAATTATTTGTGTAATTCTTATTCCTATTTAGTGATGCAGTTTGTAGTAATGATATTACGCAAGAGCAATTCATTACAGATTTATTAGTAGTATAGCTCTTTGAATATGTTTACCGGGCAAGTACTAGAATCATTCTTATTAAAACAAAACCGCAAATTACCACTGAAGACAACGTAAGAGCCCGATAGCTACAATATAGGGGTCTTTAAGTCAAGAGTGAATAGGTTTTTTTCTAGGCAAACGTGCTTCACCGTTGACCACATCATCGCTTACCATCAGGTGAGATAGTGGTCAAGCGCGAGCCTATTGATAATAAAAAAAAGCACTTCATTGCAGGAATAACTATGGCTGTGCATTTTTTTTTTTGGTAAAAGCACTATAATATCTAATCAGAATTTCTACTTTTTGGTTGGAAGCATAAAACTGACAAACGTGATTAGTCCGTTATGTTCGTATATAGAGGTTGATTTGTACGACGCCAAGCTAGCTAGTAGGTTCCTACAAAAAGTCAAATAAAAATAACTGAAATATTTGGTGACTGCGTACCTGATGACGCAGCGTTAGACGGGCTCCCTCTAGGTGGAGCTACGACTTGGTCAAGGCTGCGGGAGTCCAGTGGTTGCGATACGTACAGGAATATTCAGTGTGACGACGCTTCAGGGAGCCTACGTCCAGCAGTGGATGTCCTTCGGCTGAAATGATGATGATGAAATTTTAACAACCAGTCTTACCCTACCGAGGGTATATCCCGTAAGTGATTAGTAGAGGTCAGGCAGGCAGTCTCTCCAGATAAAATATATAGTCCGTTGTATCCTTTTCCTCGTTTTCCACCAGAGGCCCTAGCCCTGTGACATTTTATCAACGAAAGCGTCGCAATAGCCATTGGTAAAATGTCAAAAATCCATGGAAATGCCATGTGCTATCGAAATGTCACATAATCAATCCCTCACATTTGGCATTTCGACAATCGTCATCGCTTAAATGACACTATGTATAGTGCCCCAGAAAAGCGCTGTGCGCAGCTAGGCTAATGAAGCACATTTCTCGGTAAGCATCCTCGCATCTTCAGTCGAAACACACCCTTATGTTAACAAACTGTGTTCATCTGTCTGTCTGTCAAGGGTAGCAATTACGGCAATTTCCCAGTGACCCGAGTGTCCGACCGTTAATTGCAGTGAGTCGTTTTGTGAGCTATGTTTAGTAGTGCACGTTTGACGGCTGATGTGATAGAACCATAGTTCAATTCGAGGGTTAAGAACGTCATGCCTTTTAGCCATGTTAAGTAGTTTTATTCGTCATTTGAAAATCATCTGAGATGCTGTAATTTTCATTCACTCTCAAACGGAATTGACGCGTAATCCTCTTTGCAGGTACTAATGTACCTCAGTGGGCACCACATCATCGTTCACACCCTTTTTTTTCATATCATAATTTACACAATCCATGGATACCAGTACGATAAGAGTTGCCTCAGCAATTACAATAAGTTCACACATCAAATCCTGCAAATCCGAATTATGTGTAAAACATATTATTTACAAGCTGCAAACAATAGCCCCAATAACAATATCATATATCTGGACAACGCTTCACTCCGGAGCTATGACCGCTCCGTTTTCCGAATACGTTATGTTCTTTGTTTCGTTCGTTATTTTATTTTTGTTTCAAATACGTTTTTTCATACTGCCTCCTATACCTAGAGTGCCGCTATCTGAACAAATCATATTTGGAGTTTCTAACGAAAAGAAAAACTGCAAATCAATACATACCGGCCAAGTGCGAGTCGGACTCGTGCACGAAGGGTTCCGTACCATTATCGCAAACGTTCAAACGTTTGTAGTATGGGAAACCCACTTACATATTTATTTTATTCTGTTTTTAGTATTTGTTGTTATAGCGGCAACAGAAATACAACATCTTTGAAAATTTCAACTGTCTAGCTATCACGGTTCATGAGATACAGCCTGGTGAAAAACACACAGACAGACGGACAGTGGAGTCTTAGTAATAGGGTCCCGTTTTTACCCTTGGGTACGGAACCCTAAAAATCGATGATGTTTATCAACTCTAAATCTGAGAGTAGATTTTCCGGTGTTAAAATAGATCTGATTGCGCATTTTCAAATAGGGACATTGTTAGTTTAAATCATTGACTGCCCAAAATTAGGTTTGTAAAATAGTCATTTGGGGCGTTTCTATTTTTATCCGGAATCTATTGATAGTAGAAATTACTGCAAAGACAGATTGCTGATAATGATGGCATCAAAAAACTAAAAACGGTCAATTTTCAGGTAGTGGCACTCTAGCTGTAAGACGGCAGCAAACGTCCATACATGAATTCAAGGCGGAAGCGTCTGTTTCGTATCATGACATAGTGAGAACGAATTTACGAAATGGCTTTTGTAGTTTAACAGCGGCGCGGCGAGCGTGTTTGTATCTGCAGTTGCATTAGCATAACGGAGATGTTATGTTTCGAGATGGAGGGTAGTTGCGAACTGTATGCTATTTTTAATAAGCGATTACTGGAACATGGACGCGCTAAAAAATAATCGTAAGTCCAGTGACAGGATGTTTTTAATTCTTGACATTGCTTTTTTTTTGTTGTTTATACGTACCCTATGAGAATACAAAATTCATAATTAATTATGGTAATTCTTTAATGTCTTCAAAGACAAACATTGGCAGTCATTAACATCATCATCATTTCAGCCGAAAGATGTCCTTTGCTGGACATAGACCTCCCCCAAGCGTCGCCACACTGATCGGTCCTATGCATTTCTCATATCCACCGGACACCCGCAGCCTTTAGCAATAATTTTGGATCCACAAACCGAGAGACGCTACGTTGCAAGGCCTCCCAAGTTCAGATGACATAGTGAAGGCGGAGAGAGTCCGCTAGAAGAGAGACACACGGGGCCGGTCAGTGTGGCGACGCTTGGGGCAGGCTATGTTCAGCAGTGGACGTCTTTCGGCTGAAATGATGATGAATAATTTTGGATTGCAGGTGTATATTTTCAAAAGACTTTTATGGCCGCTAGTATTTTGTAACTGTCACCAAACATACAGATGCACAACAAAAACAATAAAAAAAAATTGGCGGTTTTTATTACACGTACACTTTTGATACATTCGTTGTTTCGGTACCCATGGGGTTACAAATGGCCGTGTCTTATGGTTTCCGGTTACAAATGGACCACCCCGTGCTACCCTTGGGGGTCGTCACGGGGTCTTAGGGACCGTGTTATCGGAAGGGGGTTTAGGAACAATATCTCTATCGCTCCTTGCAATGTACCCTAATTCCCATAGGTTTTTTAATAGATACTGGCATTATACATTGCTTTCAAAGAGATCAAGGGTGTTTTTAAGTCGTCAGAAGAAAAGTTATATTGATATATAGGCATATGAGACCAACCAACTCTATGTACCAGGTAAGCAACGCATCGGTAAACCACTTAAGATTGCAGTTGACTATAAGTTGTAAGCAGAAAAAAACCGCCAAGTGCGTGTCGGATTTCGAACATTTAGGGTTCCGTACCAGGCTGCAAAATTAAGTTGGTTGTAATAGAAAAATGAGGGAGTTTCAAAGAAAAATCTCATTTATCAATAATATATATTGTTATTTGTTAGTAAAATGTATTACGTACATTTTACTAACAAATTACATTATCACAAAATTTGCAGGCCACACACAGACTTTGGTGGCTTCTCATTCCTTTGTTTACAATATTTTTTTAATATAAAAACAGTAATTATCTACTTAACGAGCTCTAAACAACGATATTCCACTCGATAGGGTAGTCCCAATACTTTATTTTGCGGCCCCATCACATGATAAACGGGAACCCCCGAAAATTTCAAGACTGTAGCTTCAACCGTTTAGCTGTAAAACCCGTGTGACAGACGACCGATAGACAGACGGACACGTGAGTGACCGCTATAGGTATTCCGCTTGGACCCTTCGGGTACGGAACCCTAAAAGTAACCACTTTTCAATCTTATAAAACTGTTAAATGGTGAATACTCACTACTGACTCTTCTACATGTCGATGATACTTTTTTGACAATACTTCGCCACTTCCACGGCATCATTAGTGGCAGCGAAAAGGTTGCTTCAAACCGCAAGTTTTGGAAAACAGAGGGCATGAAAGTAGGAGACAAAAAGTTTGCGATGAAGTTTCGCAACCACACACCGCAGCCATTTTATCAATTGTCGAAAATATCCTCACTTTACCAAATTGGCGTTATATCAGCCTATTTGGGTTCGCAATACTAACAAATAGAATGATTGAAATAGGAAACGGGACTCGAATCTCACGTATTCTCATAGGCGGAATTCTCGGATATGATATATGTATGTCATCGAATGATTCCTTCTAAAACATAGCACATGTCAAAGCCAGGCTGTCGTAACAAGTATAAATCAATAGGCCGGGGCTACACCGTCACGTCGCGCTATCACGCCTTTGTAATATATTGGACAATCTGTGCGTGAGAAGTGATAAACTATCAATCATTATCCTGCCTTGTTATCATTGTGATTAATATTGTGGAAGGATTGTTTAGCTGTTCAGGGAATCACGGCCTTATTCATGTGTGCTTGAATGAATATTGTAAAAAGATTGTTCACGGAATCAATGCTTATATTCGTGTGAGTAGGAATGAGTTGTTTTTCAAACAGGCTACTTGGTTTGAAGTGATAAAGTAAAGGCAACCCAAACCGTGTAGAAGAGCTCGAATGGTCAAGATTACCCTTTTAACTATGTAAGCATTCTCAGTACAATCTATTAGTTTTGTTAGAAGGTATAACAAGAATACTAGTAATCCCAATGTAAAAATGTGTGTGTGTAAAAAGTTGGATGACACCAGCATAATAGGTGCCAGTCAATTTATTTTTAATGGTGTTGTAAATTGACGCCATAACGTGTCAGGGTCCATTTTTGGTGAAAGTGTATCGTAAACGATATGGTTACATAAAATATGACATCATATACAAAAGTCACATGAAGGTGTTTTATTTCAGTTAAATGGAAATAATAAAGGCAAACGTAAATGATATTTTTTTATTCTTTTGACACCATCCTAAGCCGTAAAGAAATCAAAGAATACATTTTATCAAAACTTTTACTGAACAAAACCCTGCTTAAATTCTCATACATTCTGGGCAGTGCCGTAAAAAATAAAGGATCTCCGGGACTAAAGTAGTTCGGGAGTCGGCCGTGACAATAAAACGAGGTCAGTGGCTGAGAAGCACACGAATCCAATAATAAATTCTTATTTTACACCTCTTGTGTGGGGTAAGGTGCGTGAAAAGGGAAGCGTCGAATACCTGACATAGGAACGATTTGTCTCATTGAAGATGGATTATTTCTTGCTCGGAGCTCCTTCTTTTTTATTGAATTTTGTTTTAAGGTGACGAAATTGGCGCAAGGCCCTTTTGTTATAGGTAGGTCCAATGCACCCTCAATTCACATTATCAAACCATATGCAAGTGATTAGGTATCAGCAGTATGGTTTCATCTACATAGTTTATTTATTTAAAATGGATTTGCTCTTGACTCTAGTCTAGGTCAGAGGTGACAGGGACAAAGTCAACGATGTAGTGAGCTTACCCAGAAATTTAAATTGATAAAAAAAATTACGTGTAAAAGTGCTATTTTCAAACAATTTACAAAGAAACTATCATTAATAATTTAACATGCTACAAGTCTGCATAAAAAAAACAACTTGGCCACATTAATACATGCAAAGTTGATTAGTTTGCCGACTTCAGTCCGTTCGTGACGAAAAAGTCTCAGTCGAGGTCATAAAGAGTCCCAAGGAATAACTGCGACAAGTACCGTACAACTTAACCTCATTTCATGCGGTTGTTACTTAGCTAAACCCTTACAAAATATGTTTACTCTGCAATGCAAAGTAAATGGCGCATACGTCATCTCCCTTTACTCTCTTAACTTGATCCTCATTCAAAGGGCTTAGGGAAGGGAAATAAAGTACTGTACCGCTGGATATGCGGGATCCGCGGGACGGGCGGGTGCGGGTCAGCGGATATTGAAATAAGGTAACCTATTTGTGGAGCATTCCTCTCTTTTTTATTATTTATGCTCTGTGTCAGACGGATCCTTGGGAATACCGTTTGTTTTTAAGGGTGTTCGATGTTGATAAGTGAGGGTGACAATGTGGTAATTTTGTTTGAGAAGGTGTATTTTATTTTCAAATTTTACCACATCTCTGTGGCTGCTAATCCATGTAAACTAGGGTAGAAAGGGGGCAAACCTTGCTCCTGAAAAATACCGAATATTAGCAATAGATCAACACAATAATCAAGATAGGTATGTTACAAATATGATATCTGGCAAACCTTGTTATACACGCTGCAATACACACCAAAACAAAAGCTCTTCATTTGTTTCATGTTAATTAACTTTTAATGTCAAACATGTTAAAATGCCATTTGCTTGTCAGAATGTAAGTTTGCAATGTATTAAAACTCAACAAGCCACAACATAATTATCAGTATGTAATTAAGCAAATGAATTTAATGACATAAAACGAAATCTCGGCGTATAGTTGGAACTGGGTCACAGACTTAGTGCACAGCGTACTTAGGACCGGAAGTATAGTGAGAAATATCGAAACATTTAAAAAAAAACATCTTTTTTTACTCTTCAACATAACAAAGCACTCGTTGAGGCGTCGACCCGCAGGCTTATTACGTATAAAACAGCAATTAGCAATATTTGCGCAGAGATTGTACAATCATCGCGCGATTATCGCTTTACGTCAAAAATTTGAAGACTTATTTTTGCGAATTAATTGCTCTTCAATCACGAATCCGCATTATATATGAGCTATAGCCACACCATAATAATTTTACGACAGCACTGTTAACAATAAAATTCTGCTAACTGAAATGTGCTATTATCGCAAGGTGATCGCGATCATTTCGTATTACGTATGGTTTTTGACAGCAGAGCGACAGCGATCGGCGAGCAAATGTGGCTGTCAAATTGCGATAACTTTTTCCCTTGTTGTTGGTCGATTGCCAATCGCTCGCTGATGGCTGAGTAGGTACAGAAGTTTTTGAGTATTTGGCGGCTTTTTTCGTGTGTTATTTTGTGGCTACTTTAATTATCCGCAAATTAGAATAATAATATAAAAGTAAATATTAAAATAACAAATTCCTAGTGAATATTGTAATGACAAATTGGTGTTGTTTTGTGTCTCTAATGTCTACGCAACTGGCCTATTTGTTGAATAATTGAAACAGATGTGATCACGGTAAAGTGGAGGATTTTTATATACTGTAGTGTTCGCTACCTCAGCGAAGCTTATATGTTTACCTACTAAATACTTACAAACACATAAGATTGTGATAAGTCCGCAATAAGTATCTTCTATTATATTCTTTTTTTACATGGCAAGCTCCGTTGTCGACTATTCTGCCAATGTCTAAATTAAATTAGAAAAATCTATTTAACGTTTCATAGCTCAAACACGAGATAATGTAGTCTATTAAGTGATGTCCTAATGCATTATCGATTCGATTTCTTATAACAATCAACAATTCGAAGAAATTTTAAACATTGACATTTTAGTCATCCAGTTTTTCAAATTAATTATTATATTATGTAAATAAAAAGAAAATAACCAATTTTCACTGCCATATTTACTTTACACAAATACTTTACATCTGCGAATATTAATTTACTAAATATATTGGAGCTAAATAGTAATCAAATTAACTATTGTAAAAAAACAGCCTCCACGAAGTGTTGCTCTTTCATAAGCTGGTTAATGCATCAAATGATACATTTTATAAATCATCAGACAGATAAAATAGCTTCTGTTAAAAGTGACTGTCAAAAAAAGACTTGACTTAAAGGCCTCAGTAGCCAGGTCACTAAATTGATCGCGCAATAATTGTACAATTATTGCTGTTCCTTACGTAATAAGCCCGCCGGATGTTTCCGAGGTTGTAGGATCAATACGTATAAAAAAGATATCACTTTTTAAGAACTAGCTTCTGTCCACGGCTTTACCTACGTGGAAATTGTTTTATTATCCTTAGGGAAAAATTATCCCGGGGTGAAAATTACCCAGGTTCTGGCCTATCCATATGCCAAGTTTGAAATTCTTTCAGCCATTAAGGCATGAAAATGTAACAAACAAACATACAAACATGAAAACATTCGCATTTATAATATTAGACGAGATTTAAATTAAATCTATGAAAAAAATAATACTAGATAACGGTAAAAGAAAAATAATAAGACCAAACCTGAAAACAATGAGCAAGCGAACAAAGATTTTCGTTTACCGCGGCAAGTTTTACTTACCTAGAAAAATTGGCAAGACGCACTTGGCCAATTGAAGTCCTTAAGAAAAGTCAAGTGCGTAGTAAAGTATGTAATCGCATCTGGAGCTAGTAAGGATCATAGTATTGTGTACCTAGAATCCGTTATAGAACTTAGAAACAGTTTATACAGCATCGTACACCCACCCACATTTTTTGTATTATAGTTAGGCTCGCGCCTGACCACCATCTCGGTTGACGGTGTAACACGCTTGCCTAGAAGTAATCTATTCTTGACTTAAAAACCCCGTGGTTGTAGTTATCGGAAAACACAGACTCCGGCAGGGAATTCCACTCCTTAGATGTTCGCATAATGAAAGCATTTCCAAAACGTTTAGTGCGTATGGGTGGGATGTCCACAATATACCGATGGTGCATCGCCGTACGTATTATAGTCCGATGATGAAACGGGCTAGGTGGAATTAATTCATTGAATTCCATCGCACTCTCCCCGAAATGCACAAGCTGGCAACTCGGCGACGTTGTTCAAGGCTCTGGAGCAGTGCCTTATTGCCGATGAGCCTCTTGGCCCGATTTTCGATCGACTCTAGTGCATCAAGCTGGTATTTGGCAGATCCGTCCCAAAGATGAGAACAGTATTCCATGCAAGATCGAACTTACGCTTGATACAACTTAAGCAGCTGTTCTGGTGTGAATTCCGTCTCCCCTTCGCAAGGATCCCCAACTTGTTTGCAGCCAGCTGAGCCTTTTATGTTTAACTCCCATGTAATAAGGGGAGCAACCAACTGCCATCAACTGGCCACTAATCCAGACTCCGAGCAGCTTTTGAGAAATTTCAGATGGAAAAACCCAGTAACAGGACCCAGGACCTCTTATTGAACAACTAGCTGTGCCCGCGGCTTCGCTCCCGGCAAGTCACCTGCCTACCCTACTTAAAGTTCTCGCCAAACTTCTTGGCCAACCTGAAGTTGGCTTTTCGGTGCAAGGCACGAATCGGTGCTGTTTTTGTATGAGATTCACTACTGCGCGGCCATTGTAGCCAACTTCAGGGCGGCCATGAAGTTTAGCGAGAACTATACTTACCTCTCTACCCTACTTACCTTCCTACCAACTCAACTCCCTACCTACCCTACTTACCTCTTCCGCGGAGAATTGTCAAATACACAACGCCATCTGTCTTTTTTTTTTTGCTGGCAACACTGGCCAAGTGACATCTAAAATTTGTGCTCCGTATTTAAAAACTTGATTTAATTAGTATTTATGTGAAATTAGGGTGTAATTTTAAGTAAAAATTCAACAAAACGGCATAAATACTCAGGATTATTGTTTTCCTGCCGAAGTAACTAGTTAAATAAGAGTTTTGCCCGGCTGTCGACCGGTAACCTATCAAACAGCTGACGACCGAACTACGGAATTACATGGGGAGTATTGTTCACTTAAGTTTTATAATTATAGCACACAATTTTCACTTTAACTTTCTAACACGCTCTCCTTTAGATTTAACGTAAAATTTTTGCTGATTTAGCACTCTGCAGTGCATATAAATCGTTTCGTTGACAGCGTAGAAAACGAAACAAAACCAACATTCAAGTCCAGTTATTTAGTTCTATTAATTGATTCTTATCTTTCAATAACGAACTTTTACGATTTTTTGCATAATTAAACTATAAAACTGCAATAAATCGTACATTCATATTTTGGGCACCATACCCACATTAAATAAAAATTAAAGCTGTAAGGTAATCAAAAGTAAAAAACACAATAATAGTTAGCTTTTCAAGCCAATTCAGCAGCCCACCTCGTTTTGCTATATAATTTTTTATTATTAATAATAATATACGAATACTTATTTCTTTTGTTTTTTTAATTTCTGTCCTCCATTTTCAACTTTTCTACTTTTTTTTCTGTTCTTTTGGTTCTCACCGTTTCTTTAATTTCTATTTTCAGTAAACATTCCTGAAACCATGCCTGTAATGACCCGTAACGCTACTATTGAGGACTTGGAATTCAAACTAAGAACAACTCTCCAAGAACTAAAAGAATCGCAACATCAATGTCAGGAAATGTTGCAGGAGAGAGATGAATGTGAGGTAGAAGTACAAAATGTCATTTGTAAAAACACAAGCCTTAAGCGGGAGCTAGTGGTGCTGAGTCAGCAATATCAAAATGTTGTTGATGAACGCGACCAACTGCGGGTAGTCACGGATGGTTTTCATAATTGCAGTGATCTTTATGAGGAGGCTTTAGGTAAAGTTAGGGACCTAGAAGATGAATTGGCTCATGCTAATTTTCAAATTCTGAATTTGCAAAAAGAAAAGTCATGTACTCAGGTACAGGAAACGTGCCATTTATATAGTGAGTTAATAAAATCAAATTGTAAACCTCATTCCATTACTACTATTGACCTGACTGAAGATTCCTTATTAAATGAGACAAATAAATATAAAGTTAGTCATAAAAAATTGAAAAAGTATGCAAAATTTAATAAAATAATTAAAAATTATACCCAGTACAGGAAACAACACAAACTTTTCTTTAAAAATATTCCACTCAGAAAAGAACGAGTTGACCTGCTTAATAAATTAAACAATTACCAGATTAAATTAGAGGACAGTATAAAAATTTATGAAATTGACACACAGAGCTTACAAAATGATATAAAGGTACTTGAAGACAAACTGGGCTCCCTTTACAATAAATATGTTAGATCCCAGTTACAAATCAAGGAACACATTTTGGCCGCAAATGAGTTGGTGATGTGTCAATGCAATTGTCAGATAGTCTCAAACCTGAAGGCTGTCCAGCCTGAGGTAACGGAGAGCCCGGCCCAAGTTGAGAGGGTGCCTCAGGACGGTATCTTTGTCCAAGACCAAGACACACCTGATATTTCACAGGAAGTGTCTCAAGTAAACCAGCCTGAGACTGCTGCCTTTGCATCTAGTAATAGTAATCATGGGTCTCATTCGGTTATGTTTGCAGATGGTGTTGGAAGAGGTTTAGGTAAATTATTAAATAGCAATCAGAGTTATTCGACTATTAATTATTGTATGCCTGGGTCATCTTACAAGCATATCATGGAATCTGTAACAAACAATGTATATAAATCAGACACCAATGTAACTGTCTTTATAGGTAACAGTTTGGATGTAAAAAAAGACGACATCACTGAGTGTGTAACAAAGTTACTAAAATTAAATTGTAATAAAATAATATTGTGTGCTTTTCCATATTTGGAAAAATTGTCTAGTAGACAAAATAATTATATTCATTCATTATATAAACATGTTCATTTCCTTGTCAGCCATTACAGTGACAAATTAGTTTTTTTTGACATCAACATTTTTGTTGATAAATTAAAGTCGACAGGCAATACAGTGTATCTGCCTATTAGGGTACGAGTAAGTCGTCAAATAGCGAGGCTATTATCTTTTACTTTAAACTCAGACATAAATAGTATGTCGAAGTCATGTACTGTAGTTGATATTAGTAGTAATACTAATTTACAGGTATCCAATAACATTAATAACGTTAGCAATTCTGCTATTAATATTTATAGTTTAAACTAGTTTGTAGGACAAGGGAGGGTACAAATAACCAAATAGTTAGGAGTAAATCCACCAACGAGAAGGTACCTTCTTGCTCTCACATAGTTAATTTAAAAAAAGGAGCTAGGCAGAATACTTTAAAATTATTCCATCAAAACATTCAAGGTTTTTCTGCAAAGCAATTGGAAATAGAACTGTTTTTAGAAAATACAATGTTTGAAATTATTTGTTTTACTGAGCATTGGCTGAAAGAACATTCAATGCTTATTAATTATGAAAATTATACTGTGGGCAGCTGTTTTAACAGAAATGTTATGTTACGTGGAGGTTCACTTATTTTAATCAAAAATGGTATTAAATCAAAATCTCGTAAATATATTGTAGATCTATCATTTGAACATAGTGTTGAACTGTCCTGTGTTGAGCTGGATAAGCATATTATAGTGTGCGTTTACAGACCCCCCAATTATAAAAACTACTGTATATTTGAGTCAGTGATGGAAGATGTTTTGGCAAAACTTACAACTGGTAATAAACTAGTCATAATCTGTGGTGACTTTAATATAAATATTTTAGAAAATAATTCAGATAGCAGTAGACTATTAAATCTCTTCAAATCATTTAATTTGTCGCATGTGTTTGAGGAACCAACCCGAACAACTCTGACTACTGCTACATGTATTGATAATGTTTTTTGTTGCTGCGACTACTTAAACAAAGCCATTATGAATTGTCTGCCTTCAGATCATAGTGGGCTACTGGTAACATTTGAGTCCAGCATACCAATACAGCAAGTGCAGATTCAATCTAGACCAATAACATCCGGCAAATTAAATAAATTTAACAGCGCTTTAATTGGTAAGTTAAGTTATCAGGACCTCACAGTGAACGATGGTAATATTTTATACAAAAAAGTTTTCTCAGTTGTTCAAACAGAATTCAATAACACTTTTAAGAAGAAAACTAAAACTATATGCCCTAAGTTTTTATTCAGTGACTGGGCGACTAAAGGAATCAGGAAAAGTAGGGAAAGACTTTACGAGCTGTATGGCCTTAAGCCTTATATAAACACTGAAACTTTTAATAAGTATGTTGCTACTTACTCAAGATTTTTTTTAAATTCATGTTAACTAGCTAAGGCTTTATACATTAGCAATAAGGTTAAATTCGCAAAAAATTAAATTAGGACGGTTTGGAAAATTATTAACAATGAAACAAAGAGGAACAAAAGAAATAATACTGATTACACGCTTGAGACTACACATGGACTTATTAGAGATAACAAAGAGGTTGCTCAAGAATTTGTAAATTTCTTTACCAGCATCCCAATTAAAACTACTGAAACCTTAAATTCTTCGCCGTCGCTCGCTTATGGTTTATTACAGGCTAACGTTTCAGCATGCCCGACTGAATTTAACTTTTCACATATAAACCCAATAACAGTGATAAAAGCTTTTAAGCAAATAAAGATAAAACTGACAGAAGATCTGTGGGGAATGTCCATCAAAGTTTGTCCCTCCATTATTCAGACTATAGCGCCGTACTTAGCTTTAATTTTTAATTTGTGTATAGATCAAGGAGTCTTTCCGGATCTAATGAAATATAGTAAGGTTATACCACTTTTTAAATCCGGGGACAGTAAAGACACAAATAATTATAGACCAGTATCCGTGTTGCCGGTTTTTAGCAAGGTATTTGAAAAGATAATGCTAAATCAAATGCTCATTTATTTTAATACGAAAAACATCCTACACGAGAAACAATATGGTTTCACCAAAGGACGTTGTACCACCGACGCTGGTGTCACCTTAATAAAACACATCTTTGATGCGTGGGAGGAGGGACAAGATGCCATAGGTATCTTCTGCGACCTGTCGAAGGCGTTTGATTGCGTTGACCATGAAACATTGCTTTTGAAACTTGAGCATTACGGGCTAGGCCAATCAGCATTAAATTAAGTAAAATCCTATTTGAATGATAGACAGCAATTAGTTCAAATAAACGGTGTCAATTCGTCGGGGTTGAACGTGAAAATGGGGGTACCCCAGGGCTCAATTTTAGGCCCTTTCTTATTTTTAGTATACATTAACGATTAACCCCATCTATTGAAAAACAAACTGAACATGGTGTTATTTGCTGATAACACTTCTTTGATTTTTAACATAAATAGACGTACGAGTAACGTTGCTGACGTAAATAATGCATTGCGGCAAGTTCTAAATTGGTTCACTGCTAATAATTTAGTTTTGAATGCTAAAAAAACTAAGTGTGTTAAATTTGCCTTGCCGAATGTCAAAAGTTATGATTGTGACATTATATTAAACAACGAGAAGCTAGAATTCGTCGACAAAACGGTTTTCCTGGGTATCACGCTAGACTCAAGGTTACAATGGGGTCCTCATTTAATATCACTTGCGGGGCGGTTAAGTTCGGCGGCTTATGCTGTTAGAAAAATTCGTCAATTTACTGATGTAGATACCGCGAGGCTGGTCTATTTTAGTTACTTTCATAGTATAATGTCTTACGGCATATTACTATGGGGAAGGGCTGCAGACATTCAGTCAATTTTTGTTCTGCAAAAACTAGCCATCAGAGCGATATACAATCTTCGCCGGCGCGATTCTCTAAGGGAACTGTTTAAGGACATTAACATCATGACGGTACCTTGTCAATATATTTACGAAAACATTATGTACGTTAGAAAGAATTTACATCTTTTTAGTAAAAACAGCGATAGACATAGTTATGTTACTAGAAATAGGGACCAATTAATTCAACCAGGTTTCAGGCTGGCTAAAGTAGCGTCATCTTTTAGGGGGTACTGTATAAAATGTTACAATAAAATACCGCCACACATTCTAGAATTGAATGAGACGAAATTTAAAACTTGTATAAAACGCACACTATGCAGGCAGGCATGTTATAGGTTGGGGGATTACATCGCTGATAAAAATGCTTGGCCCAACGCTATTCCAGCTCCACAGCCACTAGGGCACAAAAACAAGTGATAAGCAGAAAAGTTCTGAAGTATTGTTGGACCTCCTGAAGACTGTATGAATAATTATAATGTATATTTGTGTTGTTTAAACTCAATTTATTTTTTGGATTATATAACTGCACAGCACATATGTGAGTACTATGTACCAACTGTAAATCTACCATTTACTGTACCTATGTTTCGTTCGTTGACTTCAGTGTGCCCTGGCAGTTGAGTGTGTCATGCTCTCTCTAATGTCTCTCTGATGGTGGCACATGTGTTGGATCATTCGGTTCCCTTCATGATGGTTGGGCTGAGTGGTGACGATCCATGTGTCATGTTCGTGAACGGGCGCAGTCAGTTGGAATTGGTCATATCTGAGCTGCCTCCGCCTGTTTTTAATTACCTATTTATTGTATTTCTAATTGTTTGTTTTACTCTAGACGCTTTTAAGTGCGTTTTTTTTTTACATCGTTCTCACATATATGTATTTTTCCTACAAGATTATTGTAACCAAATACTACAAGTATTTGGTTAAACACATTTTTTTTTTTTAAAAGAGTAAATTTGGAGTTTCTTGTCCGTTCTTCTCCATAACAAGCTACATTTCCGAATGGACGGTAGAATCAATTATTATTACATTTAATTTTTATTTTTGACGTTCGAAAGTGCCGCCTAATGGCCTAATTGAATAAAGAAATTTTGATTTTGATTTTTGATATCGAATATGTAGTTCAACTGTCCGAGTATCTGAATTGCGTTTGGTGATATTTTACTTCTTGAACACTGGTGCGTATAACCTCTAGAAGATTACTAGTAAAATCACACGCGATTGAACCTAAATTATTAGAGTAATCTAGGCTATAATTGCTGATTCAGCAGTGCTAAATTGAAGGAGAAAAGTACGCAGATGAGACGAAAGGCAATGGATAAAGTTCAATTTACTAATTATGCCACATACCTTTGAAACAGTGATTCCCATGCAGATGCAGATGCCACGTTCGAGAAGTTCAGCTCACAGACTAGGTACACTATGCTGGCCAGCGGTACACAACACAGTAGGTCTAGGTAATACAGATAACACTTTCCATGTAGGTTCAATTAAGAGTTTTGGGAGAGAGGGTGATTTAGTGCGCGCACCTCCGCCCTGGTTGGTAAGAGACTGGCCACCATCGCAAGCGGCCATTGGTGGCTGCGGCATAACGACCGTCGCGCCACCGCGCGGAATACCACCAAAACAACGATAGGTGACACTAATTTAATAAATTGGAACTAGTATACCAATGCCTTTCAATCGCCATATGGTGATGTAATAAAATATGAACTATGAATTAGGAAGCGTAACCAAACACTTTAAATTCATCTAACTTTTGATATAGTGAACCGATTGCGATGAAACAAAAACTAAGTAATACTTCAAGTAACGCACAATTTTTATGTATAAAATATATCTACATTGGTTTAGTACATTTTACGCGATGCGTGCACAAATAAACAGACACAAAAAACATGCTGGAAACGGGTTATGTTGTTTATCCTTTAACACACCGGCTATTTTTTTTGGAAATTTCGTCAAAAAACTAAAACAGCTTTTCTTCAGGTTTATTATATGTATTGATAATAGCGCTTACATCCGCAAAAACGTGGCAGACTATGTAATTGTATTATTGGTCCACCTCAGTCTAACCCTTCGGGGAATACCTCCCAGACGTGATGTTATATTATGTAGCTATGTACATAGACCTGTATATAGAAAACACCTGGTAATATGAAAAAGCCTCTTAAAATAATGAAGCTGTCTAACATGAGCAGCAAACGCGTTAACTCTGAACCGTATACCTCCTGTGTCTCATTCTGAACGTAGCTTAATATCGTTCTCGGCTCTAAGTAGGTCAAACAACGCTGCTGACCACGTCACATTAATATCACCGTGAGGCTGTGGCTTTAAATTCGTATCTTTTGTGTTGTATTAAATTAAGTGCAATCTGTTAAAGTAGTGTGACCAAGCTGAGTGTGTTTACAAAATTTATTTTGTTTTAAGTGTAAATTATTTATTTTAAATGCAGTCCGCGCAATGTGCAGTGCACACTGCAGAGCAAAATTTGTATTAACACAATCTCTGACAGTGGTCCGGCAAGATTAATAATAAATAATTTACCCTGTTCAGGGAAGAGTCGACTCTGCTCAGCTATTGGAAATTATAGCTAAATAATTATTAGTTTACATTATTTTCTTCAACAAAGCAGTGCAAAGGTTCTTCATAAAAAACAATAGCAAGCTTTATTGATAAGCTATACTACTATACTCTATATAATATTATAAAGAGGAAAGATTTATATTTTTGTAAGTAACGAATAAACTTAAAAACTACTGGACCGATTTCAAAAATTCTTTCACCGTTGGGTAGCTACATCATCCCCGGGTGAAAAAGGTTACTTTTTATCCCCGTATTCCCACGGGAACGGGAACTACGCGGGTGAAACCGCGAGGCGTCCGCTAGTGATCAATATTATGCATCATGCTTGTTAAAAGTCCAAACCATGTATGTATGACAACGCCTGGGTTTTTCATTTTGTTACTAGTGTTTTAAATTAACTAAACGTTTAAGTAAAATTCCTACTTGGTGAATAACTGCTAAGTCCATAAACCTATCACTACATTACTTATTCAGCGCGCATAAAATGTAATCGTTGCCACGTAAATGAACTTAAGCATTATAAAGCCTTCTTTTTCTTTTTCCTTGCTGAATATAAGTTCAGGAAAGTTTTTATGAATTGTAAACAAGTAAATAATGAGGGCTGTACACTGGCAGTGTTCTGAAGATTGCAATACGTGACTACGTGCTGCGGGGATTGAATATTATATATAGCAATAAGCAGCTAGACGCAATATGCAAGGTTGGAGCAATATTGTAGGATTTATCCCAAGGTGAAGCAATTTTATGAAGTAAAGACGTTTGTGATAATTGTTTTTCCTGAAAACAACAATTCCACTATACATTGTTTTTTTATTATCTCAAAGGAAGGCAGCGTTTTTGATGAAAGCTCTCAGGCGATTTGACTTTTGCCGACATTTTCAACGATTATTGTCATATTTGAAGCAAAAACCTTAAGTAATTGTACACCAAAACCTTCCTCAAGAATCACTCTGTCTATTGGTGAAAACCGCATGAAAATCCTTTCAGTAGTTTTTGAGTTTATCGCGAACAGACAGACAGACAGATTTTGTTTTCTAATCTCATCAGCCTTATAATGTTCCCACTGCTGAGACACAGGCATCCTCTCCGTGAGAGAGGTAATGGGCCTTATTCCACCACGCGGGCCCAGTGCGGGTGGGTGAATGTCACATGTCTTCGATTTTTTGGTTCTAGGACATGCCGGTTTCCTCACGATATTTTCCTTCACCGTTTTAAGAGCAGTGGTGATGAAATAATTTACACCAAGTAAAGCGCCAGCCTGGGTTCGAACTCACGACCACACGTAAATCGGAGCCGTTACCAATGGGCCACCACTGCTCCCTGTTTTTTTATAATATGTAGTGGTTAATGTTCACATTTTGTAAAATTTATATTTGTATATGCCTCGTTAGGCAAAACAAGTACCTACATGCTAATATGAAGTGACATTTCAGTAACAAGATAATTTATTTGTCTTGTGCTTACATATAAACACATGTGATGGCAAATAAATTATCTTTATCTTCACTGGCGCGAGCAATAAATCAGGATCAAAGACAGTCGGTTTGCAGAGCGCCTCATTACGTCATTTGATGCAGATGTGCTTCTGTCAATGGATGCTGGGCCACAACTGTACGGGTCTGGGTCGATTTAATTGTGTGAGGATTGGTGAATAAATATGAAAGTTTCACAAAGGTTGTGAGTAATTAGAGGCATACGAAAGTAAGGTAATACAAAAATCTGGAAAAATAACACTGAAATATTTTAAAACCTCAAAAAATGCTCAAAATTGCGCTGTCAACAGAACCCTAGTGTACAAATTTGACAACTATAAATGAAAAAAGGAAAACATAGGGGAACGGTACATATCTTTATTTTTTTCAGTTTATGGAATATCTTTTAAATTGGTCAAATATTGCAGGAGCAAACAGGAGAGTGCCAAACCTCGAATTATGACTTTTACTTTAAGATATTCAGTCGGATGTCTGCGACCGCATTTCTTCTTAACATCATCACGCCTAAGAGTAAACTAGAGTTGTACATGTAGTACACCCGCCGCACTCTACCAGTTATAATTAAGTCCCATGTGATAGGGATATAACTGATGAAAAACCATATAGAAATTCCTGATGGAAAAACCCAGTAACAGTTCGATGTTCCTAGGAATCGAAGCCAAGACCTCATGCTTGGCAGAGAGCATGCGACTATTAGACGATTATTTATTCTGTGGTAATACTCGTCAAAATTAAACATTATAGAATAATAGCACAAAGTACGTAAGCGGCGGTGCGATACTTTATACTTTGTGATAATACATGCCAATGAGGATGAATTAATTAACGTCAGTTTAAACTTGGAACGTTGACCAAGGTCCAGAAGAGCTTTAAAGGTTTGTTACGTACCTACTACGGGCGTAGAAACCATGTTTACATTTAAATTATATTTAATACCGTAAAGCACTGACATTCATTGACCCGTTACCATAGAAATATATCATAATTGCCTTATCTAATCACAAAATATTCACTAAAATAATATAATTAGGAAAAAATCCGCCCACTGACAACACAAACAGTGTAGTTTGACATATCGGAGACCTTACGCTACACCAGCCTCTAAATATTTTTATTTTTTCGTCTCACAAACAAAAAAAAAAAAAAAAACGTTCCGTAAGCAGAAGAAAGAGTATTATAATCTTTCCATCTAGAATTCACTCATACATCCGCACTCGGCGACATAAGCCGTTTACATAAAGTTCATAATAATATTACTAAGAGAGAGGATGGTAAAATAAAAGCTTTTCCTGGGAAACTATCTCTGATGCAGCCCACTCATTCTAAAAGCTCATGTTAAAAATGCACCGCATAGTTTGTGTTATGAAAAAGTCATTCGTTAGTATTACAATCTTACTCTAGTACATATTTTAAAAGCTTTTATTTAACTTGCAATACAAGTATGTTTGTGTTTTCGGGTCAAATCTTGCAACTGAATTTTAAAGCAGTTATCCTCCACTGATTAAGATGAAATTTTGGTTTGGATGACAATATTAAGGTAACTGACGTTATTCTAAATCCAATATGGCGGACATCTCAAGATGGCGGACTAGTGGTTTTTGTGCACTGTCATGATATGGGTATCAATTGAAAGGGTTTGCTGAAAAGAATACGAAAAAAGCTTGTGTTAAATACAGATTTTTAATGAATAATTTTATTTATTACAAGCGTTATATTACCTTGCTTTGTACGGGTATGTGTGTTTGGCAACTAGTACCTACTCCACTTTCAAGCACTTCTTGGAATCCGTTTATTCTGAAACTTGGCGTACTTATGTAATTTTGGAAACATTGAAATAATTTGGTGCTGTGGAGCTGTTCCCATGTGGTGAGCCACGGAAGGTGGTCATAGCAATTCCTAGACAAGATAGCACCATCATGTTTGGGCTCATTGTATCAGTTTGACAAGTAGTATCTTACAGTTTAAAAACTTGTAAATTATTATTTTTCGGGTTCAGTATCCAAAGGGTAAAAATGGGATCCTATTACTAACACTCCGCGATCCGTCTGTCTGTCTGTCCGTCTGTCACCAAGTTGTATCTCAAAAACCGTGATAGCTAGGCAGTTCAAATTTTCACAGATGATGGATTTCTGTTGCCGCTATAACAACAAATACTAAAAACAGAATAAAATAAATAACGTGATTTTTTGCCGTGTTTTGCGATAGTGGTACGGAACCCTTCGTGCGCGATTCTGACTTGCACTTGGCCGGTTTTTTCTTTACATTTTTATAATTTGGACTAGCTTTTGTTAACGACGCGTCACAGTATAAAATTATCTCGACTGTACATAATCCCGGGAACAGTATCGGATGTCTTTCTTTAAGGTCCAATCAATCTCAGACGGGCAGACAAAGTTACTTTCGCAATTACGAGTATGATATATCATAATACAGATACAAGAAAATATGATTTTCTCTCATATTCAAATTTAAACCAACTTGTACGAGTACGTAAATAAATATTTGAACTAAGAATATTAATAAATGCTTTTATGAGAAGCAGAGATTTCAAATAAAAACAACTAAGGGATATACAGAGTGTAACGGAAAGTTGCGAACACATTTTAAAAACTTCTGCTTATGTATGTGGACAACACTTTCTCCAAGGAAATCATAACAATAGGGATGTTGAACAAAAATAACTATTTTGTCCGTCAGTTAGATAACCTAAAAATATTTGACGTGTATTTTTCTTTTGCCACGTAAACAAAAAATTACAACGATGAAATATCGTGTGACGTCACTGTCTGCTACACTTTATACTGCCAAAGTGACGTCACAAGCGGGTGCTCCTCGGGTGATCCCGGGTGGTGATGGAGTGGGTACTCCTGAACGCTGATGATGATGAGATGCGCTTTATCTTTGTCCATTTTTATTTATGTTGATAAAGCAAAACATACGGGTCCAATATTATTTGATTATCTCAATGACTTAGAATTATCATTATTTTACCCTGGAAACATCCCTATTCCCAAAAAATGATAACTTTGGAGAAAGTTTGTCGTGTACATGTTCAGAAGCAATTTTTATAATATCATCACGTTTTCCGTTACACCCTGTACAATTGTACATACCTACATAAAGTCACGCCTTTTCTCTTAGACTTCAAGGAATTAAAATATAACCCGTCCTGAGATGACTCTGGGGCCAATTTCTCATCACAGTATCTAATTTTACGTGAACATCATTAGATGAAGAGTATACGTGCAAGCCGTGTTTTAATTAAATATTGAACTTTCAAAGGCCTCTATTTGATCCATAGTTCTGAGTATTTTACCTTAACTACTTAACCTGGGTAAGATTGCGGGAAGGCGCTGGATGCGAGACGCACGGGATCGGTCAATGTGGCGAAGCCTGCGGGAGGCCTATGTCCAGCAGTAGACGTCTGTCGGCCGAAATGATGATGATGACTTAGCATTTACAGTACTCAATACTCAATTTAATACTCAATTCGTTTATTGCATTCCACAATGTGAACTTAGGTGCTAGGTACATAAAGATACATACAATAGTTTTGGAGCATTGTGGGCCCTGTCGGGCATAACAACATAAAAATTAGGAGGAGGGCTATTATAAATATTTGTTCACAACTTCAATTAATATAATGTAGGTAGGTGGGCTTATAATTAAATGTATCACATAATTTTTGCGACTTAAATATTGAATCTATGCATCAATAACTATTTAATTTATACATGTTTTATTATTATTTGTATTATAGATTATTATTGCGTTTTTCGGTATTATTATTTATTTATTAAATTTATCATTGAAATATTCATGTACATTATAATAACATTTACGGATTAGAAATTGTTTTAATTTATTTATAAAGATATTAAATTTTTGTTCATTTTTAATGTCATCTGGTAATTTATTATATATTTTAACTGACATTACTAAAGTGCTTGTGGAGTGTATTTTTAGTTTAGAACCTGGCTGGTTTAGTCTATTTTTGTGTCGTAGTGTGTAGTGAGTCTGTATGTTTTCTCGTGTAGTGAAGAGCTTTTCATTATTTTTAACAAATTTACACATTTCCAAGATATAAATACAAGGTAGGGTTAGAAGTTTATATTCTTGAAAATGGGGTTTTCAGCTGTCTGTGTTATCTATATTGGATAGTATTCTAATCAGTCGTTTTTGTAGTATGAAAAGTGTTGATGCGTCTGTGCTATTTCCCCATAATATTACGCCGTAGCTTAACCATGCGTATGCATAGGCATAGTACGTAACCAGAGCAGTGGAGAGATTAGTCGATTTTTTTATTTCACGGAGGGCATAGGCAAATTTTGACAACTTTGTCCTGATTTTTTTAATATGCGATTTCCAATTTAAATGTGTATCCATGGATAAGCCAAGTAAGTTGAATTCTTTTACTGTTTCTATTTTTTTGTCATTGTAAGTAATTGTTATGTCTAAAGGAGTTTTTTGATGTGGATAGAAGGATATGATTTTAGTTTTATTGAAATTTAGTTCAAGATTATGTTCTGTCATCCAAGTTGTAATTTTGTTGAGTATACCTGTAAGTATATCGGTTAAGTTGGTATTGTCGTGACAGGAAGTTAGTACTGAGATGTCGTCGGCAAACAGAACACATGACTCATTTATGATTGTAGGGAGGTCATTTATATAGATTATAAATAGGAGACATCCAATAACACTCCCTTGGGGGATTGAGGCGTTAATTTGCTTGCTATCCGACCGAACGTATTGGATTTGTTTTGTATGTTCGTTGTAATATTCTACTTCGACTTGGTGTTCTCTGTTTTCTAAATATGATTTGAACCATTCGTAAGCCTTTCCGCGGATCCCTATTCCTTGTAACTTATTAAGTAGGATGTCAAATTGCACTTTGTCGTAAGCTTTAGTCATGTCTAACAGTATACCTACGGCATATTTTTTCTTATCAATTATATTAATGGCTTCCTGGATAAAATTATATACTGCTAGAACTGCAGATTGACATATTTTTCGCAAAATGAATAGACGCGATTACACATTGCTTTCTCGAATACTTTCGAGGCTGTAGATAAAAGAGCAATAGGGCGGTAATTAGAGGGGTCGGTTTTTGAGTCTTTTTTGTGAATTGGCTTTATAATGGCTTTTTTTAGGTAGTTTGGAAATCTTCCTTCCTCAAAAGACTGATTGACTAGCAAGTAGAAGGGTAGGGTCAACTCATCTGCACACTGTTTGACTAGGGTTGGCGGTATTTCGTCTATTCCATAGCTGTTTTTGTTTTTAAGGCTTTTCAATATTAAATTTATTTCACTGGGACCTGCTGTACTTAGGAACATGGTATTTTCTGTGCGGTGGACCACAGAGATGTTTCGTGGTTCCTTGCCGAGGGTTTGCACATATCCTTCTCCGATAGACGCAAAGAAGTTATTAAATATATTTGCTGTTTGCTTTGGGTCCGAGATAGCATTGTCGTTTAGATGTAGCGTTATGTTTTTTTTTACCTTTTTTACGTTTTTATTCGTTCGTTCGTTTATAATTTTCCACATAGTCTTTACTTTGTTATTAGATTTCATTAATTTATTTATATACTGTAGTTTTTTAGCTTTTTTTACTATTTGTTTTAAAGTTTTCTCATATATTTTGTAGTGTTGTTTAAGTAAAAGGTTATTTGTTTTAATGGAGAGTATTTTTTCAAGCCTTTTTTTTACAAGAAATTTTTATGCCTTTCGTTAGCCAATGTTTTTTATAGTTTGTTTTTAGCTTTAATTTTGTTTTTGGTATATATTGATTAAGTATGTCAGTAAGTGTATCGTTAAATGATTTATAGTTTTCATCAATGTCCCTACTGGGCTTTATTATATCGTTCCATTTTATTTCTTTTAGTTTAGATTTGAAACTTTCTATGTTTTTGCTATTGAACAGCCTCTTTTCAACACACCAGACTATCTGTCTCGTTAGCCGGGGTACAACCAGTTTTATTATTGTACTACTATGGTCAGAGAACCCCAACTCTTCCACTGTGGTGTGTGATTTTATATTGCAGTTTGTAAAAATTAGATCTAGACACGTAGAGGTGGTTTGGGTCACTCGCGTTGGTTCTTTTATATGCTGTACAAAATTATATTCTAACATGAGATCTAAAAATTGGTTTGTTTTTAAGCTACTATCTAATACATTCATATTAAAATCTCCTCCTATAACAATATTCAGTCTGAAGTCTTTCTTATTTAAATAATCTAATACTTGTTTTAATTGTTTATAAAATATAGCTTCCTCTCTCCTATTCCAGTAAATAATTATTAATAGTAAGTTCTCCATTGGTAACTCTATTGCACACTTCTATCACATATTCAATTGACATGTCTGTTATATCACTTCTCTCCAAGTATTCTATGTGTTCTTGTAGAAAAATACAGACGCCGCCACCAGTGCGAGTTTTCCGACAGAATGAGGCCGCAACCTTGTAGCCACTAAAATTTATTAAATCCAGTCTTTCCTTTGATAGCCAGGTTTCCGATACACATATAGCCATGATATTTTGGTGTTTGTTGAATGAAGGCTTCCATTAAGTGCTGTTTATTGGAGAGGCTTTGGATATTCTGAAATAATATTCTAAATTGTAGGTCTTTGTTTTCGAGGTGTTCTGTTTCTGTCCCCTGTGTCGTTGTAGCGGCGAAAAAAATTGTTGTTGTTTTGAGAAGATGATAAGTCTGCTTGTGTCCATTTATTTGTGTTCATTTGGTTGTCAGTTATATTATTTATTTTATTCGTTATTTTTCCATCAATAAATAGTTGATTATCGCGGATTACTGCGTGAAGTCCTTGCCTTCTTGCTTTCAACATTTCTTCGCGCAGCCATTTCCTTTCCCTTCGTGCTTCATCATCTAAGAATTCCGATAAAAACAGTCTAGTTCCTCGAAATACGTTGCTATTTTCTTTGAGATACGTAACCATCCTTTTGCTCAATATTTCTATCACTAATGGGCGGTTCTTCGAGCTTCGTTTGCCAATCCTATAGGTTTCTTCAATGTAGCCCATCAGGTCAACATTCATAAATTCGCGAAATAAGTCGATCAATCTGATGTGTAAGTTATTTACAGGCTCCTTATAGTATTCATCAAATCCGTACAAAACTATTTTCTTTGAGTAGCTTTCGGTGCACTTAGTTTGGCAAGTATTACTTCGCGTCTTCAAGCTCTCTATTTCAGTTTTTAAATTTTCGTTTTCGATTTTTAAGTTCTCAATTTCCGTGTTTACATGTTGGATGTCCATTTTCCTCTCTTCGTTTTGCCTTTGTAAGCAATTTGTTTCGCGTTCAAAATCTTCTCTTAACTTTTGGATGGCCTTATTTAACTCTAGTTGGATAGTATTCTGTAGTTCGGTGATGATTGATCTATTATTTTCTTTTAAACGAAGCATTATCATTCATTGTTTGTTTAATAGATTGGGGTGTTTTACCTTCATCTTGCGCGCATATTGTATCACCCAATAGACTTAAGTCCAGGGAACTGGTAGTATCATTCATAGGTTTTATTGTTCTTCTAATTGTGACATTGTTTATTTCCGGTGGTGTGGTTGTCGGGCGTGAGTCATGTTCTTGTGGGCGTATGGGTGTGTTTATATTTCCTCGCTTTGGTATTTTGCAGTAACAAGCTAGGCATTTCCAGGTTTCAATGCTCTCTGTTTCCATCATTGTTTTAAAGCGCTCATGGTTAATATTGGCACATTCCAAATCATATACACCGTTACATAATGAACAGGATAAGTAGTCGTTGTTGGGTACGTTTTGTTTACAACCAGCACATATAAGAGCCATTTTGCAAACAGCGCCCTCTGGCGGATATGCTATGAACTATTTTGGATCGAAACTTTTTGCGACTTGCTACTCGCCCACAGATGGCGCTTTACTCAATTCTGTTTGTTCCCTTTTTTTAACTTTAAACTTTCCTTTTATTAGTATGTTACAAATATACAATTTAAAGGGATTCTGCGTACCTTTTTATGGTGGTAGGTGCTTGTCCCAAAGTTTTCTTCAGCACCTGATCCTCAAATAATGTGTTCTTCAAACATCTCACAATTTTTTCCACAGGTTTGAAATTTGGTCGTTATTTAAGAGAAGTATAGTTTTCTTGAGTATTTATGAACTTTAGCTTTATACTGCACTTCTAATCACTGAAGGTCTTTATGCACTTGGATTCTATTGACTTTTTATCACAAGTTATGCACTTAAACTATTTTTAACGTTTTTTATATACGGAGCTGATGTTTACGTGCGCACAGTAGCGCCCTCCTCGTAAAAGTAAAATTATCCTATCGTACAAATAAGTTAATTATTACAATGTTGTCAATTTAAATGTTTCAATATTAGTATAACATGCTATAAATAAACATTAAATTATTCGGAGCCAAATAGAGCTAATTTAGCAAATTATTATAATTAGGTCTATCATAACATTTACATTCGAGCATTATTATTTTGCATTATTAGCTACGTGTTGGTTATTGGAAACCGGGCTAGACATATTATTATTATCTAGAGAGATACTATTTTAAAATAGGCAAATGTATTCTTAGATCTAGTTAAGCTACGCTTCTTCGTAGTAGCTATGCCGTAAGCTTAATTATTATTAGTGTACGTTATAAAAAACAAAAAAACTTCGCAAATATGAAATACCCCACAAATCTGTTTCCACAATTTCTCACCGCTGCAAGCTACGCCGTAGCTAGTGTCCCTGCTACGCCACGATGAAAGCTACGCCGTAGCTAGTTTCCCTGCTACGCCACGATGAAAGCTACGCCGTAGCAAACTCACCGCTACGATCTACGCCGAAGTTAATCTCATCGCTACGAAACGATTTATTACGCGTCAGCTTTCTACGTTTATACTTTCCTTAGTTATTGTTCAGCTCAAAAATTTTAACAAAATCTGCGTTCACCTATAGATCACATGGTAGATTCTGCAGACCAAAATGTTAAATATTCAAAAATGTATTTTGATCCACCAATATTTTTAAAACCACTGAAAATAAACCAAACTCGAAATATTATATTCACACTGCATCTATTCTTCGTAAACTCCATTTGATATCTGCCATTTATATGAAGCACCTAACATTGGACGGTGACATAGTAACAAGTTTAATATGATTGCACCATACATAGCAGCTATGTAGCAGCTACATAACCCCGTTATATACCCTCAGCTGGAAATATCTGCAGGAGAATGTGGAACTGTTGGGAGACGAGTGATGGTATTGAGTTTCTTTGAACGGTATCTATGTGTTGAAGAGTCTTGATGGGATTCTGAGAGTATTAGAATAGTTTTGGCTTTGTTTTACGGTTGGTAATTTAGAGTATAGTTTTGATAATATTTGGCGATCTCAAAGATTACTACTTTGTTTACTAGATTATGTTTCCTGTTTATGACTTAGCTTAATTGTTGAGATGTTCTGTAATGTGTGTTCTGGTGTGACGATAACTCGTTGAGAATTCAGACTATTAGGATTAGTAACACCAACTACACATTTATAAAAACAAAATTACATGCAATTCTAGAAACGTTTGACTATGAAATTGATGATACAGGTACATTTAGTGCAAGGATTTTATTCAAAAGGTAATGAGACCAAAACCGCGGCAAAACGATAGTATCTAACATCTAGTACAGATGCATGTGTCATTGACCAAGTGATTAATCAGTGCACTATGTATAATGCCCGGGCATTATGAATCTCGTCAAATCAAATCGGGCAATGTAGTGAATACTGATTTAAACTTCTATATTTATCACATTGTCTGCTCATTATGAATATTGCTACGTAACGGTTGGGCATTTCGATAATTATGGTCAATGAATTAGGCCAAAAGCGAGCGAAGCGAGCTCGGTTGCTTGAGTTGAGGGCACCCCGACATAGATAAGTTATGTTCGTTCATGTTAGGTTACTGTAGATCCTGCAGAAAGAAATAGGAGCCCCGCGTAGCGGGGCGCCGTCGGCTTTGTTGCTTAAATAGTAATCGTACTTACCTATTCTATATTAAAACCAATGTCAACATTAAAATAAATTAAAAGAAAACATCTTTATATTACCCGATCCAATAAGTGATGGGCATTATTCAGAAAGCCCGGTCAATTTGATTAATTCAATCGTTTTTATCATATTGCCTACGATATTAGGCATTTTTTAAATTTATCACTTTGTCCTTAACTCCTATCCTACGTGTCATATAGCCCCAGACAAATAGATTAGAATTCGATTAGTACATATACTACGGACTGACAATTAGCAAAGGGTTTTAACGAAATAATGTTACGTTTGTTTCATTAAAATTACTTTTAGCTAAAGTAAGTGTTGAACGACGTGCACTATATTAGTTAATTGATAATTGGTAATTAGAACAGTCTTTATTGTTTGTTATCTATTTGTTCGTAGGTTTTCTCTAACAAGGTGTGAGTAGAATATTAAGGATAGACTTTTGTGAAAATGGGGCGATAACTATGTGTTTATTTCATTATGGTTTCGTGTTTCGAAATTATTATTTTGTTGGCCATCCGTATGCTTATAAATAGAGACCAGATTATATGCAACATAATAAACCTGAAATATGCACAAAAGTATGCATGATTCCTAGATTTTTAATAAAAGTATGCAATTACCGGTGAAAAGAGGTTACAAGTGATAATGCATGTAATCTGGTTACTACTAATTAGTTTCTGTAGGGTTCGAAGCTAAGGATACTTGCTCATTTGGAACTTTAAGTTCTCCCAACTGATGTAAAGAATAATTACTAATCTCAATCATAAATAATTATGATATCGTTTATCTATACTAATATTATAAAGAGATAAAGTTTGTGAATTTGTGAGGTTGTAGGGGGTAATCTCTGGATCTACTGAACCGATTTAGATGAAATTTGCCATGGAGATAGTTTGAGACCCTAAGAAGGACATAGGATAATTTGTATTCCCATGGGATAATAAAACACTTTTTAAGCGGGCAAAGCCGCGGGCAGAAGCTAGTTATCAATAAAGTTTACCGTTACAAAACAAAATAATTTTTTGTTATCGGTTTAAAATTGACGGAGAAATCGATGAACATACTCGTACGTAAAAAACGAACATACTAACGAACATAGAACCTCCTCTTTAGAATTTTTGGATAGTCAGCTAAAAAGTGATAAGGGTAGGATAGAAATTGAACTGTTTAGCTAACTAAGCTTATAGTTCTTTACAGAATAATTTTGATAAATGACGATGTCAACTGATTAGACCGTCCCGAATAGTCATATCAATGTTAACGACATGAAAGCGATAACTGATCGGAACGCCTATTGGTGCTATGCTTGCTGAAATCAATATTGTAGTAAATCGGAACGCACTTTAAAATACAACCTTTAACACAGCTACCTCACGTCTCGCTTAAAAAGTTGGGTGAGCAGTGCTTGTAGCTGTGACGTGTACTTAGACACGCGCTCTTGTGTAGTTACCTACAGGTAACGTTAGCAGGTTCGTACTTATTGAACAAAATAAAAATATGTTTGTGTTCAATATTTATTTAATTAATAATTATAAATAAATGCATCAAATTCAAATACATTTTTTTAACAGGTCGAAAGTAGTTCTAATAACAATATAATATACTTAAGGATCGCTTTAACATAAAAAACACGAAGAAGAAAAATAAGCTTTAACATAACATGTATAACACACTATTTCAGACATCAATATACAGAAAATCGACGCGAAAAGGAGTACCATGGACGCCTAGTCCATGATATTTTCGTAGTTAATATGATATTGAGTTCCTGGTAAGCAGTAAGGGCTCCGCATCAGGTCATTTGGCTGCATTTGATTTTCCAATTGTTTTGACAAAGACCGAAACGCTTCGAGGCAACCATTGTGTCCGATTTTATCAGTCAAGACATCGGCTAATGTTTGAAATGTCGGCGCTTTTGTATTTTCAAGTTCAATTTGGAATTGTTCTAATATATGTCGAACAAGAAAACCCTCAACTTCGCTCTTGGTTTTTATACAAGGTTTGTCTTGTAATATTTCCTGTACGGTTGCAACGGTGTGTTCATCAAGACGCGTGTCTGCTGCTTGTGGTACTCGTATTTTAGGATACGGCCCATGCTAAAACAAAACAATACATGATTAGAATCACGTATTATATGAAACAAATAATCACAATAAGACGTCGTCCTAATAGTATAAGATCCGACAGCAAGAATTAGGGGATTAAACTTAATTTTCATGAATGATATTTGATATTAGAATAGACTACTGCAGTATTCCAGTCAAATTATGGATTAATCTAGGAGTGTGAGATAATAAGCTGAAAGCTCATATGCACCGTCACTTTAGCTTTCTTAAAGTTGTCTCAAACGTCTCATAAAATCTCGTGAGTACGTCGTAAGTTATTCAAGATCAAAGGTCACAAAAATCAGTTTTCGTAATTATCTCGGTTTCTATAGCTCCAATGATGTACTTCAACATCATCATCTGCCTAGCCTTTTCCCAACTATATTGGGGTCAGCTTTCAGTCTAACCGGATTCAGCTAAATACCAGTGTTTGACAGGGAGCGACTACTTATATGACCTCCACAACCCAGTAACTGGGTAACACGATACCTCTTGGCTGGTGTCAGATCTCAGTCTTCTGACTACCCGTAACGACTGTCAAAGATCTTCAAATGATAGCCGGGACCGGCTTAACGTTCTTTCCGAGGCACGGAAGAAACTCGCTATGTAAAGATGGTCACCCATCCACACACATGTTGACCCGAGCGGCTGTTATTATTTAGCCACAAGCTGTCACCCAATGATGTTAACATCTATTATAAAAATAGAAGAGCATAAAATTTGCGACAAATTTTGTTTAAACATTTTCCATGCGCTAAAAAGTTATTTGAGATTGAGGGTGGTGAGCGCACAGCGCTCAGCTATACGTACTATAATGCAAGGTCAACCGTAAATACGACACGGGAAAAAATCCTAGTGAAGGATAAAGTAAAAAAAAAAACAAATACTGGATGCGGTCAGGCAACCCTGCAGTAATCTATTCTACTATCAAGAATCATTCATAAAAATCTAGTTTCATCAAAAACAATATATCTGCAGATTTTTGCAGTGGGATACCTCATACTATAATTATTATTGAAAGCGGTCATCGCGCGACTACACGTTCGATCGATACGATCGCGTCGTCGCTCCAACATAAGCCTTTGGGTTTTGCCACACAAACAAACGCGACGGTTGCGTATTCGCAAGATGATTGCTTTCTATTGGGACGAACGTCATAAACATTATTTACTTACCGGACGTTTCCTCCGTTTAATATCCATGTTGACGGTATGCGATTCAGAATTTTGTGCGCGAAACAGCACTAGTACAGTAACCCGACCGCCAGCTGGGGCGAGACTGGCCGCTTCCGAGCTTACGCACACAGGTGCAATGTGCATAATGCATCTACTCACACAACTACAGCCTACGAGCCGGGTTCACACTATGTGTAATGTTGCGTCGTGTTGTAGCGCTTTCTGGCGCCGTTGATTGGCTACAATGCTCGTTCGAATGTGACGTAGACTTGAACAGATGCTTTGATTGGTTTATTCCGAACCATAACACACCGACACGGTCATTTACACCTGGCTTGAGATAGAACAACTGTACTACAAAAATAACATTTAATCTTGAGAATTTTTAATTATTAAGTGTTTTAAGTTTTGTTGTGCACTTAGATGTACTGTCCTCATAAGCAACTTTACGCTACTGAAGTTTGTTGTTAGAGAACCCAATCATGGGTTAAGCTCGCCTTTGTACATAAACTGTCCTATTGTATTTGTATGTTATTTTGTTTTGCGTATAATTAAGAATAATAAGAAGCTTGACTAAGTGTATGACTAGATTTAAGGATCGTAGCAAGTGGCATTTTTTAGTGTCTACCTACCCCCATGGGATAAGATATATGTAGACATGTTTGTAATAAGAAGTTTTAGATTCCTCTAACATTGCCGGCTCAAAATACCAGTTCCTCACAAAGTTAAGAGCTACACTTAACGGTTACTGCCGAGTCCATAACCCATTGGCAGTAAGTGGCACTAACTCCAGGACAGCGGGCCATCGAACTTGCACACTTATGCCTGCCACCTCTTCATAAGGTCATGTGACTTTATGAGCCATACAGGTTTATTGTTGTTCGAAACATATTTACAGAAGTCACACGATATGAGGCGATGTAGAAGGTTCACTACACTTTAGGCGACCTTTAATTCACTGACAACTTTTTTGGGGGTTAAAAGTAGTAGAGGCTTCAACTGTTGGCTGTTACTATATTAATGATCAAAAATCAACCCTGATTAAATTAAATGGAATCAGCCTTCCAATACATACATAAACTCACGCCTTTTTGAAACTTTAGCCTATATGTGCAGAAACTACAGAATGCCTCTAGTTACTATTCTTACATACATTATACTTTTCCGTACATGTATATATTATCGCGCTACAGACTAGCCCCACAAATGTGTTCATTCAAAAATACTTTCTTCTCCCTTGAAAAGAAGTATAAGTCACCAACATGCCCATGAGACACATTTTGTCGTTAGAAAAGTTTTGAGTGTGTATGAGGCGTGTGTGTGTGTGGTGTGTGCTATAACAGCAAGAATAAAGCCATGAATAGATTGAATGCCTATGTGAAAGATAATTGTGTACTAATATACCGTAAGAAAACTGGCCAAGTGCGAGTTGGACTCGCGCACGAAGGGTACCACTTACTTGCATACCATTATTGCAAAAAACGGCAAAAAAAAAATGTTATATATGAATTAAAACATATTATTTCTAGATAGCAGTATTATATTGAATGACATATATCCAGTCAACAACGGTAACCAAGCAACACGTATTTAGTCTATGACACGCCAAATTTTTGTGCGAATTTCTCCATCTTTTAACCCTCGTATAAATTGTAACGACAAAAATGAATCGAGATTGGGTTTCAGACAATGTGAGCACTTAAAATCACATTTTGATGACAGTCTTTTTAGTTCTGACGCGTAAAGAGTGCTCGATTCATCCGCTTGTTGTAGCCTTGATATGAAGGTGTGCTGTGAGGCCCATATGCTAGGTTTTGGATCGATGAAATTGTCCAAGATATCAGTAAGTACTTCATAGGTCTTCTTGATTGGATCGTCGGGTGAAAACAGGTCGTAAATTCTTTCATGAATGTCAGGTGGTAAAGTGGACAGCAGTGTGTAGACCTTCGTTGTGGGATCCGTAATATTGTTGAGCATCATGTAAACAGACAGTCTTTTTATAAAGTTTTTAAACGATTCGTTTGCTTGAAAAGGTTGGAAATTTGGAGTCTGGGATGTACGTCTCGATGAATACTCGTGAATTCGTGGGCATCTTGTGAGGAAGGTACGCTGGGTAACGGCTCAGGAAGTTTGAAAGTGTTCATTAGTCGAATCATTTTTGTACGTAAATTTGTATAAAGTTCGTCCACTTCGTACCTGTAATCGGTTTCGGATACCAGGTATTCGTCTTCGGTCTCCTGTTCTATCTGTAATTGTATGTTTTGCAGCCCTTGGTATGTATTTTGAAGTGTCAGTAATCGTGTTTCTATTTCTTCATGAGTATATTCATTTTCTGCTTGAAATGCGTTATTAGTTTTTACACCGCGTAGGATGGCTCGCGAACGTTTTGCTTTCTTTACATCAAACGGCATCGTCGCCAGATGTTATATATGAATTAAAACATATTATTTCTAGATAGCAGTATTATATTGAATGACATATATCCAGTCAACAACGGTAACCAAGCAACACGTATTTAGTCTATGACAAAAAAGTTTGTTGTATCCCACTTAAATATTTATTTTCTGTAAGTATTTTTTGTTATATCGGCAACAGAAATACATTATCTGTGAAAATTTCAACTGTCTAGTTCATGAGATACAGCCTGGTGACAGACGAACAGACAGACAGACGGATCGTGGAGTCTTAGTAATAGGGTCCTGTTTTTACCCTTTGGGTACGGAACCCTAAAAAGGAACTTTATATTAGACAATTAGTCATGTGAGTTTTGCTAAAACTGTTTGGGTTTTAACCCATTTTTTTTTAAATAAATTTTGTTATGGTCTTTAGTTCCTTCGATATCTTGAATGTCATATAATATAAACTACTACTCATTGTTAATTAAGCTAAGTTTATTATTAAGTGAACTTTAATTTGTTCTTTGAGAAAATAAATATCTTTAAACCGTAAGATTACATATCTGAAAGAGGATCACTTCTTCCTTACTTCGTTTCCCCAGTGCTGGGGGTCGTAATCACATCATGGTTTCCAAACTTTCTCCTTGATGATGTTACTCCACTTGCTTCTACTGTCAGCAACATGTACGGCTTCGGAGGATTTAGGGATTTACGAGGTTCGGATTTGGTCTTACCAGGGTAAAAGGCTTCTTCAGGGCACCACATGCATTGAAGTAAAGGATGATGTTATATCGTACATGTATTGGTATTTGGTACAGGATAAATATATTCTTTTCTTTCTTGTTTCATTTATGATGGTAGCTCAGTGGCTAAGACCTTGCCTCTCGTGCTTTGCGTTCGTGGGTTCAAATCTGGGCAAGTACTAATGTGACTTTTCCAATTCATATACTACTTTATAAGTTTATCTTTAACATCCCTGACAACGTTGAAAGAAAACATCCTGAGGAAACCTGGACTTATAATTAGACTAGCTGTCCCACGCGGCTTCGCTCCCGTCAACTGGCTACCTACCTACCCATCTACCCTACCTAACCTCCCCTACCTTCCCTACATATATGATTGTTGCGTAACTTAAACCGTTTACGCAGCACACGCAACGGAAGCTCTCAAAAGGGAACATTTGTGCCCGTTTTTGCAACATTTTTCATTTATGCTTCGCTCCTATTGGTCTTAGCGTGATGTTATATTGCCTTTAACCTTCCTCGATAAATGGAGTATCTAACACAAAAAGATTTTTCTATTCCAACCAGAAGTTCCTGAGATTAGAACGTTCAATCAACTTCAGCTTTATAATATTAGTATAGATTATTGTAATTAGATTTTATAAGTTTGTGCTCCATTGGTGTAAAACTAAAAAAAAAGTCGTTTCAGTGCGAGTATAAACGAATAAAGAAATAAATGGTTCTTCTGCTCTTATTTGTAACTGATCCAGCTTACATAAACTGTTATGTATGTAAATTTGATCCAAGTTTCGACTACGTGGATTATGGTAACTGTACTCGGATCAAGCGCGAGATAAGCGGAGATTGAGACGTTTTTAGTATCAATGATTATGATATTAGAGAGATTAGGCTGTATTGTGAGTATGCCATATCGTCATATATTGTTTAGTTATGAAAATTACTTAGAGTCAAGTACAGTTCATCATCATTTCAGCCGAAAGACATCCACTGCTGGACATAGGCCCTCTCCAGGCGTCGCCACATTGACCGATCCCGTGCGTCTCGCATCCAGCGCCTAATTCCCGCAACCTTAACCAGGTCATCGGTCCACCTAGTGGGAGGCCTTCCAACGAGACGAAGGGACAAAC